>JBBGZY010000372.1:4557500-5052500 GCA_037952925.1 Lithobates clamitans
AGCGGTTTGCAGGACTTTTTCCACCGTCCTGTCAGCGCACCGCTTCAGTGTGAAAGCCCTCGGGCTTTCACACTGAACAAACAGCGGAGGCTGTTTAGGGGCGGTTTGCAGGCGGTATTTTTAGCGCAATACCGCCTGCAAACCTCCCCAGTGTGAAAGGGGTCTTAGTGAACATTTAAGAAAACAGGATTTTTTTGACTTCCTATAAAATACTTTTGTTGGAGTACAGTAAGGGACATGGGTCCCACCCCTCTGTTTTATGATCACTACTTCTGCTGCGTTTGCATGAATCTGAAGCATGATGGTAGTGGGAGGGGTTAGATGGTTGTTATATTGGCTCCTGACAGTATAACCTATACATCTCAGAGTTCCTTGTGATCCTGTGTCATTTAAAGGGGAACTTTGCTCTCTAATCAACATGGACTATTTTTTTATATTTACTAAAATAATTGCATTTCCATGTTCTGTGGGAGACCAGATATAGTGAATGCAGGGTCCTGGGTTTAACAATTTAAAGCGGACCTACAGTTATTTTTTCAACTTCTTCTGCCCTTGTTTTAAACATTTTTTTTTTTCTGCCAGTAAATACCTTATACAACCCACTTCCTGTTTCTTGTCTGGTAAAAATCCTAGGCTTATGACGACATGCACAGCTTTCGCTCTCACTCTTGTGAGAGTTTGCCAGGAAAGGAGGGGGGATGAGTCGTAAGAGGACCAATGAGAGCTGCAGAGCTGGAGGTGTGTCCGTGTAAATCCAGGAATGGAACAGGCAGCAGCTACAGCTGCCCACAGTTAAAATGGATGCAGCCAGACTTAGTGGAGGGAGATTTCTGCAGCATATTTGGCAAGTTCAGAATCGCAGTATATATATAAAATTTGCAAAATGGTTGGAGGGAAGCTCCTGAATGGCAAAGAAAGATGTTTTTATTGCAAATTATGTGAGCAGACCAATTCCTCTAAGTTTATAATATGTTGATTTAGCCATACAGTATACAAAAATCTTAAAATGTAACAAGGTCAGACAAAATCTGTTGCAAGCAATATTGAAACTTGTATATTGAATTTTGTCAGGTTGAAATAAAGTGAAAACTGTACCCTGTAGATTTAAATTGGTTTAATCCAGTTTTGAAAAACTATTTTTGTTGTTGTTAAATCTATGAAAATAAAAAAAAGGGAAAAAAGCTAAATGGAGAGTGCTGTGATGAATAGGGACATGAGCCACCATCACAGAATGGTGAATGCAGAATAAAATGTATATCATAGTAATTATCTATGACAAATTCTTGTCCGTCTTTGTTTCACTAATCATGGTGTATGTTGTGCCACAAAGGCAGATTTTGAATGAAACTCAGGGCTGTGTACTGTGGGTACTCTGTTCTGGGTTCTCTTATCTAATTGTATTTTTAATACCATTTCCAAATACAAAGTATTGCTTTATACATGTAGTTTAGTTGCAATTAGAATAATAGCATTTTCAGATTTGCAACAATACAATGTATTTTTTTTTTTTTTTTCATATTGCAATGAGAAGAATTTTCAATTTTAATTTATCCTTAATCAGAAAAAGAAGGGGGAAAGAAATCTCAATCTTGCCCTCTGGTATAGCTTTTGTGATTTTCTTCTGCCTTGCTGTCTTAAGGGCATGTAAGCTTTTTAAATCAGCAAGACTATTGAAAAGAAAATCATTGCACATAGCTAAATGCGTCAGCCTGGATAAATGGAGGGGCAACAGCATCACTGTGCATACTGAGATATCATGTGTGGAACAATTGCTCTTGTGACGGTTTTCCCATTCAGTACAAAGAACCCAGAGATTACCAATGACAAATGTACATTAGGCAGCCTTTGGAGTAGAATTAAGCTTGCTTCTCATTTTGCTACTAGTATAGGATCCATTTGAATACAATTCCTTAATTCTTGAAGCAGCCGGCCAACTTAAAGCATTAGTCTGCTTTGCCTTCTGATATAATAACCACCTAGGGTATTAAAATTGGGTGGCTACAGCTGTGTCTGTTATAGGGAAACAACGGCTGGAAATGGAACTGATTTGCATGCTAGAGGAATTTTCTTTGTCACTTGCTGTTTTTCATTGTATCTTACATGTAAAAGACCTCTGTGCACAATAGCTGTTTTCAGCACCCCATCACGGTGCTCTTGCAGTTCAACATAGCATGTGGTCTGCAAGTGCTTTGCTCTGTGTATCTTCCCAGGTTCAAGGACAATGTAATCAACATATGTAGTGTCTGAAAGGATGTCAAATACAGAACTCTCCTTTTTTTATTTTTAGAGACTGCTTTTTTCCCTCTGCTCATTTTGGTGTTTGATTTTAAATGTAATCATTCATACAGATAGACTAGTTAGACCATTTGCTTTCATCTTTTGTGAATGGTTCATAGGACATGTATAGACAAGGTGTTGGCTGCATTTTTTTGTAGATTGCAAATACATGATTTTCTGTGGCTTCCATGAACCTGGTAGCAAGCTAAGCCCTTTTATTTGTTTTCTAAGCTTCCATACAAAGTGAATAATAGTTATTGTCATGTAAGTCATAATATGGATCAATGTAAAAATGTTGCTTTGTTTATTCTTTATTTTTTTTAACATTAAAGTGGTTGTAAGGGGTTTTTTTTTTTTTTTTTTTTTTTAAACAACTAACATATCATACTTGCCTCCACTGTGCAGCTCGTTTTGCACAGAGTGGCCCCGATCCTCATCTTCTGGGGTCCCCCAATGGTGCTCGTGGCTCCTCCCCTGCATCAGGAAACCCCCTAGGAGAAGCACTCTCCCTGGGGGTTACTGTGCGGGCTCTCTCCTGAGTCCAGCATTTGCGTCCATAGACACAGAATGCCAAGCTCGGACCCGGTGCCCGCATCATTGGATTCGATTGACAGCATTGGGAGCCAATGGCTGCGCTGCTATCAATCTATCCAATTAAGAGCCAAGACAATGGACAGAGAGGTAGAGTGTGTCTCTGCCATGGAAGCTAACAAGCTCAGGTGAGTAAAACTGGGGAGCTGGTCAGTGACAGAAGTTTTTTCACCTTTAAGGCATAGGATGCATTGAGGTGAAAAAACATGAGGGTTTACAATCCCTTTTAAGATGTGTGCAGCAGCCCCCCTAACAGCACTTACCTGAAGTCTCTGTCCAGCGATGTCCACAAGTCCCTTGGCCATCCGAGATTCCCCTTCCTGATTGGCTGAGACAGCAGCGGTGCCATTGGCTCCAGCTGCTGTCACTCAAATTCAGCTAGCCAATCAGGGGAGAGAGGGGGCAGGGCTCCATGTCTGAATAGACACAGGGAGCTATGACTCAGCTCGGGTGCCCCCATAGCAAGCTGTTTGCTGTGGGGGCACTGAACAGGAGGGAGGGGCCAGGAGCACAGAAGAGGGACCCGAGAAGAGGAGGATCCGGGCTGCTCTGTGGGAATCGACTGCAACAGAGCAGGTAAGTATAACATGTTTGTTATTTTTATGGGGAAAAAAAAAATTAGACCTTTACAATCACTTTAAGCTCCGGTGGGCAAGGCATCGGGGTGTGTGATTTTGTGAAGAAATGTAGACCGAGGGTGCTCCTTATTGTTTATTCACCTGAGCTGGTCTGGAGTAGTGGCGATGCTTTCCTCTTTACATCTGCAGTTACTAAAGTACCAGCAAGCATGAGATGGTTGGTATCACCTGCTAGCAATCCTTTCACATTTCGGCTTTTTTTTTTTTTTTTTTTTTTTTTAACTATTGGACACATGTGCAATAAATGTCATCCAGCAACAAAAGTGTGAAGCAAAGCTGATTGGGTTGGTTATGTTTACACAATCTGAGCTTTGAGTAGTAGTGTAGTATGCACCATACAGTGGCCCATAGCCTTTATTAACATCTTATGAATTGACCTGAAAGGGTGAAAAATGTATTAAAATTGTAGAGATTGATGATTGGATTAGTTTGACCAACCCTAGTCTAATATGTGTCTATATCCAAGTTTCTTAGAAATAAAAAAATTCTGAAACGGTGGTCTACTTGGATATTAAGGGGGCTGAGATTTATACATTGAATATTTTTTTAAAAATACAATAATATAAGGGGAAAGCTTCAAAAAGGACTTCAGCCTACGTGTAACATAATATCTGTGACTATTTTTTTTTTTCTTTAGGTATTTCTTTATATAAAAAAAAAGAAAACCTAGTGCTTATAATGTGTTCTCTACAGCTGTCTTGTATTTGGTTAGGTCCACTATTGGCTCATATTGTCAAGACTTCCGATGCCAAAGATACACAGAATTATTTAGGCTTATGCAAAAAAAAAATGTAATTGAAATGTCGAATGAATAAGAGCATGAGTACTTAGGGGCCCGTTCATACCATTATTATGTGTTGTGGTGTGCTGGGCAGTGAGGCCCTATGTATAGACAAAGCAATTTGCCTTGTATCCTGTGTGTTCAGTTCACACCACCACCCTATATGCGCTGAAGAAAAAACAAAAACTAAAAAAAGTACGACATGCTACATTTTTATACATATTGCTCCTACATTCCACCCTCCACCACATTGGGGAGAGAGCGGATACCTAGTATCCGGCAGCTGCTCCCATCTCCGCTTGGGTCATATCACATAACAATTTTTGCAGTTACCCATGTTTTTCATCATGGAAAACACAGGTGACTGAAATGACACACAGAAAACAATTCTCAAATGCATTATAATGCATTTCGGAGCATTGTGGTAATATGTTTGCATAATTTTGCACTGCTCTGCATGGTCCCGCATGTCACCACATAGCATACACAGCCACACTGCTGTGCAGTGACATGAATGAAGTGTCACTTTGTACACTTCTAATAAAGTTTGATCCAAAAAAAAAGAACTGTAAGATGCAATAAAGCACGCATCCCCTGCCACATAGCTCTGCAGCCCAAAATGCTGTGCGGGCAGCAGTAATCTGTAGAGCAGTTTGAACAGGTCCTAAATCAAGTTTAATGAAAATGTCACTTTGTTACATTTCAATAAAGTTGCAAAAGAAAAAAGGTAAATGCTTCCCCTGACAGCCACACTAGTGGCTAAAAAATGTGGTCTGCTGATGTGAATGAGCTCATAAGAATGTTATTCTATTATCAAGAGCTTAGATAGCTCTGTGTTACCAATGACTGATGTTTATGCATTCTGAACCCACCTTTGCATCAGTTACGTTCTCCAAAAAATATTGCGAATATTCGCTTTTTTTTTTTTTTAATTTACAGCTGTAGACCTTCATGGCTGTTATGTGCACACCTGTAAAACAAAACAAGCTTATCGGAATTCTCATAACTTTATTTTGCAATTTTCTAGAGCTCTTTTTGCTTTGGGTCTGTAGTAAAATATGTTTTGGAAATCTACATTGCCACCCAATGGACATATGCAGCACAAGCCTCAGTTGTATCAGAATAAAGTGTGCTTTTACATATTGCAGCACAATTATGTTAATTTTTCTCTAGCTTGCAGCTTCAAGAAAGATTTTATTATCTTTCCATATTTATTTATTTTTTCCTTTTTAGCTGATTTGTGAAGTTGCATTTTTTATGAGCAAAAATATACCAAATCAATTGCGAGTTACCTTGAAAATGTCTACATTTAAACACCCTGAGAGGCTGAAAAGAGTTTTCTATATGCAATTTATAACATGCTTATCAGTTTTACCTCATCTAAATATACCTGACAATGTCAGCATTGTCTGTTTGTGAATTATGTGATCACATGTGCAAGGACAGGGGCAAATGGCCAAAGTTACAATATGAGTTGGTAGAATTTGAAGGCAAGGCTGGATATTTTTGTATTTGCTAGTCCATACTGTTTGTGACCGAGGTGGTTTTAAAAAGATTAGTAATTTGGAGTATAATAAGTTGTGTTTAATTAAAAAGAAATTCAGTATACCATCCTCAAACAGATTTCTAAAATAAACATATGTATGATGAATAAACGTGGATGGTAAACTTTTAGCATCATGCATATATCGAAAGATGTTAAATTGCTATACCACAGCAATGATTAATATTCATGTCCTGGACCTACAGTAGCTAAGCTAAGATAGGAGAGAAAAGCATATACATGTATTTATCCAGAGTATGCTGGGAAAAATGGATGATCTGTAATTGGTTCATCCTAGGTCACTGCTTTCCCGTTGATTTAGAAGGAAGATGCAAAGGAAATGAGTGTAGTCATTAACCACTTAAGGACCGAGCCTCTTTTCAAGATTTGGTGTTTACAAGTTAAAAACATTTTTTTTTTTTTGCTAGAAAATTACTTAAAACCCCAAACTGTGTGTGTGTGTGTATATGTATGTGTGTGTATGTATATATAATGTATGTTTGTGTGTGTGTGTGTGTGTGTATATATATATATATATATATATATATATATATATATATATATATAAAAATTTTTTATATTTTCTATAATTTTTTTTTTTCCTAACTTTTCTGTAATTTTCTAACTCCCTAGAGAATAATATGGCGGTCGTTGCAATACTTTCTCGCACACTTTTTTGGGAAAAAAATACAATTTTGCATTAAAAGATAAGACAACAGTAAAGTTAACCCAATTTTTTTTTTTTATATTGTGAAAGATTATGTTACGCCAAGTAAATTGATACCCAACATGTCACACTTCAAAATTGCGCCCACTCGTGGAATGGAGAGACAAACTTTTACCCTTAAAAATCTCCATAGGCGACGTTTAAAAAATTCTTTTTTTTTTCTTTTTTAATTCTTTGTTTCACAGATACTAAAACCATACATTGAAATACATCTTGCAAAAGTACTTCTCAAAATTCCCTCTTAAACTAATAACCCCCCTCCCATCCCCATCCTGCAGGTGTTTAAAAAATTCTACAGGTTGCATGTTTTGAGTTAAAGAGGAGGTCTAGGGCTAGAATTATTGCTCTACCGATCGTAGCGATACCTCACATGTGTGGTTTGACCATCGTATTCATATGCGTTCGCTTCTGCACACAAGCTCGGTGGGACGGGGGCGCGTTTTAAAAAAAATGTTTTCTTATTTATTTTACCTTTTTTATTTTTACACTGTTCTTTAAAAAAAAAAAGTGTCACTTTTATTCATATTAAAAGGAATGTAAACATCCCTTGTAATAGAAAAAAAAGCATGACAGGACCTCTTAAATATGAGATCTGGGGTCAAAAAGACCTCAGATCTCATATTTACACTAAAATGCAATTAAAAAAAATAAAAATTGTAAAAAAATGTTGCTTTACCAAGCCAGGGAGAGGACCCAATCGCCTCCGCCACTACCGACGGCTCCGGTAATCGGCAGATGGCACCGGAGAGGGGTGGCCCCCGCACGCACGGCACTTCTTTCAGTGAGTGCCTAAATCTTTTTGGCTAAATTGGACTCTTGTATAGAGAAGTAAAAAAAAAATACATATAGGCTCCTATCCCAATGCATAAATATAATGCATTGCTTAATAACTACGTAGGCTTGGAAAATTCTATTACATGATGTCATAATCTGCAGCATGTGTTACTGTTGAAGTTGCTGATTGTGGGTTATTAGCATTGTTAATTTTGACGCCAAAATTTTGATTTAGTTTTAGTCCTAGTCTTTTGAATAAAATGCCATTTAGGATTTAGTCATCTTAATTGTTTTAGTTGTAGTTGTATTTTAGTTGACTAAAATCTCAAGTACCCACCTGAAGTCCGTCCCATTTTCTCGGAGCTCCACTTTTCTGTTAAAGCTCCAACCCCCTGACTATCGGCAAGCTGTATTGGCTGAGAGACACAGGCTCCCTCTGTCTGCCTTCTGCCTGGGAGTTCTGGAACAATGCCTTGCAAACCACAGAAGAGAAACTGGTGGATTTGTGTCCGGATGTGACGTGGTGAGTGTTTCCCCTCCCAGCAAGGTAGCAGTTCTTAGCACTGTATAAAATGACACTCTCTCCAGACCAGTCCTCTGCCCTGTGCACTCCCTCACTCCTCATTACTTCTCAATCCCCACTTGCAGGTCACCTCCCTATCCCCATAATGCAGCCTGACGTGTGCTCATGCTTAGTGTGGTCAGTGTTTAATAGAAAAGCAGAGGGACTGACAGGAACACCAGGAATTTGACACAGAGGAAGCAATACAAAGAGAACAGGATACTTTTTTATACAAGTACGTGGTACAGGAGGCACATACCAGGTTTACATCTGCTTTGAAGGAAATCTGTCGTGTGATTGCGATGCGATTGCTGAACTCCCAAAAATGCCAGTTGCCTGTCATATTGAGCCTGTCGTTGCTTCTTTTAGAGTCACTGACTGATGCATCAGATAAGGTTAGAGAAGTCTAAATTCCGGATGTGCCTACTTTTGTCAAACTATCAGACAGAAATTTTAAAATAAAGACAAGACTTAAAGTTAAAGTCCTTAAAGAGGAGCTCCAGGCTCCTTCAGAAAAAACAAGTCAGCAGCTACAAATGCTGTAGCTGCTGACTTTTAATATTAGGACACTTACCTGTCTTGGAATCCAGCAGTATCTTCACCCCAGCCGATTTTTCATTCGGCTCTTGGGTGCTGCCGCCCCCATTTCTTGTAAGGGAAACCAGCAGTGAAGCTTTGTGGCTTCAAAGCCAACTCCCTACTGCGCATGCGCAAAGTGCGCTGCGCTTTGTGAATGGCCCAGCGGCGGGGGAAGGAGGAGGGGGCTGAACTGTCAAAGCCAGGTACCTGGCAGGGGGGGGGGGGGGTCGAGGAAACAAGCAAGCAGAGCTTCCCCTTTTGGGTGGAGCTCCGCTTTAGGTAGTAAACCCCTATTCCTTTTTTTTTTTTTTTTTACTTCAGCTGCAGCTGGCCTAATTGCACTTGCATGGTAATTAAATTTGGCCTCAAATTAGGCCGCAGACTTACTTTAGCTGTCTAAGTGTCGCTTCCTCAAACTAGAGAGGAAGCACACTCTGTTCATATCAGTTCTGAAGCATCTGTTTTGTGTGCCCCATACTCATAGAGAATAATAGAGCAGAGCCAGCTGCTAATCAAACAATATTTGGTGCAGAGGTGCAGCTTAGGAAGGACTCACTGTAGCCTGTGCTATGGGTGCAGAGGGCATCCTTATGTCAAGATGCGTTTTAAACAGGAGCATGCACATCAAAGTGGCTTGGGGGCGATCCTATAAGATAGCTGACCCACTGTAAAGACCAAAAGTGATTTTTTTTTTTTCCCCCAAGTTTTTCAAGCCCTTGTTTTTGCTGAAAAACAGGCTGGAGACAAAAAAGGAAAAATGTACAAAACATAACAAGGCGAGGGGTCACTATACCCACATTATAAAAAAACTGTCAAAAATTGCTGTATTACATACTGTTCATACCCACCAAGTCGCTATGAGATTCATTTTTTGTATTCTGCAAAAAAAAAACTGCTTGATCCTTTTTGTCTATCTCCACCTTTTGATCATGTCCCCAATGCATTTGGGGATTTTGCAGAGCAGTGTTGGCAGCTACTGGACATGTTCTGTTTTCAATGAGTTTCTATGCTATTCGTTTCCTCCCGATCACATCTGAGCAGCCCACGTGACCATAGAATTATATATGTGGGCTTATACACAGTGGTAAATGACAGCCCACTCCCTCCCTTCTCCTCCATGTCCACTAACCAGCTAAACACAATTGGGAAGAGATATCACATTTTGATTAAGAGGCGTCTCCTCCCTCCCTGTTATTCTATAGAGATGGGCTACTTTGATTTCAAATACTGTATATATTATTCTAAGATACGGGCTGATTTGTTTGTAAATACTGTATGACAATTTAAGACAGTTTATTTATATCAATTATATATTTTTACCCTGTATGCCAAATGCTGTTTTTTTTTTTTTTTTTGTTTTTTTTTGTTTTTTACGTGACCCGCAGCAGAGGACTAGATGCTCCTTCTGTTTGTTTCTCTGCAGACAGGCTGGGAAAGAGCTGGGTCATGTGACAGCTGTATATCCATTAGGAAAAAGGTACTTAGATTTTTTTAAAAAAAATAATTATAATACCATCATCCCCACACAGGCAGGAATAATAACACACCTGGAGATGTTTCATAGCAGTGGTGATTAGGGCTCCCGAAGATGGTGAAAATTTAACTTGCCACCCATGTGACCTCCATGTAAGCTTACTGCATGACTGCAGTAATGGAATGATGTAATTGCATCTTGCTAGACTTAAGCTGTGTAAACCTGGGGCGAATATCAGCCGGTTCAGCAGGCACTTGCGATCTGTCTGTACAGCTGTTTCTCTGACAGAAGCCGGTCTAATGACTCGCTTTTGTTGAAGGGACATGCTAGAACACCAGCATCCAATCAGAGCTTGCAGCCAATGGCTGCGAGCGCTGATAAGTGTGTTTTGGCAGGGGAGAAGAGTCCTCCTGTCAGAATACAAAGACCCAATGGAGGAAGATTGCCGCACTAGCATTGCTTGTGTTGGTATGCCAATCCTCAGTTTTTTTTTTTTTTGTTGAGCCCACTGGACATGTTCAAAGGACTCATTATGCTTCATAAAATATACGTTGGGGTGTTTGCTTTCCAAAATGGGGTAATTTTTTGGGCGTTTCCATTGTCCTGGTACTACAGGATCTTCAAAAGTGTAAGGAGTAGTCTAGAAATTTATATGTGTAATTTTATGCTCCTAGAACACCTGATGGTGTTCCCTGCATGTTGGGCCTCTGTATGTGGCCAGGCAGTGTAAAAGTCTCACACGTGGTATTGCCATCCTCGGGAGGAGTAGCAGAATGTATTTTGTGGTGTAATTTGTGGTATGCATATGCTTTGTGAGAGAAATAACTTGTTTTAATATGACAGTTTTGTGAAATAATAAAAAGAAAAAAAAAATATTCCCTTTGCAAAGAATTGTGGCAAAAAAATCACAACTTCAAAAAACTCACCATGCCTCTTACTAAATACCTTGGACGGTCTACTTTCCAAAAAGGGGTAATTCGGGCTGTATTTGTACTGTCCTGGCTTGTTAGGATCTCGAGAAATGAGATAGGCTGTCAGTATATCAGATATGATCAATTTTCAATGATTGGCACCATAGCATGACTCTAACTTTCACAAAGACCAAATAATTTTCACTGATTTGGGTTCTTTTTACCAAAGATATATAGCCGTATAAATTTTGGCCAAAATTTAAAAAGAAAAATGACTAACTAGCAAAATTTTATAACCGATGCAAAAAAAATGCAGTTTTTTTTACAAAATTTTCGGTCTTTTTTCATATTTGGCGCACAAAATAAAAAACCCAGAGGTGATCAAATACCACCAAAAAAAGCTCTTTGTGTGAAAAAAAAGGACAAAAATGTCATATGGGTACAGTGTTGCATGACTGAGTAATTGTCATTCAAAATGTGACAGCACCGAAAGCTGAAAATTTTGGTCTGGTTAGGAAGGGGGTTTAAGTGCCCAGTGGGCAAGTGGTTAAACATTAGAGCTGCGCATCTTCACTGGTCCCACAATTCGATTGGATTCTGCAATACATCACGATTACTGCCCAGTGCCCATGGTTTTCATCAAAAACCCATCAGTGCAGCCTCACTGTGCACAGCAAATGCAGCCTCACCTGTGCCCATCAATAAATGCACCCTCACCTGTGCCTCATCAAAGCAGAGTCACCTGTGCCTGGATCATACACAGCGGGGCATCTCCCGTTGTGTCATGGAGCTTTAATTTTAAATATCCCGGACCTCCTCGTCCTCGTCCTCGTCCTCGTCCTCCTTCTTCTCTCTTCTTCCGACCGCTGTAACAAAGTCCCACCTCCTAGACCGGGTCCTGTGATAGACGGAACACTGATCCAATTTCCCGGCATTGGATCAGTGTTCCGTCTATCACAGGACCCAGTTTAGGAGGGCGGGACTCTGTTACAGCGGCCGCTGGAGGAAGGAGGACAATGACGGGGCATGCCGGGATATTCAGGTCACAGCGGGAGATGCCCGCTGTTTGGTCCATCCAGGCACTGGTGAGTGGCCGCTCTGGGCATTTCAGATGCAACTTCAGTGAGATAAAGTCAGAGAGGAGGAGGGAGGGGAGGACTATGACAGAGGCACGCGGGGAAGACGTCATTGGTGCAATTGCTGTTCAGCCGTTCTCCTCATCGACCAAAAGGGTTCACCAAAGGACTCCTACTTTGGAAAAACAGGATCAATTCCTTCATCAGGGTGGAATAAAGAGAGTATACTGTCTAAAAATATAAATGAAATAAATCAATGTATATGTAATATGGTAACATGACACGAGTTACAAAGTGTATCATACATAGCATGGAAATCATTGGAATACTCACTATATATGGTTGTTTAATGAAAAAGGTAGCAATCAATGCAAAATCGTTTAAGGCTGAATAGCGATGCCTCGATTAAACTATTATTTTTAACACCCCTATTTAACATGCAGTGTTAACTAACCTAAGCACTAGTCCTTGTCCACCTGTAGGCTCATTAATTTAGACCTAAATTTTCTATGTCAACCACAGGCAACACATAATCTGTACCCCTTTTAAAAGGTGTATCTATAAATAAAACTACCTGTTAGGTTTGAATGGAGGGATGGTTAAAACCCTGGTTGGTATAGATTTCCCTTTATTTCCTGTACCAGAGACATTACAGGAAGTGAGAGAACATTTCTCCAAAGACTATAAGATTTCTGTACCAGTGTCCTTGAGATATACATACAGTGTGAGTGTGTATGTATGTATGTATATATGTGTATGTATATGTATGTATGTATATGTGTGTGTGTGTGTGTATATATATATATATATATAGTCTTTATATTAGTCTTTATATTAGTCTTTATATTAGTCTTTATATTAGTCTTTATATTAGTCTTTATATTAGTCTTTATATTAGTCTTTATATTAGTCTTTATATTAGTCTTTATATTAGTCTTATTGTTTGTTTTATGTACAGTGGTCAAATTCGGTATTCTTTTGAAACATCCTTTAGGCTGGATTCACTCAGAAAGGACAGCTGGCGGAGAGGTAAAGCACAGCTCTTTACCCTAAGGCAGCTGTCCGTTTTGGACTATGGTACGGAGCGGTGTGGTGCGTGATTTATTTCTTTTCTTTTTTTTAAACTTTATGTGAAGTGCACTTAATTTGTGTTGCTATATAGCAGCTGCTCTACAGTAACATGCAATCTTGTATAATGCACAGCGATAAAACACAGCATATCTGCATTTTATCGCAGCTCTTGACTGTTACGGTTTGAATAGGACATACAGATAACAATTGTTTTCTATGTGTCCTAGTGGTAACTGGAGTTTTAACATTGCAGTAATACACCGGTCACTGCACTAAGTGTGAATCTCCCTTTCTAATGCCTGACTACTAGCATTGTCCAGGTATATCAAAATCCTGAGATGGACTAGGAAATTTGAACTATGGACTATGGAGTTTGTAGTACTCATAAAGCAGTACACATGACTGCAACTAACATGCAGCACTGCTCTTTCCAAACAAAGGTTAGGAAGCTATCGGTGGGTATTACAAGAAGAAAAACACAGCAAACTATTTCACTGGAAAACAATTTTTTTTTTCTCTTTCTGAAAACTGGCGATTTTATGATTGACTCCCTCAACCTGGACACAAATATAATTTCAGAATGATTGTATCACTTAGGAATTCTGAGAAATATGAAATTCAATTTTAATAACTATTGTATTTAATCACATAATGTTTCTGACATGATGCATTAGTTCAACAGGGCTAAAAGTGTTTTGCTGCTGATTTTTGTTTGTACTCGGTGCCTGGTGCATCTCGCTGCAGTGTCTAACAATAGCCAGTGGCCAGCATTAATGAATTTCAGTTGCCCTGATGCCATTTTTCCATTGTGGCAGTATCCTGGTGAAACCTTTCACCAGGTTTGTCAATGACTGCACCTACATTTTTAAGAAAAGTCCAAGTATGAATGCGGAAAATTAAAATTCAGGGACAAGTTGCACTTCATGGTCTTGCATGCTGTAAGGAGTTTGTCAACCAGCTGAATGGACTTTGGTGCTCTGTAGTTGCCAAGAAACTTCTCACTGATATTCTTGAATGCTTTCCAGGTAATTCATATCTTTGAACTGCTCATCATTGATCATGCATCTGATCTGTGAACCAACAGAAATGCCTTCCTTGATCTTGGCATCAGTTACTTTTGTAAACATCTGTCTCAAATAATGAAAACTTTCCCATTCCTTGTTGAGCGCTTTTTCATCGTTTTTATGTGAGGCCAAGGCAAAAATACCTTTTGTCAGGTCAACAAATGGTTCATGTGCCACTTTGGAATGTCTTTTTAATGTAATGTGACTTTCTTTCAGGGCTGTCCCATTTGCATATGAATCAACAGTACTTGTTATATTCCAAGCAGCAGAGCCACTACTTTCAGATCTCCACAGATATTCCAGTTGTACTTGGTGTACTGGATGTGCTTCACTAAGAGTTCAATGTTTTCATATGTTTCTTTTATTGTGTGCAGCATAGCCAACAGCTATTGGAAGGGTTTACATTTTCGTTGTGCAACAAGACAGCCTTAAAGCTTATTGCTGATGAATCAACATAGGGACACCATTCTGGTTGGTTTTGCTCACTGAGCAGGTAAGTATAAACCTTTTCTTCTATTTTAGGAAATCATTTTTGACTTCGCTCCGCCTTAAAACCATATTATATTTCAGCTTGCCAATTCTTAGATGTGATGGCTGCATACATTTTTCTTTTTCTTAGGCTTTCTTTCTATTTTCATCTTATGATCCAGGCAGTAAGTCTGTTTTTCAAAAGCTCTCTCTTTTAGATGTATTAGTTACAGCAGGGGTAGTTACACCTAGGGCCCTCCAGCTTTTGAAGAACTTCAAGTCCCGTCATGCCTCTGGGAGTAGTTGTAACTGCCAGCCTTGCCTTGGGAAATGTAGTTCCTCAACAGCTGGAGGGCTCTAGGTTGCCTACCCCTGAGTTACAGAAATAAGAAAAGCCATTTACAACTGATGACAGGAGTGGTTGCAATTTTTTCAGCTTTTTTTATTTTTTATGTAAAACCTTTATCCCAATAGGAAAAAAAAACTGATGTAACTGCTTATGAAGTATTAGCTGGAGATTAGCTTTGGTTTGTTAGTGTATTTAAAGTCCCTTTTTATATTGCCCCTTCATACCCCTGTATACTTAACTGAGCTGATCTTGATCCAGCGCTGTGCCTGTCTGAGCGGCTTTCTCCTCTATCTCCGCTCACAGCAGTGTGAGCCATTGGCTTCTACTGTTGTCAGCAGACCGCACTGGTGAGGGACCCTAAAAGAGAATGTGCGGGGCAACTCTGTACAATACCATTGCATAGAGCAGGTAAGAATAACGTGTAAAAAAAAAAAAAAAAGTGAATTTGTAGAATCACTTTAAATCTGCTAGTACCTCTAGCATTCCCCTCCCCCATGACTGACAACGCTGCTGTCCATATGGTGCCCTCTCTGCTCATTCATCCAGAGTGGGGGCACTCTAATACAGGAGGGTGTGTTACTGACCAGATGAAAACCAAGGGCAAAAAAGCCTAAAAAGTAACCAATGCAGCCACCACATCCAGTGATTGGTACGCTGCTAAATGATAGATTTATGGGTTTAGGTTTACTACTGCTTTTAATTCTCTTGGTGGCTTTGAAAGATAGAAATTTGCATACTGGGTGATGGCAAATACCATCCTTGCAGGTTTGAACCCATCAGTTCTGCTTTTGATATTGACAGACCTAAGCCCCTGACTGGGTTGTTTAATTCTGACTATGTTTTGAGATGAGGCTCACAAGACATACTTGGTTTAAAATATCAATCTTTTTCACTGTCTGTGCCTGGCTGGAGCATCCTTCGTCTGTCTCATCTAAGCTCCATTTCTTTGGTGGCTATGGTATTGGTGGATTGTCCTTGTGGCGCTGCTCTCATATCTGAAGGCAGATTAGGAAAGTCAGTTGATTTCCTTTTTTTCTTTTTTTCTTTTTAGCAATAAACCAGCAACATTAGACACAGAAGTAACAATTTGTCATGTGATCATTTTGTTCTCCCCATATCATCAAGACTGCAAACAGCATTGAGTTCCTCTGAGCCCAGCTGTAAAATTGATAGCACATCTTGCACAACAAATGTGAGGAACTCAGGCCTTGTCCTGATCACCAAGCTTGCAACCTAAGTACAGTAAAGTTTATATGCTTACTCAGTTATGGTGTGTTTTTGAGCTTGCTCTTGGCACAAAAATATCAAAATGCTTTATGGCTGTTCTGACATTGGCGAGACGTTTCTGCTGTCACCAATAGTCCTATGGCAAGTCTATACCTGTCTGTCTTGTTAAGTAAATCACATGTACATAGGCAATGTTATGCCTTGACACAATCGAATCAAAATACATGGAATCGTATATCAACGAAATGAGTAGCGTCTGTGCATGCAAGCTGCTTTTATAGCCTTTACAGTCAGTCCATCAAGCTTTCACAAATATTATACACTATACCCTGAATGCAAGCCTGAACATGCATGAGCTCTAAAAAGCATATTTTACACTTAGTTTGGTTGAAAAAAGACACAAGTCCATCAAGTTCAACCAATAGAAGAAAAAAAAAAATTATACAATCTTATTAGAGCTGCATGATTAATCGTTTAAAGATTCTACCTCCCTTGCGATCTTAACAGAGCATTTTCCCAATTCAGTGCAGAGGGTTCTCTGCTCAGCTGACAGCTGTAAAAAACAAAACACAGGCAGCCTGCCAAATTTCTCACATCACGTAGGCAGAGATAAAGAAAAACATTGTAACGCTTAGTCCTTTTAGATCAAAGGAATGAGCTTGGTCTGTAAATTAGGTCATTTTAACTACTTAAAGGCTAAACATTTTTTGACACTTGTTGCTTACAAGTCAGTATTTTTTGCTAGAAATTTACTTAGACCCCCTCAAACATTATATATATTTTTTTAACAGAGACCCTAGAGAATAACATGGTGGTTGTTGCAATATTTTATGTTACACTGTATTTGCGCAGTAATCTTTCAAACGTAATTTTTTTGTAAAAAATACACTTTATCCACTTAATAACCGGGCCAAAGCCAAACGACGGCTACAGCACGGCTCGAATAACCTGGGAGGGCGTACTGTGACGTCCACCAAGAGCCGTGCTCCCGAGCGCCCCCTGGGGCGCACACACAGGGCTGTCTGTGCCCGCGGGTTTCACAGAACCCAGCGGATCACGGTAAAGGGCCAGTAAGAGCGGCCCTTTACCATGTGATCCCTCTGTCCAATGACGAAGCGATCACTGTCAACAAACCGGCATCATGTCCAGTTCTCTCCGCTGCTCACTCCGATCGTGTGAGCAGCAGAGGGAGAAGCTGCAGCATGAGGCTGCGTGAGTTTTTTTCCCCAAATTGGAAGTGTCCAGCAGTGCCCATGTGTGCCAGATCTGTGCCCCAGCAGTGCCCATGTGTGCCAGATCTGTGCCCCAGCAGTGCCCATGTGTGCCAGATCTGTGCCCCAGCAGTGCCCATGTGTGCCAGATCTGTGCCCCAGCAGTGCCCATGTGTGCCAGATCTGTGCCCCAGAAGTGCCCATGTGTGCCAGATCTGTGCCCCAGCAGTGCCCATGTGTGCCAGATCTGTGCCCCAGCAGCGCCCATGTGTGCCAGATCTGTGCCCCAGCAGCGCCCATGTGTGCCAGATATGTGCCCCAGAAGTGCCCATGTGTGCCAGATATGTGCCCCAGAAGTGCAATCCACTTTCATAATTGCAGATAATGGATGTACTCCTGCCTGGGGTTCTTGTACGTCTCCTGAAGGGACTCCCATGATAGAGACGAGCGTGCAGTTAAGAAGTGATGTGAATGAATGATCTGTTACGCGCTGCAAATGCGAACTGAATTGCCTCAAGGCGCTAGATGCGTTCTCTGTTGTCAGCAGCTTAGAAAAGGAAGGTCTTTAGTTTTTTCCTGAAGGCCTGATGGTTTTCTTTCATGCGGATGTAGGTCGGAAGAGCGCTCCATAGCCGAGGTCCTTGGACTGCGAATCTTCGTTCTCCCTTTGCTTTGTAGCGGTATTTGGGAATGATGAGGAGGTTTTGGTTAGCTGATCGTAGACTGCGATTAGGTGTGTAGTGTTTTATTTTCTCCCGGAGATATAGCGGAGCGTTTCCTTGTATGCATTTGTGGGTGAGGCAGAAGGTCTTGAATGTGATCCGATTCTTTACGGTTAGCCAGTGTAGGCTCTTTAGGGATGGGGAAATGGATTTCCTGTTAAGTCTTGCCGCCGTGTTTTGGATGAGTTGTAAGCGCGCAAGCTGATATTGGGGTAATCCTACGTAGAGCGAATTTGCGTAGTCGAGTCGGGAATTGATGATTGTTCCAACAACTGCCGCTTTGTCCTCTTCTGGGATGAAGGGGATGAGTCTACGTAGCACTGATCATATTTGTTCATCCATTGTCATTCCTGAGTCAAAGATGACTCCGAGACTTTTGGCTTTGGTGCTTGGAGAGATGGTCTGTCTGAGGATGGTGGGAGGTGTCCACGGAGTCTTAGTTTTGGAATTTTTGTTAGCGTGTAGGAGGAGAAGAACTGTTTTTGAACCGTTGAGTTTGAGGGAGCTAATGGTCATCCAGTCATCCAGTCATCTATTAAAGTGAGGCATTTCTCTAATTGCTGATGATGGTCTTTTTGTCCGGTGATGCGAAGGTAGAGTTTGGTGTCATCAGCGTATGAGTGGAAGCAGAGGTCCGTTTTTCTGATGATATTGAGGAGTGGGCGGATGTAGATGTTGAATAGCACTGGTGACAAGGGTGAGCCCTGAGGGACTCCACAGGAGATTGCCCGGGTTTCCGAGATGAATGCTCCTAGTTTCACTATCTCAGAGCGATTCTCTAAGAAGGATGCAAACCATTTTAGAGCAGAATCTGTAGCTCCTGCTACTTCTGCGAGGCGGACAATTAAAGTATTGTGGTCCACTGTATCAAATGCTGCGCTGAGGTATAACAGTACCAGGAGACACGATTCTCTGTCATCTGCTGCTTCAAGGGCGTCGTCCCATATTTTGAGAAGTGCTGTTTCTGTGCCATGGCCTGGGCGGAAGCCTGATTGCAGAGGGTCCAGGAGTTGGTGTGTGTCCAGGTGGCGTTGTACTGTAGCTGATGTACTACTGCTTTCTCCATAATCTTGGAAACGGTGTTGAGGCTTGTTATCGGTCTGCAGCAGTTAGGGTCCTTAGGGTCGAGATTGGGTTTCTTTAGCAGGGGTTTGACGATGCTTTGCTTGAGGGTGGTTGGCACAGTCCCTTCTTTGAATGATTGATTTATGAGGTGTGTTATGGTAGGGGCCAAGATGTCGGAACATTCTTTCAGGAATTTTGTGGGAATGATGTCGTTTGGTGATGTGCTGTCTTGAAGGTTTCTGATGATGTTTTTAGTCGTGTCAGTAGTGATTGGGGACAAAGAGAAATTCGGTGGTTGTGTGATGTTTGTGTCGATATCCTCTTTTTGCTTTGGTTGAATGAGGTTGGTTGTTATTTTCTGATGAATTGATTTCCGAATGTTGTCGATGAAGAAATTTGATGACTCATTGCAAAATTCTTGAGTATCCTTTGCTGGGGGCTCTAAGCAGGTTGGGTTCATTGACTGGGCGACTATTTTGAAAAGTTCCCGCGGACGGTTTAAGGCAGTTGAGATGGTGTCCGAGAAATGTTCTTTTTTGGCTTTGAAGATTGCCTTGTGGTATTTCACAGTGAGTGCTTTGTAGTTAGTATGGTTTTCATTGGTAGGATTTCTTCTCCATGCTCTTTCAGCTCTTCTACGTTCTTGCTTGAGTAGGGTGAGAGTGCCATTAAACCATCTCGAGTTTTTTTTGCGGACGAGTGTTCTGCGTTTTTGAGTCTGCTGTTTGTAGTAATACCTTGTTTAAGGAGTTGAGTGTTTGTTCCGTTGAGAGATTTAAGTTTAGCAAAGGTATTTTGTTTGATAATGTAGTTTCTATTCCAGTGTGTTGTTGTTGCGTGTTTCTGTTTTTGGAGAGTGGTGTTAGTGGTGATTTTAAATTTGATAGCGTGGTGGTCTGTCCATGGTAGTGGAGAGTTGTCAAATATGTTGATGTCCATATTCATCCATATTTGTCCATATAGTTTGAAGATGAGGTCTAGAGTGTGTCCTGAACCGTGCGTGGGAGCATTTATCAGCTGTTGAAGACCTAGTTCTTCCATTTGGTTGACGCAGGCAGTTGCGATAAAGTCTTGGGCAGAGTTTGCCCAGAGGTTAAAATCCCCAAGTACCAGAAGGTTTTTGGTTTTCAGGGTGTGTATTGAAAAGAATTCAGTGAGTGGAGTAAGGAGATTGGTCTTTGGTCCTGGTGGTCTGTAGCATAGTAGTATGTGAATGGTGTCTTGAGGTGTTGTTTGAAGATGCAGTGAGGGTGTTTCCATGAAAGGCACCAAGTTCTGTAAAGTTGGTTTGGTGAACCCAAGGTGCGATTTGAAGATCACTGCTAGGCCTCCTCCTTTTTTTCCTATTCTATGCTCAGTTAGGATACTGTAGTTCTCAGGCACCAATTCAGTTAGGATGGTGTTGCAGTCGGATGTTAGCCAGCTTTCTGTAATGAAGAGGCAGTCTATGTTGTTTTCGATGATAAAGTTGTGGATTTCCAGCCTGTGCTTGACTGCAGATCTGGTGTTGATCAGGGCGCATGCTAGTTGTTGTGGTTGGATCGGTGTCTCCCTGTATTTGATGGTTGATTGTGGGTTGGTCCTTAGTAATTGTTCTTTTTTTTAGTCTTTTTTGAGTGGCGGTTGGTAAAGTTGAGGCAGTGTTTCCTATCCTGTGGAGGGCGTCTGCTGTGTATTTGAAGTTGCACATGGTGAGGAAGACAGAGTTGCTTGAAGGAAGGGTGATCTAATGATGGTACTGATGTAGCAATGACGAGCTTGCTGTAGGACGGAGATATCAGATGGCTACCACAACTTCTGGAGTGGTGTGGGTGACGGGCTGGATGTTGGTACGGAAGTACTGGAGGAGGTGAGGGCTGCCTACTGCCCTCCTGTTGATCCAGAGGAAGGCGAAAAACCCCTAGCTGCGTTGGCCAATTGTGCAGCAGAGGAAAAAAATTACTTCCTGACCCCCCCGAGGGGCGATCGGACTCAGGGCCCCTGGATCAACTGCTGGTGTACCCCCGGTGGGCTTACCTGTACGGATGGTCCAGAAGAAAGACAGGGAGGGGGGTCTGACCACTACTTACTGGTGGGGTGGTGCAGTGGCTGCGTCTAGGATAATCTAAGGTGGCCTGGCCTCCGGTGAATAACCAGTGCCCCTGCAGTGAGGTGTGATTCCAGGTGTGGAGGGGCATGGGGCTCTGTTGGACGAGAGTGGGAGGGGTATGAGGTTGCTGGCTGGCCGGAGCTAGGCCGCAGCCGTGGTCTGTCCCCCGAATCTTGCGGCTAGAGAACGGGGTGATTAGACCGCGGCTGCGGTGGTGTCCCGGGGGGGTAGGCTAGGACAGAGGGGTCTGTGGGATAATAATACCTGGCTAAGTTGGGAGCTCCCAGGCCACCCTGCAATCTATGGGTGTAAAGCGTTGATCTGGGGACTGTGGGCCGCTTATGAACCCAGATAAACTGAAGGATTCTGTTCTGTAATGGGCGTAGAAAATAGGAAGGAACATGTATGGGCAGGGTCCGAAAGAAATAGAGGACTTTAGGCAGGTTTGTCATTTTGACAGCATGGATCCGGCCTATCCACGAGAGAGTAGGGAATTGCCAAGAATAGAGAAGAGAGGTCAAGGAACGCAGCAGGAAGGTAGTAGTTGGCCGAGAACAAGGTGGAGTAAGAGGAAGTAAGTTTAATCCCTAGGTAATCTATAGAGTGGGATGCCCAGCGATAGGGATATTGTGTCTGTAGATGCGTGACCAAGGCATCAGGAAGAGTAATGTTCAGCGCTGTCGTTTTGGCGAGATTTATATGGAGGCCTGAGATGGCCGAAAAATGATCCAACGTTACTTGGAGGTTGAGAAGAGAAATAATTGGATTGGTGAGGACCAGGAGAGCATCATGCGCATAAAAATTTGCCTTATAATGATTGCCTGCATAAGGAACGCCGGAAATGTCAGGGTTGTCACAGAGGGCCAGGCCAGCGGCTCCACCGCAAGAATAAAAAGTGCTGGGAGTTTTCTCATTTTTTTATGTGTGAAGCACACAATCTTCATGGAAGTTTGACACTTGATTTATGATTGTTAACACGGAGTGTAATCGGCATGTTCACTACTTGAATGAACTTGGTGTTACGTTTATAATTTTCGAAGAACATTGATAATGGAGATTGGCCAAGTTTAGTATAATTGGTTTTGATTTTGAGTGTATGCTTACACTATTTTGTTTGATTTAATCATCTTATTAGTATTATTTATATGTTTATCACTCTTTGTTAAATGTTATATTACTACATATTTGTTCCTATATCTGTATAGGTAGTATTACCAATTAGAGGTCGACCGATATTGGTTTTTCTCTGGCCGATGCCGATATTTAGAAATCGCGGTGGCCGATGTAAGATGCCGATTTTTTTTTTTTTTTTTGGGGGGCGATTTTTTTTTTTCTTTTTTTTTTCCCTTCATCTCATAAAATCTAACAGTTAAACCCCTTTCACACTGGGGCGTTTTTCAGGCGCTTTTGGGCTAAAAATAGCGCCTGTAAAGTGCCTGTAAAACGGCTCCCCTGCAGTCTCAGTGTGAAAGCTCGAGTGCTTTCACACTGAGGCGATGTGCTGGCAGGATGTTTAAAAAAAGTCCTGCAAGCGGCATCTTTGGAGCGGTGTATACCGCTCCTCCACTATTCCTGCCCATTGAAATAAATGCGCACCGCTGCCGAAGCGCCTGCAAAGCGTTTCGGCAGCAGCGCTTCAGGGGCGCATTTAACCCCTTCCTCAGCCGCTAGCTGGGTTATAAGCACCCCGCTAGCAGCCGAATAGCGCCGCTAAAATGACGGTAAAGCGCCGCTAAAACTAACGGCGTTTTACCATCAACGCATGCCCGCTCCAGTGTGAAAGCAGCCTTAAGTAATACAGAAATTTTTTTTTACATTTAAACATTTATTAAACAAAACAAACCTCCAATCAGTTCACTTGTATGTAGAATTTATATGAAAAAAAAACTATATCTTAAATATTAAATACACAAAAACAGGTAATCAAAACTTTTGGACAAAAAAAATGCTGCTTATTTTTTTTTTAAATTTCATTAGTGTATTTTTTTAAAAAAAATTGCGTTTGAAAGACCGCTGCGCAAATACCGTGTGACATAAAATATTGCAACAACCGCTATTTTATTCCCTAGGGTCTCTGCTAAAAAAAATATATATATATAATGTTTGGGGGTTCTAAGTGATTTTCTAGCAGAAAATACAGGATTTTTTCTTATAAGCAACACGTGTCAGAAAAGATTTAGTCTTTAAATGGTTAAACTGAGAGCTTCTACACATGGAGTTCAGCTCATTGATAAAAGAACTTGAAAAGATACAATGTATCTTCTTATCAGACTTGGCAGGCTGCCCAGAGGAGGAGAGAATCCTCTCCACAGATAACTTTCAGGCAACTTGCATTAACTTCTATTACAGAAGTCATTTGCAAGTCAGGGCTGAAGTTATAATCGGCCTTTTTTATCAGCACAATCGGTCGATGCCGATTAAGTAAAAAAAGCCAAATATCGGCCGATATATCGGCCGACCGCTATTACCAATTGGGAGCACCACCAGTTTGGCTTTTGTTTATGCACATTTTGTGTTTATATCTTTGAGTTGTGAGGTTTGTTTAAAGTTTTGGGGAGGTAGCATTTCATCTTTTTTTATATAGTTTTAATCCATGCTGTCTGTTTTAAATACTTTTTTCTAGCAAGAACTCATCTATGTGGTCTTTTATTAAACTTTTCAGTATCTTCCCTACTATAGAAGTTAAACTAACAGGTCTGTTGTTACTTGGTCAGAGCTTGAATCCCCTTTTTAAATATATGCACCACTGTGGCCTTACGCCAGTCCAGTGGTACTATGCCTGGCATTAAAAAATCCCTAAAAATTTGAAACCATGGCTTTGACATGACAGAGCTTAATTCTTTAAGGATCCGTGGGTGTATGCCATCTGGTCCTGGTGCTTTATTCACCTTTTTATTCTGTCTAAATATTTCTGGACCATATCAATTTTGAGCCATCATGGTTCATGTGGGGCTGTGTGACAATATCATCCCCATTATGGATTTGAGCTCTCTCATGCTCCCTTGTATACACAGAGCTGAAGAGGGTATTTAATAAATGTACCTTCTCTTTGTCCCCAGTCACCCACTCCAGATTATTTTGTAAAGAGCCTACATGCTTAGACCTGACCTTTTTACTATTAGTATATTTGAAGAATTTGAATTTGTCTTCCTCTCTCTTGCAATTTTTGTGGCCTTGATTCCTTTTTTACATATTCTGTTATATTCCTTGTAACATTTAAATGATCGTGTTCCTTCATATTTATGTTTTTTAAAAGCTCTTTTCTTATTTATAGCTAGGATATGTATTACTATTATGTTAAATTGTTTTGTACTCTGGTATATACTAATACAAAGACTATATATAAATATATATACCAATAAACATTATTTTATACGCATCAATCCATTTATTTACAACGGCGTACTTCATTTAAAGCTGAGTTCCAATAAAAAACAAAAAAATTAAAAGTCAGCAGCTACAAATACTGCAGCTGCTGACTTTTAATAATCAGATATTTACCTGTCTCGGGGTCCAGCGATGGGGGGGGGGGATGAAGCTCTGCTCGTCTCCCCCTTCCTCTCTGCGGTGCCAGCATTGTCACTGTGGGCGCCCGGCTGTGTCTTCACAGCCGGGAACGCACTGCGCATGCCGCGCTGTGACTGGCCGTGCAATCATCTGGGACCTGTGACGTGTCCCAGATGATTGCCGAGAGGGAGGGGGGAGAGTTGATCTCCCCTCCGGCGCCCTGCAGAGACCCTAGAGGAAGTGGGAGCTGGAACCCTCTAAAAAGAGGGTTTCCGCTCCCCCCCATTAAAAATCATATTGACAGGGATGGAGACATATGACTAGGTCATTGCTTCATTTAAAGTCCCAAACCCCTTCTTTTTTAGTATCAAGGTACATAAAGACATGGATGAGCGAGTTTGGGGTGGAGGAACTTGACTGGCCTGTACAGAGTCCTGACCTCAACCCGATAGAACACCTTTGGGATGAATTGGAGCAGAGACTGCGAGCCAGGCCACCTTGTCCACATCAATGCTTGATCTCACAAATGCGCTTCTGGAAGAATGGTCAAAAATTTCCATAGACACACTCCTAAACCTTGTGGACAGCCTTTCCAAAAGAGTCGAAGCTGTTATAGCGGCAAAAGGTGGGCCAACTCAATATTAAACCCTATGGACTAAGATTGGGATGCCATTAAAATTCATGTGCGTGTAAAGGCAGGCGTCCCAATACTTTTGGTAATATAGTGTATATAAAGCTCTGCAAAAGTTGTTGCTGTATTAATACCTGTAATAAGAATAATAAAAAAAATCTGCTTGACTCAAACGTTCTCTGACCTTTCTAGGCAATATACAACTGCCTCCTTTCCATCATGGTGAGCTATGTTGGTGTATAAAGATGACACATCTGTTGTCACCAGTAAGGCCTTATCTTACATAGTCAAAACCAGCGGCTGTAAGAAGTGGTTTATGTATGCACCCACCTTGGTGGTAGCGATGGGAGCCAAGTTTGCTCCCAGCCTGGCCAATTTATGGCCAGGTGGGAGACTGTAACATATGGAAGGGATTGGCCCTATTTTTGGTTTTAGAAGCGTTATATTGATGATCAACACTTAATCTGGGATCGAGACCCTGAGTCACTGACCAAATATATGGGTTTTCTGAACGTTAATAATAAAAACATCAGGTTGTTATATGAATATAGTGAGTTGCAGGGTAATTTCCTTGATCTCACTTTGTACATAATTGTAGAAAGTCTTTCTTCAAAAGTAATATTATGGAATGGTTGCACAATGCTGAGGTTTATTCCACTCAACACCCACTGCTCACAACTAATTTTTAGATCCGATAAATTCATGATATGTTTCTTAAACCCAGTGGTCTCATAATGCTCTGCACTTTATTTGATGCAGCACTACTGCATTAGTAATACATTGTAATATTTATACACAACCGTATATGTGTTGTTTGTTCGTACATGTAGCAAAAGGTCCACCCCATAGTTTAGGTCTCAAACATCTTGCAACCAATGCCAATTGCACTTTCACTACTGAAAAAAATTGTCAGTATTTCCATCTTTACTCAAATGCCAAAATCTAGTTTGATCAAAAGATTTACAAGTTCAAATTTAAATGTTCTTGGCTATATTTTAACCTAGTTTGAAGATTTACAAGAAGAATTTAATATTTTTAAAGTGCATTGTTACTTTTTGATAAGTAGATTTTTATTTGATTTTGAAATCGGTATGTATTAGCTAATTTTTCAACAGTGTAACCTTAACAGAGCTTCTTTGTCTGTAATACAGCTGATCTAATTTTGATTTGTTCAATAGATAGATATTTAGCTTTTTAGCACTGGGACATTCCCTGTAGTACAACTTAGCCTGGAAGGGATTACTGCCACAAAATTGATTTTTATAAACTTTTTAGCTGAGGAAACCGCAGTCTTAGGTTCGATGCAGTGAGTGTTAGAAAAATGTTAAGTTCATTACATTGATGTTTTTCTTATCCATGTGAATATAATTTGGAGATTACATGTGTCAGGGTTTATGGAATTATACAGTTTAATCTCTAGGATCTTAACATACCCAGAGCAGCTGGCAGTAAGTGCTGTTTGCTTTAGATTTCAGTATTTAATAGAATTAGAGAGGATGAAAGAAATCAATGCTTCCACTGAAGATGAACATGAGGATATGTTATATAGTCTATTTGAACTATTTAATGCACAGATATGACAAACACAATCCTCTGGAACATCTTCGCTAACATTCTTTTGGAAATGTTGGTTTATAGGGCTAAGCTTTTAAAAAACATGGTTAAATTTGAATTCATGCTTTTGCTCGTAGTATTAGTACATCAATCCAAGCCAGCTATTTGCAGAAGCTGGGCTGTGTAATATGACTTTTTTTTTCTCGCAGCTTACCCATCGTTGCTTCCAGTTTCTGTTGGCAGGGGAAATTTCCATTCCTTCCATCCTTCTCAGTCTATGTGATCGGATGGGAGAACGACACACCCCCTTCCAACATCTGTAAAGGTGATCGAGTGGCTCTCTATAACCACCCGGATCATTTTTACTAAAAAGAGGATGGCTGGCTGAAAAAAAAACATGTCCTAGTATAACCACTTCAATACAAGAATATCTCTCTCTCTCTGTCTCTCTCGTCATGGCCAATAATATTGGCACCCCTGAATTTCTGTCAGATAATGCACCACTTTGCCCAGAAAATTGCAATTTATTAATATTTAGGCATCTCTTATGTATTTTGTTTGTATTAGTATTACACAAAAAAGTGGAGAGACAAAAAGCCAAATCTTACACATTCCACGTAAACCCCAAAAATGGACTGGACAAAATTATTGGCACCTTCTCAAAATTGTAATAAATAATTGCATTCCAAGTTTGTGATGCTCCTGTAATTTGCAATTAAACTCACCTGTAGCAATTTAACAGATGCTGACAATATACAAATCACACCGGCAACCAGTTAAAATGGTGAAAAATTGACTCAACCTTTTTGTTGTGTCTCTGTGTGCCACACAGAGCATGGAGAAGAGAAGGGGCAGAAAAGAATTGTCTGAGGATTTGAGAGGAAAATTTTGGAAAAGCATGGACAATCTCAAGGTTACAAGTCCACCTTCAGAGATCTTAATATTCTTGTGTCCATTGTGCGCAACATTGTCAAGAAGTTTACAGCCTATGGCACTGTAGCTAATCTCCCTGGACGAAAGAGAAAGATTGATCAAAGAGTTTGCCAAAACTTACCAAGGAAGCCAAAATCCTTTTGGGAGAATGTGCTGTGGACAGACGTAACAAAATTACGGCTTTTTGATAAAGCCCATTATGCTACTGTTTATGGAAAATAAGGCCTTTAAAGAAAAGAATGCAGCCCCTACAGTCAAACGTGGTGGAGGTTCACTGATGTTTTAGGGTTGCTTTCCTGCTTCAGGCACCGGATGTCTTGACTGTGTACATGGCATTATGAAATCTGAAGACTACCAAAGAATTCTGCGGTGCAAAGTAGGGCCCAGTGTCAAAGTTGGGTGTCTGTCAGAGGTCATGGGTCTCACAGCAGGACAATGACTCAAAGCGTATGTCAAAAAAACACCTAGAAATGGTTTAAGGCAGACCATCCACGGTTCAAATCTCAGCTAGCTTAGCAGAAACCGTTCAAGATTCAAACCGTGTATGGGCAAGCTGAATGTACCAAGCTGATTGGTGCTAGCAATAATTACGGTCTTCTCCTTGCAGGGGCGGCTTAATTTCAAGGGGTGTGTTACCAAATATTTAATATTTGACCAGTCCATTTTTGGAGTTTTGCATGGTATGTGTCAGATTTGGCTGTTTGTTTCTCCACATTTTTGTGTCATACCAATACAAACAAAAGAAATAAACAGAATGTCTAAATATTTGTAATTGCAACAATTTTCTGGGCAAAGTGGCCCATTCTTCCACACAGTCTTCAAATCTTGAAGGTTCTGTGCGCCTCTTCTTTGAACTCTGATCTTTGTTACTAAACCCACAATCGTAAAATCTGTCTGTATATGCAGCATAGCATGCTTGTTTTACTCACTGTGGAACTTAAGGGCTTAATCCTCTGCATTGTGTAAAAAGGCTGTTTTATCCTGTATGCATAGATCTTTCCCTTCTTGCATTGTCTATCTTGGGAAGGCCAGCTAACGCACAGGCAGTAGCCAACCTGCACAATTGTCTTTTATGCTGGAGAGAACATTTACTTCTCCAGGTCGCATGCTGTTAGCATCACACATGTGGGCATGAATACAGGCTGCAGTGGAAATCTCCTCCTACCTGAACTTTCAGCACTGGAGAAACTGTGCTCTTTATCACTGACCGTGGTATACAGATCAGCCAAAAAGGTATATAGTGGCAATATATTAATGTAAGAAGATTTATAAGCTGTGAGCACTGATGAACTAGTTTCATATTACTGGGTCTAGTAACACCTTAATTCTTTACGTGATTGGCTGGACCCATTCTAGCAGCTTTATTTTCTTTGTAATGGCGGCGATCAGCTACTTATCGCAGGACTGCGACATTGCGGTGGACACTAAGTGACACTTTTTTGAAACACTTTTGATACTTTTTTGGGGGACCAGAGACACCAATACAGTAAACAGTGCTAAAAAATATTCACCATCTCTGTACTAATGACACTGGCATAGAAAGGGTTAAATGTGATCCTAGGGAGTGCTTTGTAACTGTGGGTGGGGGGGTGCTTTAACTGTGGGAAGACAGAGATCAGTGTTCCTGCTTAGCAGAAACAGGATCTCTGTCTTCCCTACGAACAGAATGGCGATCTGCCTTATTTACATGGGCGACCGCTGTTCTGCCTCTGTCGGGAATGATCGGCGGGTCCCAGCGGACATCGGGTCTGCCGGACCCACTGATTGGCTCCCGCTGTTTCCAATCACAGTGGGAGCAAGTCCCCCACAGTGGGAGCGAGCTGGTGGCACGCTTGTGTGCGGCAGACCTGGAAGCGCAAAATCCCATACCTGTACAGGATTTTGCATAGAGGTGCCGCCGCCCCTCAGTACATATATACGTGAGGTGGTCAGCAAGAGGTTAACAAAAGAGGTGCTAACCTGGCGACACCCACTGAGTCCTGGTCCCCACAGATGGGATAGAAGAGCCCATCAAACATGGCAGGGAGGCGGCACTTCCAGGGGTTCATGGAAGCTATCCGACAGTTGTACAGCTGCTCAGTCACTTCCATCTGAAAGCTGACAGTCTACTTATAACATGTACAGTATATGCTGGGAAGTAGAAGTGGCTTTAAAAGGTTTAAACACCATCTTTGTTGACCAATTTCTCTCAAATAGTAGAAATTTTGCAAAACTGAAAGGTGCTATAGACCTCAGTCTGTTTACTTAAGGACCAAGCCTATATATATATTTCTAACCCTCTAGAGCAGAGGTCTTCAAACTGCGGCCCTCCAGGTGTTCGGAACTACAATTCCCATCATGCCTAGTCATGTCTGTGAATGTCAGAGTTTTACAATTCCTCATGGGATGTGTAGTTCTGCAACAGCTGGAGGGCCGTAGTTTGAGGATCCCTGCCCTAGAGAATAAAATGGCGGTTTTGAGTTACAGAGGAGGTCTAGGGCTAAAATTATTGCTCTCGCTCCAACGATCGCGGCGATACCTCACATGTGTGTTTTGAACACTGTTTTCATATGCGGGCGCTACTCACGTATGTGTTCGCTTCTGCACGCAGGCTCCTCGGGAGGGGGCGTGTCAAAAACTTTTTTTTTTATTATTATTATTTATTTTACTTTTTAATTGTTTACTTTTACACTGTTCTTTAAAAAAAAAAAAAAATTGTCACTTTTATTCCTATTACAAGGAATGTAAACATCCCTTGTAATAGAAAAAAAGCATGACAGGACCTCTTAAATATGAGATCTGGGGTCAAAAGGACCTCAGATCTCATATTTACACTAAAATGCAATAAAAATAAAAGTCATTTAAAAAAATGACATTTGAAAAAATGTGCCTTTTAAGAGGCGTGGACGGAAGTGACGTTTTGACGTCGCTTCCGCCCAGCAGTGTCATGGAGACGCGTGGGCGCCATCTTAGTCTCACTCGTCTCCAGGCTCAGAACATAGACAGATGCGATCGCCTCCGCCGCTACCGACGGCTCCGGTAAGTGGCGGAGGGCACCGAATTGCGCGCGGGGGGGGGGGGGGCCTCTCCCGTCACCGATAAAAGTGATTTTGCGGCGATTCCGTCGCAGGGACCACTTTTACCTGAAAGCCGGCCCCTACACGAAAACGGGGATACTGGGGTTATGGCAGCTAGCTGCTGCCATAACAACGATATCCCCGTTTAAAGTTTGGACGTACATCGTCGTGCGGCGGTCGGTAAGTGGTTAAAATCGGCAGCGCGTGCGGGGGCCCCCCCTCTCCAGTGCCCTCCGCCGCTTACTGGAGCCCTCAGTAGTGGCGGAAGCGATCGGGTCCTCTCCCTGGCTTGGTAAAGCAACTTTTTAAATTTATTTAAATCTAGGTTCCCATAATTTCTTTTGATTACCTTGATTCCACACATACTACTCAAATCATTGAAATGAAAAATATCTAGCAATCAGGAGTTTGTCTCATATTTACTTTTAATACGTTATTTGAAAGATGTATATCATAGTACTACTAGGATGGCTGTTCTTTGTTGTATTTTTCAAGCATTTTCTTGTTGTCTCGAGTATTACTCTAAACTTGAAGTGGACCTGTCATGATGCAAGAACATTTAAAGTAATACAGTCCCCTAAAAGCAGGTTTCTGTACGCAACTTTTGTTAGAAAAGATCCTCATGTACAGTCCTTAAATGCCCCTTCTCCCCAGTCCCAAGAATATGGAATGCAAACCAAAGTTTGAAATCTGCACCTATGGTACTACTTTTGGTAACACGGAGTTTGCTTACTTGAGCTTTCTCTTTGAGGTCACCTGAGGACTCTTTTAGATCTAAATTCTGAAGGGATTCATGCATTTAAGATGATATGTAAGCTTGAATGTCATAAAAAATTCACTTTAAGTTTTTTATTTTTTTTTTGTGTTTCTGCGTAAGTCCATTTTATCTTACATAGTTACATAGTAGGTGAGGTTGAAAAAAGACACAAGTCCATCAAGTCCAACCTATGTGTGTGATTACATACGATTATTGATTATTATATATCTAAGTTAAGCACAATCTATGTCTTAAAGTAAACACTTGCAATATGTGTTACTTCCTGCCAAAAGCAGTGATTTTCACTTCTGTAAACATATCCAGAGAAGAGGCCTTGGACTTAGCCATTTCCAGACAAGGAAAAAAGAGAGACATCTGCATATAAAACTGGCATGTGAACTGCCCCACTGCGACAATACATGTCACCTTAAACACTGCTTTTAAAACATAATTTTCATGTTTCGTGCTCTGTATTATATCTTAAGTTGAAGATTATTCAAGAAACTAAACTTCAACACGGAGGATTATACCTCGATTAAAAGTACGTTTGCTCAAAATGAGATTTGGATGCTTATTTAACCTTTCAAAAGAGGCAAAGGGCTGGGTGTAATTGAGTCTGTCTGAAAGCTAAATCCATTTAGTCATGGGGAGCCCTATTTAACTTTGTCTTTTTGCTAGCAAGCTGCTGTGTAACTTGTAGCCACTGCATACAATGTGCCAGTATTCTTCAAATACTCTAAGTATACAAGCACACATTGGAGTATTCATCCATACATGTAGCATCATTCAGATGGTCAGCTTGATTGAATTAGGTTTGGTCCTTTGTGTGCCTGCGGGATTTTTTTTCCTTTTGGTAGCTATAAAATGAAATCGGCACCACCTGTTGAGGTTTTCTTTAACCCATATTGCTTGCCACTATTGGGAAACACCCTAAAAATTGTATATTTCAGATGAGCTGTGCGTTAGTAATATGCTAAAAATGATATATAGATTAGCTGCTAATAATCAATCCAACAAACATGTTTGTTTTAAAGTCAGCTTGTTAGGAGCATTCTAATGCTTAGAAGCTGTTACTTATCCCTTGTCAACTGATTCTTATTCTCTTGTTTTGGTACTGTCTAAATTAAAGGTGAACTATTCTGTAACTTAAAGTTGAGTAAAGTTTAAAGCAAAGTGGTGTGCTTTATAAAATGTGGGTTGTGCAGGGAACATTATAACTTACTGTCTTTGGAGCCCCTGCATTTTGTTTGGACCGTGTTCATTGCGGCATCTAAAAATTAGAAGGACACTGCTGGGAAAACAGTTCAACTCCAGGAAGGCTTAATAGAGCAAAGATCCCATGCCAACCAATGATGAGGCATAAGTGGAAACATCTGTGCTTTAGTGTTAACCTGGTCCCCACCAAGTTTTTTTTCGTTCAACCCAGCATTTGTTCAACAGGACTGAAAAAAAAATAAAAAAATGGAAGTGTTCTGCTATTGTGTTCTGACCCTCTGCCAGAAACACCAGTCAGTGCTTGCAGTTATTGGCTGCAAGCGTTGATTGGATGACGATCGGCTGCTGGATGTCCAGCACGCCCATTCCACGAGAGCCGGAAAGGCTGCTGTGCACACTGGCCGAATGTCAGCTCACTTCTGTTTAACCGGACAATATTCTGCCCATGTGTACCAGCCTTTAAGGCCTATACACGTGATCAGAAATATGTACGAAAAATACAGCTTTCGAAGTGATCGTAACATAATCTCATTGTTGGTACACCACTTTCGATAGCCAAATCACGACAGGTCGTGTGAAAATATCCGATGGGACAAGCACTAAAAATGTTCTTGTATGATACTAGATCGTACAATTTTCGTTTAACCAGTACAGTTTTTTTCCGAAAAATACAATACATTACATAACTTCTGAATTTTTATTCTGTCGTACGAGAAGTTTTGTAACTTTAGTAACCTCTTCATTTTCGATATGGAGACTAGCATGTAAAAAAACAAAAATCGATCATTCGTCCAATAATATGTGTACCAGGCATTAGGATGGGAGAACTGAGGGAAATGACAACTTCACAGGATGTAACACCTGAAGGTTTTTTATTTCTTATTTTTTTTATTGTGTTTGCTAGATTTACCTTCCTTGATCTAATCACTTTTCCATGACATTGATTGAAGACTAAATTCCTTTCACAGAAAGGCGGGACTTTTGAGGAACCACATTAAACACAATCCCATCTTGTAAAATTAGGATATCCTTTTTATTTGTGAAAACGTTTGTATAAAATATCCCTGAACAACAACTGTTAGTAGTTGCTCTCCATTTTGTGTATAGATACCCATCTGTGGCTTACTCTATTTATAAATTTAAGGATTAGAATTTTTTTTTTTTAATTTTTGGTTGGTCTATGTTTGTTTATATTTTTTAAATCCGCTAGAAATCTAGTATAATACTATGAACTTTTAGTCTGAGCAATCAGGTGTAAGCTTTCTTTCTTTTCAGCTAGAAAAAGGCTCTCCGTATTCTTTCTTGATTTGAAAAAAAAACAGCTTTTGTCATTAGTGTGCTCTCCCAGTGGTTCATGGTTTGAAAGAAAGCAGCTCAGTTTATGGGTAAACCCACAGTGCTCTGGGAGTCCTCTATTCATGTATTGTTAATTTCTAAAACAAAGTTGTATATAGATAAAAACAGATATAAAACTTGAAAAGGAAGCTTTAATAGGTTGAGGTTAATTTTAAATATTTTAAAAAGTTTTTTTTTTTGGCTTTGAAACTAATCTTTCATGTATATGAGTTTACTACTATTACTAATACTTTTTCAAATTTGTGTTTGTTTGTCCTGCACATATTAAATATAGCAAATGCATACAAAATCACTGATAAACAAAAAAGTTTATTTTCACTACGTTTTTCTGCATAAGCCTGTCGCTGTTTATTATTTAACTGTCCTATTAGGCTCCCTGACCCCTGACTTTTTGTCTGGACAGTGCTGATTGGCCCTGTGCTGATAACATGCACCCCCCCCCCCCCCAAAAAAAAAAAACTAGCAATCCTCACCAAGCTGAGCATGTGCAGAGTGCTCCCAAGGCTCTGTTCTATCAACAAATGAATTGGGAACAGTAAAAGCAGGGGAGAAGAATCAGAGGAGACAGGATCAAACAGCCTTTTTACTCAATGCGGAGCATTAACCCCTTAGGTTCCACAGCAAGTATAACAAGCATGCTTTACTGCATGTACAGACTGGTTTTACGGTTGTGGGTTTAGTAACAATTGAAGGTCTGTTGTGCACAGGCTTAAATTAGTTAAGGTGAGTGTCTAATCATTTTGTACTTTGTTTTATTCCTCCATAACATTCAGTGTAAATACATGACAAAAAACATTAATGCACAGAAGAGGCATCTGAAACACCTGTGTCTACGAGCTCATATTTTTTAGATACCTTTTTAATTGTAGCATGTCGTTTTTACATTTTTCTTGTTTTTAGTCCATACATTTTTTTTTTTTTTCTGTTCCAAGCGCTTCATCCTGATTTTGGCCATCTAAAATTATATAAACTGTTTCAAATTGTTATATTAATCTGATACTACATATTCATCCGTGTGTCTGTTTTTTTGTAGAGCCCTTGGATATATGCAATTTTGATAAGTTCTCTAAATTTTGTGAACTGTATTAAAGAATTACTAGACATTCATCCTAGGTTCAGGTTAATTTGACAAAAGTGATTAAAAAGGCCTAAAAGGAACCAGAATTTAATATGCTATGATCAGGTATACTTTGAATCTTTAAGCTAGCATAATATGCCCAAGATAAATTTCTTATTAAGGAGAATTTAGCAAATAATGTAATGGCAATTTTTTTAACTGTGGCCTTGCTCACTTATGCATTAAAGATGTGAGATATTAAAAAAATGGTAGGGAGGCATAGGTATTGTACATTTTAATAAAATTCTTTTTTTTTTTTTTTTTTTACAGTTTAGAAGTAGAAAATCACCAGAAGAGTAGTCTATATTTTCTAACTTTAGGACAAGTATTTTAAATTGTTTGCAGCAACAAGGAATACAGTTACAATGTATTTAGACTTTAGAGAGAGGCCAAATAGTGCTTGAAATTATGAAATGGGGCCATCAACAGATACCTTTTAAAAAGACCAAAGGGCATCATTAAAGCTGAAATTGAGTCGCAAAGATTTCCACTTAAATATATTCCTCTTTTTAGTTGCAAAATATATAACTCCACTTTGTGTGAACTAAATGCATTTGGAAACCCAGAAACTGAGGCGCTTTACAGGCGTTTTAGCGCTAAACATAGTGCCTGTAAAGCGCCTCTCCTGTCACTCCAGTGTGAAAGCCCGAGTGCTTTCACGCTGGAGTGGTGCGCTTGCGAGACATTAAAAAAAAGTCCTGCAAGCAGCATCTTTAAGGCGCTTTAGGAGCGGTGTATACACCGCTTCTAAAGCCCCCCTGTCCATTGAAATCAATGGGCAGTGCCTCAGCAGCGGCGCTTTGCAGGCGCTCTTAATCCCTTAATCGGCTGCTAGCAGCGGTTAAAAGCACTCCGCTAGCGGCCAAAAAGCGCAGCTAAAAGTCAATAAACGATGCCCCCCGCCACAGTGTATAAGTGTTACCAAACCCAGTAATATGAAAAATAGTTAATCCGCCCCCCCACAGTGCCCACAGCTTATAAATCTTCTTTTTATATTAAAATACTGCCACTATATACCTTTTTGGATGATCTGTATACCACGGTTACATGATAAGGCGGCACAGTGGTGTAGTGGGTAGCACTCTCGCCTAGCAGTAAGAAGGGTCACTGGTTTGAATCCCAACCATGACACTACCTGCCTGGAGTTTGCATGTTCTCAATAACACATGCTTCAATAACGCTTGAAAAACGCTGTTAAAACGCCTGCAGTGTTGCGTTAATTTTAATGCTAATGCCCCTAAAACGCTGTAAAAAGGCGGTAATAACGCTAAGGCGTTTTAGGGTTTTTGAAGCGCCTTGGTGTGAAAGGGGAGAAAAATATTACAGCGCACACATGCAAAAAAACATTCACCTCCAGCGAGGCTAGTTTAAAAACACCTAAACATTCTCAAAAAGACATTTTCGAAAATATGGGGATTTGGTCACACCATATTGCTATATGGTGCTAAGCCCACTTACTGCGACAAAGTACCCCATGATTAGTGGGTAAAGTGCCTGAAAGAAGCTTCATCTGCAATCCCAATGTGAAAGCCCGAGTGCTTTTACACGGAGACCCCTTTCACACTGGGGCGTTTTTCAGGCACTTTAGCGTTAAAAAAAGCGCCTGTAATGCGCCTGAAAGAAGCCTCATCTGCAATCCCAATGTGAAAGCCCGAGTGCTTTCACACTGGGGCGCTGCACTGGCAGGGCGTCAAAAAAAGTCCTGCAAGCAGCTTCTTTGCAGCGCTTTCCTCTTTTGGCCACCACTGCCAGCGCCCGAAATACGCCTGGAAAAACGCCCCAGTGTGAAAAGGGTCTCAAGCGGCGCTTTACCAGCGTTTTTCGAGCGCTGGCAGTGTGAAAGGGCTCGGGCTTTCACATTGGGATTGCAGATGAGGCTTCTTTCAGGTGCTTTATAGGCTCTTTTTTTAACTCTTAAGCGCCTGAAAAATGCCCCAGTGTGAAAGGGGTCTTATGCAGGATCCCATGACAGATGTATATTACAGGGCAGAGCAAACAGGGGATACATCTAGGGCCAAAACAACTAATCGATTAATGGACAACTAATCGATTATGAAATGAATCGATTAATCAGGCAGTAACATAATGGGGTTAAAAAAACTTAAAATTAGCCCTTTATAGTACAAAAAGAGCAAATAATCGCTACTGTTAATATTACTTTCACTGTTCCACAGTAAAAAAAAAGGAACCCCTTACTGTAGGCCTAATTTTAGTTTTTTTACCCCAATTATGTTACTAAACGTCTTGGGCCTGGATCACACCTATGTGTGTTTTGCAGAAACGCACTACAGTTTATTTAACATGGTTTCCTATGGGACACGTTCACATCTATGCTTTTTTCAGCTGCTGCGTATTTGGAAAGGGGCCAGGACTTTTTACAACACAAAACCGTGCTTTTTTGGTTCAATATTCTTCAATGGAGAAGCTGTGTTTTTGCAGCAATTTGTTTTTTTTTTTTCCTAGAAAAAGTTTATTGAAGTGTGTGTGTGTGTGTGTGTGTGTATGTATGTATGTATGTATGTATGTATGTATATATATATATATATATATATATATATATATATATATATATATATATATATATATATACACAAATATATACAAAAAAAAATTACATCAAGTTACAGTGCATGGATAGCAAATATGTGTTTTTTAATCTGCCCAACAACAAATTGGCCAAAAAAAAAAGCAAAAACGCGAATTGCAGCAAAATCACGTGTGCAAAAATTTAAACGCACAGAAAAAAGCACTGCAGGAACAGATCAAAAGCAAATTGCATAGGTGTGTACCAAGCCTTATGCTGGCCACACGGATCAATTTTCAGACAAAAATATTCATACGAAAAATCTTTACATTCGCTGAATGAAAGAATTTTGTTTGAAAATGTCACTTGCTTTTAACATTCTGTTTTAAAATGAATGTCATTTCTGAACAAAAACCACATACACTGTCTAAAAGTTCCTGACCAAGAAGTTTTCTATTATTTCTAAATTTTCCCGTCACTGTGGTTGAAAACGAACGTCGATTTGACCCCACTAACGATTAGAAAATCGAAAGAACGTTCTTAAAATTACATTTTTTTTTTTAAAGGAAGACATTGTTTTTGTATTGCCAGCATATAATATATTACAGTTCTGTTTGAAAATCTGTAAAACAGTCTAACTTATTTTTTCTTTACATAAAAAATTGAACTCTGAGTCTGATATTTACCAAATTCAACCTCTAATAATATATACTGTATATTTCTTCTGTCTGTGTTTCTCAGAGCGGATTAGAGATTTTGCTCCCTAACAATATAGTTGGTTATTTATATTTACCACTGCCTATTTAAGAATAAATTGTCTTTTTTTTTAAGCTTTACATATTAACTAAATTATACACCACACTTTAAGGTTATTAACCGATTAATCGAAACAAGAATTGGCCAACTAATCGATTATGAAAATAATCGTTAGTTGCAGCCCTAGATACATCTTTAAGACAACAATCGCCATTGGGTAGCAAAACCCTTTAAAAGAGAAGTATTGGAGATATTGTTTTGACATGACTACAGGTATAAGCAATGATAGCTAAGCCTGTCACTTGCATATGTGCTTCTAGATGCAAGCTCATGTTTGATTTTAGTATCTGTGTCAGTATCTTTTGTAGTGTCTTTTTAGTTGTCAGTCTGTTTTCTGTGCAGTTTAGTCACATGCTTTTGAATTTTCAGAATACAGTTTGATTTTGATGTAGAGCTGCACGATTCTGGCTAAAATGAGAATCTCAATTTTTTTGATTAGAAGATCACGATTCTCTCACGATTCTTGCGGCGTAACATCATCTTTCACATTAGAACAAAAAAAATTGGGCTAACTTTACTGTTTCATTTTTTTTTCATTCATTGAAGTGTATTATTTCCCAAAAAACTGTGTTTGAAAGACCGCTGGGCAAATACAGTGTGACAGAAAATATTGCTGCAATTACCATTTTATTCCCTAGGGTCTCTGCTAAAATATATATAATGTTTGGGGGTTCCAAGTAATTTTCTAGCAAAAAATATTGATTTTTGCTTAAGTCTTTCCACTTGTCACTGCTTATAAGCAGATAAGTCTCTCCACTTGTTATATGAAAGAATTGGCAAACTCTGCAATAGATATTGTCAGAGGGGTTGAATTGAGATCACGATTTTTTTTTAACGATTAATTGTGCAGCTCTATTTTGAGGGGCACATTATATGTAGAATTTCATATACTATATCCACCATCATTTTTAATGTTTTGTATAGGTTTTAATTGCATGCATAGTGTATGCTCAGAGAGATCCTTTGTATTACCAAAGTTAATTATGTAGAATTAGGCCAGTCTCACTTAGCGCAGTGCACAGAACATCTACATTTTTTTTCATGTCTGCACTAGAAGAGGATGCATTTTAGAAGCCTCACAATGCTGTTGAATGCATAAAAAAGTACATGTGTCCAGAAAACACTGCAGTTGTGCCAAAAATCAGAAAGCCCACTTAAGCTGGATTCACACCTATGCATTTTAAGTGCTTTTTGCATTTTGCAGATTTGCACTACAGAACGTGTTCCATAGGAAACCATGTTAAATGGACTGTAGTGCAAATCTGCAAAATGCAAAAAGCACTAAAACTGCATAGGTGTGAATCCAGCCTTAGAGGCAATCGATAAAAATAATTAAAAAAGAAAAAACATCCTATAGAGCAGGGATATGCAATTAGCGGACCTTCAGATGTTGCAAAACTACAAGTCCCATCATGCCTCTGGTTGTCATGCTTGTGGCTGTCAGTCTTGCTATGCTTCATGGGACTTGTAGTTCTGCAACAGCTGGAGGTCCGCTAATTGCATATCCCTGCTATAGAAAGTATAATCACACTTAACCAGTCCTGAGATTTTCACTCTGTTTCAGAGTGATGGAGTCTTCAGCATCCAAATCAGGGATGTTGAATGTGTGCCATAGTTCCATCTGCTGGCTGCTATGTCAATACTGGTTTCCTTCAAGGTTGTATTAAAACTTTTTTCTTTCAAAGTCTGACACACCCCCTTCTACGTCACAACTAGAACTCTCCAATCATTGGGGAGAATGACCATTGCTGATTGTAGAACTAAAGGTCTGACTCAGTAGAAAGCCTTTCAAACTTCTGCAATGAGACCACTGCTTCCAACCAAGGATCAACTCTCCTATGCAACTGCTGGCAGGGGACAGACTTTGCAACTGTGCTTACTTTGCAAGGGAAAGTTCTGTGTGTAGGCTTGTATTTTCTGGCATTCCTGTAACCTGGGGAACTGCAGTCCTGGAACAGCCGCCTGTCCTGCTGTGGTGCAGCTGTGGATCATCTAAATGCATATTCCAGCTATATTGGGGAGGGGGGCTCCACCTTCTTAAAGGGAACGTACACCTTGCTGAACTGGTCTGTGGAAGTGATTCCAAGCCCATCTTCTTCCCGTGTAAAAAGGGCTGATACACAGTAGACCTGTATTGTTATATGGGTCCAAGTGATAAGGTGTGGGCATAATTGTCATGGAGGTGGAGCACGATTTCATAAGTTTGCTGTGGAGCCCTGGAGTCTTGGTGAAAGTGTGTCACAGAGGTTGGCATAATTACTATATCATAATGGATGGACTATAAAGACTTTTACGTTTTTAGCTGTTTATTTCGCAAACATTTTATTTTTATTGACTTAATGCTGCTTGTTAGCACTGTTATTTTAAGGATTGGTTTATATTTTTAGCACATGGCCCTAATATGTCTCTTTATTTGTTGTTAATGTAGCTGCTCAAATATGGTGTCAGCAGCTTATTGGTGTGTGATTGATTTAATTTGCTTTTGAGCTTTGACACTTTAATTACTTGGTTTCAGTGCAGGAATAATTTGTTTTAAAATAATATGTTGAATATGTGCCTGCTGTGCACCATTATTCCATCTGCTGGCTGCTATGTCACTACTGTTTTCCTTCAGAGTTGCAGGAAAACGGTAATCTTTTTGCAGGAGTCCAACACACCCCTGCTGAGTCACATCTAGAGCTGTCCAATCAATAGGTAGCATGACCTTTGTTGATTGTAGAACTCTAGGTTTGATGCATTAGAAGGCCTATGAGACCTCTGCTGTGAGACCACTGCTTACAACCAGGGATCAACTGTCCTCTGCAGCTGTTAGCAGGGGACAAACTTTTCTACTGTGGATACAGAAAACAAAGATAACACCTTTTTGTATTGATGCACCTCCAATGTATTTAGACAATTTTAAACTGAAGATTCAATTGCACTTTAAAAGCTGACTTTGGTCATGCTTTTCTATAGATTTAAAGCTTAAAGTGAAGCTCCAGGCTCCTTCAGAAACAGATTAAAAATCAGCAGCTACGAATACTGCTGACTTTTTAATATTAGGACACTTACCTGTCCAGGAATCCATCCCCACCCAAGCCTGCTATCTGGTGCTGGCGCCGCCATCTTGACTAAGGTGAAATTGGCAGTGAAGCCTTGGGGCTTTACAGCTGGTTTTGTACTGTGCATGCGCAAAGTTAGCTGCGCTTTGTTAATGGGCCGGCAGCGGGGGAAGGAGGGGGGTGAACTGCCAAAACCAGGTACCCGCTTCCCTCAAAAGGTGCGAAATGTAGCAGCAAAGGGGAGAGGAAGTGGACAAGCAGAGCTTTCCCTTTTGGGTGGAGCTCTGCTTTTAAATTTTTAGCTTTGCTTGGAATTTAATAAATGAAAGAAACCGTATGTAGCTGAATCGGCATACCAAGCCAATACTTTCTGTGGCATCCCCCACATCTTCCATCCAATACCAAATCCATCTGAACATATGATCTAAGGACTGTGGTAGCTGATGGTGGCCTATACAGTTGTAGGGTATAAAACATTAACCCATTTTTTTTATTGAGGTACATCTTTACACAGTGGAGTGGCAGCCTTATATTTACCCAGTGCCATTCATAATTTGCACTGTATAAATAGCTGTTGGTCAGATGATCCGACTGTGATGACTTTGTAGTGAGCTGTTTTTAGATGGCTCGGTACACAGAGATGCTGTATTGAGCTGATCCAAGGAACTGGGAACAATGTGATCGCTGTGATTTGGTTATCACATATTGTTTACAGTACTGATCCCTCCATTTCTGGCTCCAAGTCTGGGCTTACAATGTGTGTGAGCTGATTGGAGGAAAGGCACCCCCCCTCCTCTTGCGAGAGGAATGAAGGAACATGCAGAGCAGCAGTCTGAATAGACAAGCTCTCTGCTCATCTACCTCAAAGCTCCCTCCCTGACGCAAATTTTCAGCTGCTGTCACCTCATGTGTTGGAGAACTTTTCAAAAGTGACTCTGCTGATTATAGGGGAATGCAGCACCAGAGAGAAACTGTTCTTAAAGCTTTGGAGAGAGATAAGTAGACACTGCAGATGTGTGCCTAAGTCAAATTTCATTAATGGGGTTTACAACCACTTTAACCACTTCACCTCGCTTATCCTGCACACCTAAACATTAACCCCTTCATCTCCCTCTTGTCGCTGTAGGTGACCAGTACATTTAAGCCCTTTACTATCTCCTTCCTCTGTGTATGACCTGTACATTTTATGTATCTAGAGCACCATTCTCAAGTGTCATGCTTAACAGTATAAGTTTTATTGAAGTCTGCAGAGTGTACAGACAAGTGTAAAAGTACAAAAATACAATAAAATACAAGAATATAAAAACATGCACGAAATTGAACAATGTATAGCAATTATGGTATCTTGTGTTCACAAAGGAAGGAAAAAGAAGAAAAAGGGAGGGCCAGAAAGTACAGTATGTGGTATATCATCAAAGTGTGGTACCATCACAGAACACTAACAATATGCCAAATGGAGATTGGTGATAATGATCAGGTGGCAGCAAGGAGGGGGGGGTGGGGAGGTGAACGGTTAATTTATTCAATGAAATGGTGGCGTTGATGGCCAGTTTCCATCCACTCGCGGTAGGAGGGGACGAGGAGTTCCAGCGTAAAAAATAATTTCTCTACGTGCATTAGAGCTGCACGATTAATCCTTTAAAAAAAATCGCGATCTTGATTGAACTCCCCTCCTGATCTTAACACAGCATTTCTTCGATTCAGTGCAGAGAGTTCTCTGCTCACAGCTGTCAAAAAAAAGGAAGCTGTGTCACAACATTGTCAGCTAACTACAGTATAAACAAAGTATCTCTTGGTTCTTTTAGATCAAAGGGGTAACCTTCGGTCTGTAAATGAGGTCAGTTTAACCACTTAAAGACTAAACCTTTTTCTGACATTTGTTGCTTACAAGTTAAAATCAGTATTTTTGCTCAAATTACTTAGAACCTCCATACATTATATAATATATTTTCTAGCAGGGATCCTAGAGAATAAAATGGAGGTTGTTGCAATATTTTGTTACTGTATTTGCACAGCGGGCTTTCAAACACAATTAAAAAAAACAAAAAACTAAACCGTAAATTTAGCCTGATTTTTTTTGAATAATGTGAAAGATGATGTTAGGCCGCGAGAATCGTGAGAATTGTGATCTGATATTCTAAGCAAAAAAATTGTGATGCTCATTTTAGCCAGAATTGTGCAGCTCTAACGTTCATAATATGCAGAGTAAAACACAGAATCGTGTATACGTAGCAGGTACCACCCCCTCCACAAGACCCAGTAGCAAAATTGCCAGGTCCATAGGAAGAGAGAGATCACTCATAGCATTTACCATAGCCACCACTTTGTTCCAAGCATTGTGTTTAATCACTTCAATAGCAGCATATTTTTTTTATTTCCAAAAAATTTTGTTAAATCAAATTTCCTTGGGGTTTTTACTTTACAAAAAATGCTATTTCAGGGGTTTTCACACTGCTCTGGTTTTTATTTTAAAATTTTGGGTCTTTTTTTTCCTTTTTATTGTAAAAAAAAAAAAAGAGAAAAAAAGTCTAAACAATTAAATGAATGTGGGTACAGTGTTGTATGACAAAGTAATTGTCAATCAAACTATCACAGCTCTGAAAAATGGCCTGGTAATGCAGGGGTAATATAGTCTGGTGCTCAAGTAGATAACAAACTCCTTATACTAGATTTTAAAAACTGACCAGAAAGGAGCATACCAAAAAAACTTCTTTAAAGAGTCAAAGAAGAAATGAATTCTAAAATCTAAACTATAGCTTTCATCTGCGACAGTACTTACATTTTTATGAATGCTGTTTTGTAGTTCTTTCCTTTTTGACTATAGGTACATTAGCAAACTTAAGGTAAATATTGGACTGTGTATATGGTTTACATTACAGCCGTAAACGAAGGGGTGTGTTTGAGAGATTTTCTATAGTTAGTAACAACTTGTTCATTTTCTGCAACTTGTGTTAGTTTCCTCACCTAAATCCATGTTTTTCTCCCCCCCCCCCCCTTTACCACAGTCTCTCAGCTGAGACCCAATTAAAAGGTTATGGTTCATCCAATTAACAGAGTATTGAACTCATGATTGCCAAACACCAAAATGGGATTTGAGTCCTCAGACCATGTTCCTCCTGCTCAGCCACTCTTAAATTCTGTTGTGCTTGCCAGTGATGTACAATACTCTGCTAATTAGTTGCACAATTCCCTTTTAATTGGGTATCAGCTGAGACCAGATTAAATAACAAAAAGAATTTAAAGCATAGAAATAAATGAGCTTGAGCTCATTGCATCTCATAAACATATTCACCTGTGCTTAGAGCACCTGTTTTTTAATTCTGTATTTTATAATTTTTGTTGTAAAAAAAATCCACAAATGTTTTTAGAGTGTGATTTTTTTTTTTTTTTTTTTCACAATGTAATAGGTCTTTTGACTTATTTAGAAAAGAATATCGCTTTGCCCACTAAGAACCTCTGATAATTGCCTTTGTTGCACTCTTCTTTTTGCTCCATCAGGTATGAAAATGTCCAGGAGACCAGGTACAAAAACACTTACCTGACTACAAGGTGGGAAAACTTCCTGCTCTCCTAGTACCCCCAGCTCACCAACTTCCCTCTATCAGATTTCTTCAGGTTGCTCAGGTGACATGCTCGGGCTTCCTTTTTGTCTCTTCTCTGGCTGTGGGAGGTCCTGTACTAATGCAGAGAGTGGTGCATAGGTATTGACATGAGTGCTGCTCTCCATCAGTATGAATTTTATATCATAATAAATGATATAATTTGTATAGCTAGTTCCAATGTATTATTCGGTAACAGTATGTTTGATTATTTCTCCTTTTATATTATTCATGTCTATATTGACTATGTTTTATGTGGAACATTTGTATAGTCCATGGACAATGGAGGTTGGACTTCTAATTTGTACAATCTTCCTCTTGATTTAATTTGTTACTGGATGTACATATTTGTAAGTGCTTGGTCCTTCTTTCTGCAAACGTGAGTTTTGGAGGTGACTTATGCAGAGAAGTGGTGGAATTCCATAACTACATTGGTACCATGGCATTTATATTAACCATAAGCAACATGACTACTCGTGGTCATGCCTTTTGCGTTAAAACTTCAGGTGTGACACTATGGTGGAGTGGAATTTATCTGGATGAGCATATTTGAAGATTACCTTTTGTTTTACATTTTGACACAGGACTCTTTGTGAGCTTGCATTTTTTTTTCACATACAGTGGCGAAATGATCCCCTGCAGATTTTGTAAGTTTACAAAGAAATGAAGGGTCTCTAATTGTTATCTCAGGTGTATTTTAAATGATAGAATATCAACCAAAAATCCAGAAAATAAACACATGATACACATGTTATAAATTGAGTTGCAGCTCAGTGAGTTGAAGGACTGACTCGTGGTACACAGAGTAGTTCTGTCAATTTAAGAAGGTGCTCCTAACGACAACTCGTTATGTGTATAAAAGACACCTGTCCACAGAATCTTTCTTCCATTCAAACGTCACGATCATGGGCAAGACTAAAGAGCTGTCAAAGGACATCAGGGGTAAGATTGTAGATCTGCACGAGGCTGGAATGGGCTACAATACCATTAGCAAGAAGCTTGGTGAGAAGGAGACAACTGTTGGTGCAATTATTTGCAAGTGGAAGAAATACAAATAACTATCATTCGCCCTCGGTCTGGAGCTCCATGCAAGATTTCTCCTCATGAGGTAAGGATAATCATGAGAAAAGTAAGGGATCAACCCAGAACTACACGGGAGGAGCTTGTGAATGATCTCAAGGCAGTTGGGACCACAGTTACCAAACAAACCACTGGTAACTCAATACCGAAAAGTAATATGAAGAGAAACGAAGCAAGTGTTCTAAGGGTGGCCTGTTGGTATTTACGTGATTGTCTAATCACACACACAAAAATACTTCTATATAAAAATACATAACTTTTATTGTACAGCAATTAAACAATCTTAAACATATAATTGCATCCACATATGAAACCATACAGAAAAGAAGAATTACTGTCTAGTGCAATGATTCAATTACCCGTTTTGCGGGGAAAATGCCGCTTCTTAAGATTGACAAATATGCTTGTGACCGTTAATTCAATACCATTGCACTGAATAGTAATTCCTTTTTCTGTATGGTTTCATATGTAGATCCAATTGTATGTTTTTAAGAGTTTTTGAATTGCTGTACAATAAAAGTTATGTATGTTTATATATAAGTTTTTTTTTTGTGTGTGTAATTGGACAATCCCGTAAATACTAGCAGGCCACCCTTAGAACACCTGCTTTATTTCTCTTCATATTACTTTTCGCAATTTACTTGGGTTTGCGACCTCCTAGTATATTATCTTCATGACTCCCAGTGTGTGCTAAGGCACCCCCATGATTTACTTAGTATATCTTCTGGTAACACAATACTCTGCCATGGATTGAAATCCTACAGCGCTCGCAAGGTCTCCTTCCTCAAGAAGGCACATGTACAGGCCAGCCTGTAGTTTGCCAATTGCTAAATGATTCAGAGAAGGATTGGGAGAAAGTGCTGTGGTCAGATGAGACCTAAATTGAGCTCTTTGGCATTAACTCTACTCGCCGTGTTTGGAGGAAGAAAAATGCTGACTGTGACCCTAAAAACACCATCCCTAAAGTCAAGCACGGAGGTGGAAACATTATGCTTTGGGGCTGTTTCTCTGTTAAAGGTACAGACTAACTTTTCCGCATTGAGGGGCCATTGGATGGGACCATGTATTGTAAAATCTTGTATGAGAACTCTCTTCCCTCAGCCAGAACACTGAAGATGGGTCATGGATGGCTCTTCCAGCATGACAATGACCCAAAACATATCGCCGAGACAATAAAGGAGTGGCTCAAGAAAAAGCACATTAAGGTCATGGAGTAGCCTAGCCAGTCTCCAGACCTTAATCCTATAGAAAATTTATGAAAGAGCTGAAACTTCGAGTTGCCAAGCAACAGCCAAGACATCTTAAGGATTTAGAGAAGACTTGTAAAGAAGAGTGATCCAAAATCCCGCTGCAAACGATGTGTGCAAACCTGGTAACCAACTACAAGAAACGTCTTACCTCTGCTTGCCAACAAGGGTTTCTCCACCAAGTACTAAGTCATGTTTTGCTTGGGGATCAAATAAATATTTTACTCACTGAACAGTAACTCAATTTATAACATTTGTATCGTGTTTTTTCTGAATTTTTGGTTGATATTCTGTCTCTATCATGTAAAATACACCTGTGATAAAAATTATACACGCTTCATTTCTTTGTAAGTGGGCAAACTTATACAAGCTGTAGAGGATCAAATAATTATTTTCCCCACTGGTATGTAGTATGTTTCTAGCCTATGATTGACTCTTGAAACATGTCCCCAGCCTCCAACAACTCCTTTAGCATGTTTGCAATCTCTGACTATCTTCTGCTGCATGTCTGCAGTGTTTGAGAGTCTTCTGTAATATTACATACACTGAATATATTATCTGCAGCCTTTGGGTGATATCAGGGCCACACTTAAGGCCCTCCGTGTCAGTCTACCAGTCCTGCTGTAGTGTGTCACTTAAGAGACAGCCCTGGGTCTTCCGGGGTTGCTGGCCTCATATCCAAGATGGTGGCACTAAGCAGCTATAAACAGTTATTTTTATATGTCTTTACATTGGAGAATTTTACAGATAAATAACATGCATAAAATCTGTTAAATTCACATATATTATTATAGACAGTGTGTTGAAGTGATCAAACAGCCTCTTTAACCGCTTGCCGACTGCCGCACGAACATTTACGTCGGCAGAATGGCACGGAGAAGCAAATGGGTGTACAGGTACGTCCCTTTAAATTTGCCGCCATGTGGCCACGTGCACGCCGCTGGCAACGCGCGCGCACGACCCTGCTGTGAGCTCCGTGAGTGTGATCACGGGTCCCGCGGACTCAATGTCCGCGGGGATACCCACAATCGTCTCATGGAGAGGAAAAATGGGGAAATGCTGATGTAAACAAGCATTTCCCCGTTCTGCCTAATGACACTGATCACAGCTCCCTGTGATCGGGAGCAGTGATCAGTGTCGTGTCACACGTAGCCCATCCCCCCTACAGTTAAAATCACTCCCTAGGACACACTTAACCCCTGCAGTGCCCCCTACTTGTTAACCTTCTCACTCCCAGTCACATTTACACAGTAATCAATGCATGTTTAATCGCACTGATCGCTGTATAAATGTAAATGGTTCCAAAATAGTGCCAAAAGTGTCCGATCTGTCCGCCATAATGTCGCAGTCACAATAAAAATCGCTGATTGCCGCCATTACTAGTAAAAAAAAAAAATTATTAATAAAAATGCCATAAAATTATCCCTTGTAGACGCTATAACTTTTGCGCAAACCAAATCGTTTTTATTTATTTATTTTTTTTCCAAAAATATGTAGAAGAATACGTATCGGCCTAAACTGAGGAAAAAAATGTTTTTTTTTTATATATTTTTTGGGAATATTTATTATAGCGAAAAGTAAATAATAATGCATTTTTTTCAAAATTGTCACTCTTTTTTTGTTTATAGCGCAAAAAATAAAAACCGCAGAGGTGATCAAATACCACCAAAAGAAAGCTCTATTTGTGGGGAAAAAAGGATGTTGATTTTGTTTTGGAGCCACTTCGCACGACCGCGCAATTATCAGTTAAAGCGACAGTGCCGAATTGCAAAAAGTACTCTGGTCTTTGGCCAGTCAAATGGTCTGCGGCTTAAGTGGTTAAAGGCTTCATTTGTTATAGGGCCAAAGAGTCATCCGGTTCCTTCGTTTTCATCTTTCATCCATTTCTGTGTTTTATTTTATATCAGGGTGTGATCTTATAAGTTATTAACCTGATCACACACATTTAATAGAAAGTGAACGTTGACAACCTTTTCTTGAAGATTTTTTCATTGTGATACATTGCTATTTTTGCAATATGCTTATTGTGTTTTGACTGCATGAAGGTGTTTTAGTTTTGTTTCTGGAATTTTTTCAGTTTAAGTACTGAGTGTGAAATAGGTAGGTAGGTAAATGTCCTTTTTTATTTTCATGTTTTCCAGATAAATTACAGAATATAATTACTGAAGTTGCTTTTTCTTCAAATTCATAGAAATCAGGAGCTAGAAGGTACATATGTGCAAATTGGAAAACTGTACAATCTCTGCTATGAATTAATTTGCTTTTCTTCTGAAACCTTCTTTTTTTTTCCATCACAAATCATTCTGAATATGAGTACCCCATTTGCCTGGTGATGAACTTGGAGGGAATCTAAATTAAAAGTTTAACTACCACTATTTAATTACCCAAATGGCCTTGCCTATGTTGAAGTGGGCTTGGGATTATTCTGTTTTTCAATTTGTTTTAATGCTTCCTTTGCAAAGGCTGATGCATCCCCAGGCCCATTGCAGTCACTGATGAACTATATAAGGATAAATGACATTATAGTAAATTCCACTTAATGACACATATTTAATTTTTAGAACACAGACATTTTCTGCCCAGCAAGCGGAAGCTAATTACCTAAAGAACGAAATAAAATAACTCCTCATTTTCTGAGATAATAGAAAAGAAATGTTGCAGATTAATGATGCTATTTATCTCTTTAAAGTATTTAACAAAAACTGTCTTTATCTTGATAGAATGGATCCCAAAGGATCCTGGTTATAAAATGAATCAAAGTTGCAATTTAATAGGTTATTAAAATTGTTTGAGGACAGGCTGCTCTCTGGTTTATTTCTACAAATTAAAATTAGAATTTTGTGTTTCATTTTATAGGCATCAAATATAATACTAAAGGGGGAATCTTTCTTTCACTGTTGAAATACAAATATAAAAAAGGAAAAACTATAGCAGCTGTTTTAATCTGGTACATTTTTTAAACCAAACTTTTTTTGCCAGGCTAGAAAATATTCTACAGAAGTCCAAAAACCAGACAGTGATTAGCCAAACCACGCCTTCTTGACACTATTAAAAATATATAAATGACATTTAATTGCATACCTGTGTAATTTTGCCTAATCTAATCTGGAGCTGATTAATTCTAGTTGCCATGCTTTTTAATTTTTTTTTTTTTTTTTAAAGCTAAAAAAATAACAACCTTAAAGTGGCTTTAAATTTATCTTATAAGGCAGATTTGACAATAGTTTAACTAGAAAAAGCTGTGCACTACCCCATAGGCATTGCTGAGAGCTTGTGAAATTTACAGTAGTTTAGTGTGGGTATTATTGCTCTCTACCACAATAAAGATGAATATATCAATCCCAGTGCTGAGCTGTAGCATTAAAAAGCTCCAACTGCTGGTCATAAAACACTCCATAGTCCTGACATCCTGAGGAAGTCCCACGATACACCACATTATCCGGAAATGACATCGCACGCATGTAGAACCTGGAAGTGATACTTTTGGTCTGTATATGCAGTAAAGCATGCTTGTTATACTCACTGTGAAACCTGAGGGGTTAATTCTCTGCATTGTGTAAAAAGGCTGTTTGATCCTGTATGCACAGATCCTCCTCTTCTTGCATTGTCTCCAAAACATGTCCGGATAAGATAGTTACTGGAGTCAGGTTGCACATGCTCAGTTGGATGTGTATTGCTAGAGTTTGCATTTCCATGTTCTGTGTACTATGGGAGACCAAATATAGTGACTGCAGGGTCCTGGGTTTAGTAACCATTTAATGGGACTGGAACCCTTTTTATTCTTTGAGTATAATACTGAATAAAAGCGCTCATGATTCTATGAAAATATTACACTATGGGTTCTGTCCTTTTTGTGGCAAAAATACAGTGGATGGCTGATTCCAAGACTAGGAAGTGCTTTTTAAGGAAACCTCCTGTTCATAAAAAGCGAGATACTTAAGGATCCTTTCTTTTGAGCTGCTGTCTTTTATATACTGTATACTTCTAGTAAGCCTTCTACCTTTGAACACAGATTCTTCTTAAAGGGACAGTACACTGGAATTGCATGGTCGCCTGCTGTTATATAATTTTTGAGTTTAGCCCACACCCAGGATCTTGTATTCATTTTCCTTCCTGCCAGATTAGCCACCACTGAAAACTTTCCTGGCTGTGCGGCTGCTTCTTCTGCATAGAAAAATCTAATTGGGGAACATAATAGATTTCCGCTTTAGAGGAATGAATTGGATTTTTCTACAATTTGCAGAAGTAGCTACTTGCCAGCGGCTGCTTTGTGGCTACTGTAGGTCACAAAATGGAGTTCTAACAGGAGTGAGGGGGAGATACAAGTATTTGGGTGTGAGGGGAAAGCTTACTTAAAGTGTTACTAAACCCACAACAGTAAAATCAGTCTGTATGCGTGTTGTACTCACTATGGAACCTAAGGGGTAAATCTTTTGCATTGTGTATAAAGGCTGTGTGATCCTATCTCTCTGATCCTCCTCTTTTTTAACCGACTCCAATCCATCTCGGGATAGAACAGAGCATTAGGAGTCAGGCTGCACATTCTCAGTTTGGTGTGTATTGCTAAAGAGTTTTTTTTTTTTTTTTTCTTGGGGAGTGCATGTGATCAGCACAGGACCAATCCACACTGTCCAGACAGAGGATCAGGGGAGAATGAAAGCTCCTCCTACAAGCTTTAAGCAGAGACTGATACAAGTCACAAGATTGCTATATACTGCTGATGAGAAAAGGTATTTAGCAGTTTATATTTAGTAAAATAATTGCATCTCCATGTTCGGTGTACTGGGGGAGACCAGATATAGTGAATGTAGGTTCTGGGTTTAGTAACAATTTTAAAGCCTAAGAGCAGCCAAAATAAAAAAAACACAAACATCAGCACAACGGACATACAGTAATTTACAGTTAGTAAGATGTGTCCTTTTGAGCTGAAGCCTCTTCTGTTAAGTGAAATCTAACACACAGACACACTGCCACCACTATTATTTTCAGGTGCAGTGTAGGGGTTACTAAAACGAAGAGGCTTTTACGGCCTTTCATCAAGAGTGCCTGACAATGCTCACCCTTTCCGACCCACTACTATACTCCCATACTATCTGTTATACAGCTTCTATGAATGAAACTTGGGAGGTGGACATATCCATCATCTGCCCTTCCTCCATTCATAGATTGTTTCCATTCATAGAAACTGTAGTGCAGCATCTATGAATGATAGAGCTGGCCATAATGGGAAGGCATAGTCTGCACTCTTGATGAGAGCCTGTGACAGCTCCCACAGTTCTATTAACCTTTGCCACAACAGAAGATTATGGCAGCGGAGGTGGGGAGCATGGGTCGGAGGAAGATTTTATAGATGAGGCATTGCCACCAGAGACCCATTCTACTGGGACTGTAAGTTAGGTCCTTGTGCTGATTTTCTATTTTGGCTGCATTTAGGCTTAATAAAAGAACTATACCACAGTTCAACTTATTAATTTTGCCTCCTGATGCCAAAGTGCAGCAAAAATCATAAGATAAAAAAAAGGTAAGGAACAATTTATGAATATACAGTACATATGCTTCCCCTGGCTTCCATAGTGCAGTGGTTGATATCGTACTCCTTACGATGAGATCCTGGGCAACGCTGAGTAGCCCATATCTTGCCAAATCTTAAGCACAATGCAAGAGCTTGTACATTCTAAATTTGTGCTCCTCAATGTTCTCTGGATCTCATTTGAAAAAGTATGATGTCAGCCTCACCTAGGTGCCACAAGAGAAAGGTAGGTATTTTTATTACATTTTTACAGTTTTTTTTTTTTTTTTAATTTATTTTTGCAGCGTCTTGGTATGGGGAAAGTTGAGCGCACTAAATAAGTGTCCCTTATATTTTTAATGCAACGTCTGCTATAAGTATCATTCGCTGTTTATTGGGTAATCTCATCATTGCTTGTAAATCTCTATCTTCTAATTTAAAATAATTTACGAATAACATACAACATTTCAATCCAACTGACACCAAACACCATTGTCCCATGCCTCACCAGTGTAATCGTTTTTACTCCATACACTTAAAGGTTATTACGTCATTGTATCTTTGCTCTTACATGATGAATTTGATTAAAATAATGCATTTTGTTTAGCCAATCCTAAAGCTGGCAATATGTCCATCCACCCTTTCCTATTAAAAAGATTACACAATCCACCCTTATTTGCCTGTGTTGAGCTTAGATTATCTAATATCTGTGGATATCGTTCGAGACATAGGGGTACGTTTTTAGTATAATTGTTAAATTAAAACTATAAAAATATCAATACATATTTTATAATCAACAATTTTAATAAATAATATTTTATATTAAAATTAGTAGTAGAAAAAAAAATGCAGCTGTGTATTATAAAATAAATCATTTGAAATCTATGTAGACTATATATATTGTGAATGTTCTCCATAGTTTCTATCACTAAAATATTTTTGTTATAACAAAAATTCCACAAAGCTGAGCTTCTGAACATGCTACATGATTGCATTTTGTGTATGTGTTATGTATATTCATTTTTTTTGTTTATTTTGTACAGTGAACAAAATACCCTGACATAATGGAACAGAATGCTTGCTATTTGTAGGCACTAAAGCTGGTATATCATTTAATGCTATTCAGTATTCAACACAAGAGCCCTCACTCTTAAGTTCATTGTCCTCAACATTTTTACGTCTACATATTCAGAATTTTCAAAGCATAGGCAGTGGGTTTTATGCTTTGTTTGCTACCAATTTTTTTCATAAAAACCATAGTTACTCAAAACCATGAACAAGTTTTACATTTATTAGTACTGTTGGGTATAACTAATTATGTTGTCACTTCATTTCCACCTTCTCATAGATTATCAAGTTTTTTTGAACATCTATACATTAATATAAATCCCATTTTTTCTTTTTTTTTTCTCAGCTTTTTTTTTTTTTTTTTCTTCTATCAAATGGTTCAGACATTATTGGTTCTTTTGTTGAAGACAGCTTCCTCTTGTTCCTCACTCTTCATTGTGCTCTTGCTGTTTTGTTCATATACCTTGTCGACCTTGCTGACCCATGTTCTTTCGTTGGAACATTTTACCAGAGTGAACAAATTGAAAGCTGTTTTGGCAACAAGAAAGACTACCAAGAGAAAGGGATGGAGCTAGGATAGAAAATTAGTATTCCAAGAAAATCTGACACCTTCTCCTAGTCTTGTAAAACACAAACTATTCATTTAGAACTAAACAACACAAATGGGTCTGCATTATATAGGTTTGTTTTCTACTGACCTGATTAAATGGGCATTCTTTCAGAGTTGTTCAGAAAGGGCTTTTTAGTTTATGGAAGACTGCTCTCCTAATGATATGTAATCATATGTCTGTCGAACTCTTCATGAGTAGGATGAAAGAGGCTGTAATGCACATACTTTTTTTTTTTTTTGTGGAGAATTCTCTGTCAGCACTATGAGCAGAAAGAATTACTATGCTTGCTTATTACTGTCTTTTCTACAACTGTATTGTGACAACCTAAAATAATCATAGAGCAGGTTTAAAATGTTTTATTATTATCATACAAGATAGATGTATGTGTATATATAGCGCCAACAGTTTGCAGAGCACTGTACAAAACAGAGGGAATACAGTACAGTTACAATACAATTCACAACAGGTTCAATATACTTTTGTTCTTATTCTCTTGACTATTTTTTTTCAAGGCTAGAATATAACGCCATCTGAGGACTTTTCACTCTCTCTAGTGTATTCAGTACAAGAAAATCAACTTATAGCAAAACTTACATTGCTTCCGGGACATTGTGACATTTAACTTGCAGTGCTGCACTATAGATGGGTATTTTTTTTTTTTATTTAGACCTATATAAATTGGCCCAGTATGAGTATATTGTGGGTGCTGAGGTTTGCATAGACTGCTATGCACTTATGCATAAAACTGGTCTGGGTAGATCATTTGCCAGCTAGGTTCCTAATTTAAAAAAAACAAAAAACAAATTTGCTCATTTTCAATAGTTGGTAGAAGTTGCATATGTATTGGTGTAGCTTTAAATCTGTAGTTGTCAAGCCCACACTTGTATGTGTCTGTCATTTCTTGTCATTTCTTGTGTTAAGAGGGTAAATTAGAGTTATGAAAAATTTAATAAATCCTCATTTTCAGTGGAAGTGGTGGGTATTTCATTTTTTAATACCACGAATACTAGAGCTACACGGTTATTTGTTTAAAGAATTGAAATACGATTTTACTCCCCTCCCGATCTTAAAACAGCATTTCTGGATGTAACAAGTGCAGAAAGTTCTCTGCTCACTTCTGACAGCTGACAAAAAAAGAAATAAAAAATCCAGACAGCCTGCCAAGTTCAACAGAGATAAAGAGAAACATTGTAAACATTTCCTTTTTGTATCAAAGGGATGAACTTTGGCCTGTAAATGAGGTGCATTTAACCACTTAAAGACTAAACCTTTTTCTGCCATTTGTTGCTTACAAGTCAAAATCAGTATTTTTTTGCTAGAAAATTACTTGGAACCCCCAAACATTATACATATTTTTTAGCAGAGACCATAGAGAATAAAATGGCGGTTGTTGCAATATTTTATGTCACACTGTATTTGTGCAGCAGTCTTTCAAACGCAATTTTTGAGGAAAAAATACACTTTAATGAATTTAAAAAAAAAACGTAAAGTCAGCCCAATTTTTGGATAATGTGAAAGATGTTGCACCGCGAGAATCATGATCTTTAGTCTAAGCAATAAATTGTGATTCTCATTTTAGCCAGAATCATGCAGCTCTAACAAATACACTTCTTTATCGTCTGTCCCTTCTCTAATAAGAATTGCTTGCTCTTTCGATTCAGATTCTATAAGCTAGAACCATCACAAAGAGCAACAGTCATTTCTAATAAGTTCCTATTTTTCTCATTGCATAATAAAAATATTTGAGCTTCAGTTGTGATGTCAGTCCTTCTAGTGATCAGTCTAGTTTGTGTTTTTGAGCATTAAATTGTTAAAAAAAATCCAATATTTTTCTCCAACATCCTGCATTAGAATCACCTGTTTTCTGGTGCAGTAAAGTAGTTCTAAAACCTCACATCTGTACCTCAACATATTGCAATTTTTCCTAACCTGTTCACGTTTTGTGGTGGGTTTCTATACAGAGGTATTGCTCATTCAAATATGAGATCTTCACAGACATCCCTAGATGTTTGTGTGCATATTTGATTTTGTGTAAATTTCACTATGCTTTAGCTATGATGGTGGGTGTTCTTGTGTGTGGCACTCTCTTTTTAATGGCAGAAGGACAACTAAGTCATGGTGGTAACTCGTCCTTCCTCAGTTCCTTATAGGCTACATGCCATATTGTAATTGGCCTTCATTCACCTATTAGCAAATACACTTGTTGGGTAAACAGAGGGTTCTTCAGGACACTGCCCCAGATGATCTAGCGTTTGATTTAAGGCCAGGTCCTTAAGAGCCAGGTCCTTAAGAGCGATTGTACTGTAGTAGTACGCCCCTTCCCCGTTTGAAGGTGTTTGTCTTCCTGAACACTTCCCTTCACAGACACCTAGATTTAGTACTGTGTTTTGCAAGCAGAGAGTTTAAGGCCTGTTGTAGATTTTTTTTTTTTTTTGTTTCATTTTTTTTATAGGTCTGTGGAACAGGAGTAACAGAATCAAGTGTTAGCCAGGTCTTCCAGAAATCACTTCAGTGTTAAACTAAATGTATTTTTATATACAGTGTTTTTTTTTTTTTGGACATATAGGTAGAACTGACAGCCAAAATAGTGAAACTGGATTGGTCCCAGGGAAGGGCCCTCAATTCACCTCTTCAGAATTATCTAAAACCCTCATAAATAAAAGAAAGACTTTATTATATTCATCCTAAAGTCCCCCTCTGCTCAACCAATATTCACAAAGTTAATGCTAAACTAATAAGTCTGTATTTAAAATGCGTTAATGATTATGGAGCTTAAAGCCCAACTCCGGGCAAATAAAAAATATCCCTTGCTGTGGGACTTCACCTGCAATGCAAGGGTTAAAGTTGTAGTAAAGTCTGTTCTACCACTTCTGTTCTACCACAGAACTATAACCCTATAGTAAGGCTTACCTGTAGGTACTGTGAATATCTCCTAAACTAGGAGATATTCAGATTGCATACAGCCGGTGACCATTACCAGCGCATGCGCTCTGAAGGTCCGGCATACTGTCCCGGACCTTCAGAACCCATGCCGTAAACAGCAGCTTCCGCGCACATGTGTGGGAGTGATGTTAACGCGCCCCCGGCCACTCATGTAGCTGAAGTATGCAAACCTGGAAGAAAGACTGGGGAAGATGTCAGCCCTCTCAGGAAGGCTTCGTTCTAAGGTAAGTTTCTCATGTGCTAGTATGCCATGCATACTGGCACATTATCACTTTGCCTTGCAGGGGATTTTTTTTTTTCCATGAACTGTCGTTTACTACCTCTTTATGACTCATTTTGTTCAGGAGAGAAGAGGTACCTTATTACTTAAAGCTGAAACCTGGGCAATTTTTTTCCCCCATGCAGTGGGGCTGTGGCCTGTTCGGACTGTTCCTGACGTCTTTGCATCCAGAGCAGGTCTTTGGGCGTGATGACGTCAGGAATAGCCCAAAACACAAAGACCACTAAACCGGGGGGGGGGGGGGGGGAGGAGCCGCAGAAACCAGTCTTGTGCTGGGAGGATTGGAGGGTCGGGTAAATTATATCTCTGCTCTCCAATCCCCTATACAAAAATAAGCAGTTAACCCATGTAGTGCAGGCACGGCCTCACTGCATGAGAAGAAAAAAAATTTGCCCGGTGTTTAGTTTTAACTGATCCTCCACTACCCCAGCAGGTGGTGCTCCCCCACGTTCTGGCAGTGGACTGTCTCTTGGTGTCCTCATGGTCTTAATGACATCAGGGCAATATAAGTAGTGCAGATAGTGTGTTCGGATCAATATGTCCATGCAGGTACTTTGTGCAACCCCCAGTTCCTAAACACATACAACCACATTTTCTAATTAATTTCAGTGGGCAGCTTTGGATCCTGAGAGAGTGATTGTGCATGCTGTATGGCGCCTATACAGTCGTGTGCATGAAGCCTAAAGGGTAAAATGTGCAGAATCAAATCATTTCTGAAACAAAATTCTTTGGCATTTGAGGAGTTTTAGGGAGAACAAGACCTGGCGACTTGAGTGGTTAAGATGAATTGGTTACTTCCTGGATTACCATTACCAGCTTCTTGGTCAGCTTTAGGCTTCATGTACACTGCTGCTGGTAAACGGACGTTTAGGAGCAGTTGGGCATTTTTTTCAACTGCCCTAAACTCTCCTCCATGTTATCTTATCTGTCCATGTACACAGGTTCATTTATAGTCGTTTCTAGGCAGTTGCGTTTAGAGGCTTTTTTTGGAACCCAAAAAAAGTGTTTAGAAGCTGTTTAGAGGCATTTCAAATGCAGCTAAACACGGTAACTCGTATTTAGCCACATTTCGTTTACAGGCATTTTTCATTTTTGGCTATTTTGAAAAAAAAAACACTTTTTTTTTTTTTTTTCTCAAACGCTTCTAGACGCAAACGCAGCATGTAAACGCGGCTAAACTGTCGTTTTTAGATGCTGGTTTCTACCTGTCAAGTTAAAGCGTTCAGGAGAGGTTGAACAACGTCTTGTGTACATGAAGCCTTATTGTTTACTGGGCCTTCCTCCCTAGGACAGTTAGGACTGGCTACAAAATGATAAAAGAGCATTTGCCTTGACTTTCACGTTAAATCTTTATTATGGTTTTGCAGCATTTTTGTTAGTGCAGATGCATGGTGGGGGATATCTGATTTTTCCTGTGCTCTGCTGTGTGGAGAGAAGTAAACAGAGGCCGTCAATTGCTGCTTCTTCATAAGTTAGCCACGGATTCATGTCTACCAAAAATCAGAATTTGATATGAGAAGGAGGTGAATAAAGAAGGTAAACATTAGCTGAATAGGGAAAATATTGTAAAAAAAAAAATCAGCATAAAAATGTAGAAAACTATTTCATTGATTGTACTTAGGTGGCGCATCCAAGAATGGATTTTTTAAAACAAAATTCAGATTCCTTGGCAAGGAATTGTCTTGCATGTTAAATTACCTTCTTCCTCCCAAAAAAAGAGAAGTATTATGATTCAGTTCTGTTTAGGAGATTGAAGAGTATATTTTGTACAATTCTTGAATTACATACAAGGTGACTGCCCTTCATATGTCCTGGTTTCCAAAAAATTCAAAGCGCTTAGCTCCGCTCATGCTGCTGACAAAGTAATTGCCCTAGAAAGAATCAAGAATGTCTCCTTTTGATATTTAAGATAAAATATCTAAGAATATGAATAAAAGTTATGTAAATGAAAATTTTGCCATTCTGAACAAAGCACCATTCTCTGCTGAGTCAGGCATGAAACTTGACATTGGCATTCTTCTTTTCACTTTTATGACAACCTCCTGCTTATTTTTTAACTTCATTAAATCCTACATAAATTTCGGAGAGAATATCTTGGTCTTAATCTCATACCGAGTTTATTTTTATTTTTACAAGTGCATTGGTTTACAATTGCAGAACACTTCTATGTAATGTAAGCGCCCACAGTAAAAAGTGATTTTTTTATTTTTTTTATTTCAATAGGGATTGCTAAAACACATAAATTCTTCTTCCTGTAATACAGTAGCAGTCTTGTGACTTGGTGTTTAACCACTTGCCGACCAGCTACCATCATTTTACTGCGGCAGGTTGGCACAATCCCGTGAGCCGTCATAGCTATACGTCACGATGACCTCCATGAGCGATCGCGGGCACGAGAGGCAGAACAGGGATGTGTGTGTGTGTGTGTGTGTGTGTACACACAAATCCCTGTTCTGTTCTGAGAGGAGATGCAGATTGTGAGTTCCTAAGGGCTAGGAACCACGACCTGTCATCTCCTATAGTCAGTCCCCTCCCCCTACAGTTAGAACACACAGTCAGGGAACACAGTTAATCCCTTGATTGCCCCCTAGTGTTGACCCATTCCCTGTCAATGACATTTATACAGTAATCGGTGCATTTTTATAGCACTGATCGCTGTATAATTGTCAATTGTCCCAAAAATGTGTCCAATGTGTCTGCCATAATTTCACGATAAAAAATCGCAGATTGCCGCCATTACTAGTAAAAAAAAAAAAAAATGCCATAAATCTATCCGCTATTTTGTAGCGGCTATAACTTTTGCGCAAACCAATCAATATACGCTTTATTGCAATTTTTTTTTATACCAAAAATATGTAGAATACATATTGGCCTAAACTGAGAAAAAAAATTAGCTTTTTTTTTAAAAAAAAATTGGGGATATTTATTATAGCAAAAGTACAAACCATTGTGTTTTTTTTCAAAATTTCGCTTTTTTTTTGTAGCGCAAAAAATGAAAAACCGCAGAGATGATCAAATACCACCAAAAGAAAGCTCTATTTGTGGGAAAAAAGGACATCAATTTTGTTTGGGTACAGCGTTGCAATTTTCAGTTAAAGCGACACAGTTTTGTGTCGCAAAAAGTGCTCTGGTCATTGAGCAGCCAAATCTTCCGGGGGCTGAAGTGGTTAAGTACAAGGGGCTGTTGGAAAACCAGTTACAGGAGTGATTACCCAACAATGTATTCACAAACCTTACAACTTCCAAAAAAGGGAAAGAGGGACACCCTTTAGCTCAAACTATTTAGGCAAAAAGCTTACACTTGCTACAACATGTAAATGTCACTATTTAAATTGTGATGATGTGCACCTAGTGTATATGTACAAATGATCTTCTGTTTGATACGTGACAAAAATGCCTGTCAATCCTTGTCAGAGCTGTGCTGAGCATCTAAATGTCTGTTCACACTGCCATTAAAGAGTAACTCTGCTTTTGTTGAGAAAAAAACATTCCCCCCCTGGGTGATCTATGTACATTGCAAGGATTTTAACAAACGTTGTTGCAGATTCCTGCCTTTTTGTTGTTCTGTAGAAATCCCTGTGTATTTGTCTATGTCCATGTGGGAAAGTGAATATAATGGGATTGGTTTCATAATTATCAGCTGCAGCAACCGCAGGGTACTAATGAGGAAAGCTGCTGGGCCTTACTCCCAATGATAAATCACGTCTAAAAGGGATAATCTCACCAAAAACGACATTTTTGTTGCAGGGGATGCCTGAAGTCTGACTTGTATCTTAGTGCAGACTTCTGGGAAAATCAGTGAGCCAATCACACAAGCAGGAAATTATGTTTCTGGTGGGCGTTCTGTATACATTCTCTGTACAGAACACCTCCAGGTAGCCATTTTGCATTGCATTTACATAAAATTACAGTGGCTGCAGATTGAAACGGAAAGGTAATTTTTAATAACTTTCAACTACAATATGACTTGTGTTGCAATTGCATGTGCTATATTATTTTTTCTTTGCTATTTTTTTTCCCCACGAAAGTGGGAGTTACCCTTTAAGTTCTGCCTTGTCTAATGATGAGACCTTGCTGGATAAGTGTCAAGTTCCTACGTACCTGACAGATATGCCTGATAGTGCAGAGGAAGGCCTCCCTTACGTATCTGACTCGCGGCCCCTCATAGAGCAAACAGGTGGCTCGGGAGTGCAGAATGGTATAAGTGCCTGGCAGGTCAACTGTTAGGATGGCCACTCCGAGGTTTCCGATGCTGCAGCAGGCATGAGGATCCGCAGGGAGGAGGATCATAACAGCAGACAGACTGGAGACTGGATTACCTGATATCCCAACACACACACACCCAGATGCAGGGCCTGGCAGACAGTAGATCAGTCCAGAGGGGTGTGAATACAGGCAGGTGCAGGCAAAATGGATCTCCGCACAGACCGGGAATGCTGGAGCAGGTGCAGAAGGTAAGCAGGCCGGGTTGGTAACTAGTGGACAGCGTGGTATTTAAAGGAGCAGGCAAGATCAAGTTCAAAGACAGGCCGGGGTCAGGTGCACGCAGAAAGCAAGGAAAGTCCAAAGGCAAGCGGGGTAGTTCAGGAAGTCGATCACAGGAGCAGATTAACAGGAAGCTGCAGATTAGACAGCACTGGTCCTGTCTGCACATCTTGTTTAAGTAGACCGTTTGCCGAGAACCACGTGCATGCGCACAGGCGCGCACCAGCTCGGGCAGCAGCCTTGTGTCTTCCACTGGGCAAGTCCCACTACACTTGTAGTGAACAGGCCATAAAGGAGCCTAACTATGCCTCCCTGTTTTTATCTTGGACTGCATAATAACTACCCTTATTGTGGAGGCGGGGGGGGGATTCAGTAGCTTGGGAAAAACTGAGACCAGTCAGTGTACAAAATGCTGTGTTGTAAAATACAATATGAAAGGTGGCTGCACGGTCTAGTACAATTTAAACAATTTGGAAAGCTTTTTCTTTTTTCTTTTCTCTTTTTTTTTTTTTTTTTTTTTTTGTTAGATACTAGAGCTGCATGATTCTGGCTAAAATGAGAGAATCACGTTTTTTTTGCTTGGAATAAAGATCACGATTCTCCTGTTTCTCGCAGCGTAACATCTTTCACGTTATACAAAAAAATTGGTTTAACTTAACTGTTTTTTGTATTTTATTTTTTAATTCATTAAAGTGTATTTTTTCCCCAAAAATTGCATTTTGAAAGACCACTGCACAAATAGTGTGACATAAAATATTGTAACGACCCCCATTTTATTCTCTAGGGTCTCTGCTCCAAATATATATGTTTGGGGGTTCTAAGTAATTTTCTAGCAAACAATACTGATTTTAACTTGTAAACAACAAGTGTCATAAAAAGGTTTAGTCTTTAACCACTTCAATACCGCACGCCCTCATATGACGTCCTTGACTTTGTGCAGGGATATCTGAATGATGCCTGCAGCCACAGGCATCATTCAGATATCATTATTTGCAGGCCGTGATTCTGTACACGATAAGAAAGATCATAGCGGCAGTTCCACCGCTTGATCATTCTTATAGGCGACGGGAGGGGACACCCCCCCTCCCGCCGCCATCCGGTGCTCCTCCGGGCTCTCCCGTGCCATTGAGGGCCCAGAGAAAGAATCGGATGCCGGCAGATGAGGACCATAGAGATTTCCGGTGACCAGATGGTCACCAGTCATCTTTATGACCGTTGGAGGCCCAAGCCCGACGTTGTGATGTCACGCCTGGACCCCGCATATAAACAAAGCCACGATCGCGGCTGTCAGCATGAGATAGGTGAAATTTTTTTTTCCGATCTCATGCTTTACAGCCTGGAGGAGAGATGTAGAGTCTTATTGACCCCACATCTCTCCATAAAGAGGACCTGTCACAATAGATTCCTATTACAAGGGATGTTTACATTCCTTGTAATAGGAATAAAAGTGATAAAAAAGTAAATGTAAAAAAAAGTGTAAAAATAAAAAAAAAATAAAGTAAAATAATAAAAATAAATTTTTTATAACTCCCCTGTCCCCAGTAGCTCGTGCTCAGAAGCGAACACACACGTAAGTCCCGCCCACATATGCAAACCACACATGTGAGGTATCGCTGCGTGCGTTAGAGCGAGAGCAACAATTCTAGCACTAGACCTCTGTAACTCTAAACTGGTAACCTGTAAAAAATTTTAAAGCATCGCCTATGGAGATTTTAAGTACCGAAGTTTGGCGCCATTCCATGAGTGTGCGCAATTTTAAAGCGTGACATGTTGGGTATCTATTTACACTGCGTAACATGATCTTTCAGAAAATACAAAAAATTTGGATAACTTTACTGTTTTGTTGTTTTTTAATTCATGAAAGTTTTTTTTCCAAAAAAAAAGGCGTTTGAAAAATTATTGCACAAATACCGTGCGAGATAAAAAGTTACAATGACCACCATTTTTCTCCCTAGGGTGTCTGCTAAAAAAAAAAAAACTTATATAATGTTTAGGGGTTCTGAGTAAATTTCTAGCAGAAAAATTATGATTTTTACATGTAGGAGAGGAGTGCCAGAATAGGCCCGGTATTGAAGTGGTTAAGTGGTTAAACTGACCTTATTTACAGACCGAAGTTACATGAATGAATCGTGGAAATGCTGGAATATCGTGAGGGGGTTGAATCGATATCGCAATTTTTTTAATGATCGTACATTTTGATGTTAATGTTGAGCTCTGTATCTAAAGACTCAACATTGGCATTCAAATCTGTGGATTTTTTAGGAGAGACAGAAGGATTTGATTTCAAAATCAGGACACTCCCTCTAAATGAAGGATCATTGGGAGCTTTGAATTTCATGTCTGTACTCCTCTATGGTGGTCCAAGGTTGCTGTAGGGCAAAGGCTGCAGTCCCCTGGCATCAGAATAAGTCAGAATTTTATGTATCTGTCATTCACTACAAAGCCAAAAAGCCTGGTCCTTTCCCTCATAGTTTGATTTACCAAGATGTTACAGAAATCCTGATGTATGGCTGGGCACAAGAGACTAGGTCAGTGATGGCGAACCTTGGCACCCCAGATGTTTTGGAACTACATTTCCCATGATGCTCATGCACTCTACAGTGTAGTTGAGCATCATGGGAAATGTAGTTCCAAAACATCTGGGGTGCCAAGGTTCGCCATCACTGGACTAGGTGATGTGGATGATCAAGTCCCCCGTTTTGACCACGGCTTGTGTAAAACAAAAAAACCCGGAGTCGCGCTATTGACAAGTATAGCTGAGCAGCTGTGTGTCAGTGTGTCTCCTGTCTCCAGGGAACCAGAAGGTCTCACCAGTTGCTATGACAAAACGAGTACTGCCTTCTTTGTTGGATCACTAACACTTAGGGGGTGGAGAAACAATGTTTTTTTTTTTTCTAAAGATGAAGAAATGTCCTAGATATATTGTATAAGCTTATATCTATAAATATATATCTGATTGGTGTACACTATAAATTTTTTTATAAAATATAATAAAGAAAAAACCCTATCAAAAAAGAAGGGATTACAGGGTAGTGCTAGGGTCTAATTCCCCCTAAGACTATTGCGACTAAGTGTATCCAGTAATTTTCCTGGGTACACAATTTGCAGAATTTTTCAGCCTGGCACACATTATCGGTAAGGGTTCAATAGAAAAGACTGTGAGACCATTAGTGGACTTACGTTAAGCTACTGTAAGAAGTTGTGTGGTACGCTGTGTTTTGGGAAGCCAGCCTTAATGCTACGTCTGTGCTGTCCCAAGCGGCATCTCAGGGTTTTTGTATTCTGTTCAATATATAGGGGACTGCATGGGCAAGTGGGGCCATACACTACATATTCTGTCCTACAATTAACAAATTGAGAAATGGAGTGGTTCTGCCCATATGGTTGCAGAAGGATGATTGACTATGAGTAATAAAGGTGCAAGTTTTGCACTTCTATTTCCGATGCGTTTCATCATACAGTGACATCTTGGGGAACCTCAAGACGACGTCACTGTATGCGAAACGCATCGGAAGGAGGTGAGGCAATATTACACTATGGCCAGTTTTTTTTTTTTTCTGGGTCCTCTTCTGAATGGGATGTGAACAAATTCCACAGTGTTTGCCAAGTGTGTGAAGCTTTATGTAGCGATCCATCCTGGGGCCAACATTCCATACGAGCATCTGTGCAAGTTCAAGGCCTTGGCTGGGCTATAGCCATATGCCTGTTTTGCTTGCTATCTGGTAAACATGTTTTTCTTAAGGTGGTGGTGCACTGAATTGCTGTGAATCACTGTGGTGGTACTGAGAGGAGGATCTTCTCATATCATCCTCTTATACTGGACTACCTTTTCTATGCTGTCAATCAATGACTCATTTACATGAATTGGGACTTTTTAGCGCGGCTTTTACAGTTTTTATCTGTTTTTTTTTTTTTTTTTTTTTTTTTTTTATTATCCCACATTAAGCTGCTGCTTTTTTACTATTTTTTATTATATTTTATTTGCTTAACCACTTGAGCCCCAGGCCATTATACTGCCTAAGGACCAGAGGTCTTTTTCCAATTTGGCACTGCATCGCTTTAACTTTTAATTGCGCGGTCATGCAATGCTGTACCCAAACGAAATTTGCGTCCTTTTCTTCCCACAAATAGAGCTTTCTTTTGATGGTATTTGATCACCTCTGCAGTTTTTATTTTTTGCGCTATAAACGGAAAAAGACCGAAAATTTTGAAAAAAAATGATATTTTCTACTTTTTGTTATAAAAAAATCCAATAAACTCAATTTTAGTCATACATTTAGGCCAAAATGTATTCGGCCACATATCTTTGGTAAAAAAAATGTCAATAAGCGTATATTTATTGGTTTGCGCAAAAGTTATAGCGTCTACAAACTAGGGTACATTTTCTGGAATTTACACAGCTTTTAGTTTATGACTGCCTATGTCATTTCTTGAGGTGCTAAAATGGCAGGGCAGTACAAAACCCCCACAAATGACCCCATTTTGGAAAGTAGACACCCCAAGGAAATTGCTAAGAGGCATGTTGAACCCATTGAATATTTATTTTTTTTGTCCCAAGTGATTGAATAATGACAAAAAAAAAAAAAAAATATTTACAAAAAGTTGTCACTAAATGATATATTGCTCACACAGGCCATGGGCCTATGTGGAATTGCACCCCAAAATACATTCAGCTGCTTCTCCTGAGTACGGGGATACCACATGTGTGGGACTTTTTGGGAGCCTAGCCGCGTACGGGACCCCGAAAACCAATCACCGCCTTCACGATTTCTAAGGGTGTAAATTTTTGATTTCACTCTTCACTGCCTATCAGTTTCGGAGGCCATAAAATGCCCAGGTGGCACAAACCCCCCCAAATGACCCCATTTTGGAAAGTAGACACCCCAAGCTATTTGCTGAGAGGCATATTGAGTCCATGGAATATTTTATATTTTGACACAAGTTGTGGGAATGTGACACTTTTTTTTTTTTTTTTTTTTTTTTTGCACAAAGTTGTCACTAAATGATATATTGCTCACACAGGCCATGGGCATATGTGGAATTGCACCCCAAAATACATTTAGCTGCTTCTCCTGAGTATGGGGATACCACATGTGTGGGACTTTTTGGGAGCCTAGCCGCGTACGGGGCCCCGAAATCCAATCACCGCCTTTAGCGTTTTTAAGGGCGTGAATTTTTGATTTTACTCTTCACTGCCTATCACCGTTTCGGAGGCCATGGAATGCCCAGGTGGCACAAAACCCCCCCAAATGACCCCATTTTGAAAAGTAGACACCCCAAGCTATTTGCTGAGAGGCATGGTGAGTATTTTGCAGCTCTCATTTGTTTTTGAAAATAAAGAAAGACAAGAAAAAACATTTTTTTTTTTTCTTTTTTCAAATTTCAAAACTTTGTGACAAAAAGTGAGGTCTGCAAAATACTCACTATACCTCTCAGCAAATAGCTTGGGGTGTCTACTTTCCAAAATGGGGTCATTTGGGGGGGGTTTGTGCCACCTGGGCATTCCATGGCATCCGAAACTGTGATAGGCAGTGAAGAGTGAAATCAAAAATTCACGCCCTTAGAAAGCCTGAAGGCGGTGCTTGGTTTTCGGGGTCCCGTACGCGGCTGGGCTCCCAAAAAGTCTCACACATGTGGTATCTCCGTACTCAGGAGAAGCAGCAGAATGTATTTTGGGGTGTCATTTCACATATTCCCATGGCATGTTTGAGAAATATATCATTTAGTGACAACTTTGTGCAAAAAAAAAAATTTGTCTCTTTCCCGCAACTTGTGTCGCAATATAAAATATTCCATGGACTCGACATGCCTCTCAGCAAATAGCTTGGGGTGTCTACTTTCCAAAATGGGGTCATTTGGAGGGGTTTTGAACTGTCCTGGCATTTTATGCACAACATTTAGAAGCTTATGTCACACATCACCCACTCTTCTAACCACTTGAAGACAAAGCCCTTTCTGACACTTATTGTTTACATGAAAAAGTTATTTTTTTTGCAAGAAAATTACTTTGAACCCCCAAACATTATATATTTTTTTAAAGCAAATGCCCTACAGATTAAAATGGTGGGTGTTTCATTTTTTTTTTTTCACACAGTATTTGCGCAGCGATTTTTCAAACGCATTTTTTGGGGAAAAAACACACTTTTTTAAATTTTAATGCACTAAAACACACTATAGTGCCCAAATGTTTGATGAAATAAAAAAGATGATCTTAGGCCGAGTACATGGATACCAAACATGACATGCTTTACAATTGCGCACAAACGTGCAGTGGCAACAAAATAAATACATTTTTAAAATCCTTTAAAAGCCTTTACAGGTTACCACTTTAGATTTACAGAGGAGGTCTACTGCTAAAATTACTGCCCTCGATCTGACCTTCGCGGTGATACCTCACATGCATGGTGCAATTGCTGTTTACGTTTGACGACAGACCGCCGCTTGCGTTCGCCTTAGCGCAAGAGCAGGGGGCGACAGGGGTGCTTTTTTTTTTTTTTTTCTTTATTATTTTTTTGCTTTCTTATCTTATTTTTAAACTGTTCCTTTCATTTTTTTTTTTTTTTTATCATTTTTATTGTTATCTCGGGGAATGTAAATATCCCCTATGATAGCAATAGGTAGTGACAGGTACTCTTTTTTGAAAAAATTGGGGTCTATTAGACCCTAGATCTCTCCTCTGCCCTCAAAGCATCTGACCACACCAAGATCGGTGTGATAAAATGCTTCCCCAATTTCCCAATGGCGCTATTTACATCTGGCGAAATCTAAGTCATAAAATGCTCGTAGCTTCCGGTTTCTTAGGCCATAGAGATGTTTGGAGCCACTCTGGTCTCTGATCAGCTCTATGGTCAGCTGGCTGAATCACCGGCTGCATTCTCAGGTTCCCTGTTGAGACAGGAGAGCCAGAGAAAAACACGGAAGACGGTGGGGGGGGGGGGCATTCCCTCCCACGGCTTGTAAAAGCAGTCTAGAGGCTAATTAGCCGCTAGGATTGCTTTTACATGAAAGCCGACCGCTGGCTGAAAAGAATGATACCAAGATGATACCTAAACCTGCAGGCATCATTCTGGTATAACCACTCAAAGTTGTGAATGGCGTACCTGAAGACAAAAAAATGGTTAACAATAAAGCACAGTAAACGGTAAAGTATAAATAATTGCATACCTGAAAAACAAACATGATAAAACAAAATAACAATAACAATAACAATAAAACATTGCAGAATAGAATACAGTAAAAAAGAGCAGAACAATAGAGAGAGAGAATAGAGAGAGAGAGAACAATAAAACGACAACAATTTTTTTTTATTTTATATATATATTTTTTTTTTTACACTTTTTTTGTAACTAACTTTTATAACGGTAACCGGTTCCAGGTTCGGGTCTCTCAAAATGCGATGGCATCTTGGGAGACCCTGTGAAAGTGTGCCCTAGTCTGTGGAATGCTGTACCCTACGCTAATACTCAACTAGTGCATGGTAGCATTCAAAACATTCACCAATGCAAAGACCAGGATTGTCAGGACAGGAGGGACAATAATAGCGGGTGTCACGCCTATATCCGCGCTTGCTGCAGACACGACATCTTTTTTGGGGGGGTTTGTTGGGTAGGGGTACTCGGGAGGACATAAAGAAAATGCCTCTCATGCAGCCGACTGCATTTAGTTGGGGATGTGAATATGGAAGTACGGGCGCTGCAGAAGCGGTGGGTTCCCAATTAGGATTGGCGAATGCAGCAGGAAGGGCATCATGGGCACGATGGGCCTGTGTTTGTCTTCTTGGTGGCAGCGGGACACTACTTGTGCTTGCCACCTCACCAGCTTCAACTGCACTTATGGGACTCGCCACGTCACCAAGTGTTACTGCAGTGCTGGTTTGACTACGACCGGGGTGTACTAGGCCGCTGTTGCTTGCCAGTTCACCAAAACGCTGATTTGTGTGCCTGGCATGTTCTACTGTGTTGTGTAGTGTTTGTGCACTCACAGTTCAGTCTTCTCTCCTCGGCGCTGCAACGGAATACCGAGCCGAGGAGAGATGACATCATTTCCTTTGCTGCTGTTTAGCATACAGCAGCAAAGGAAGTGATCTGATTGGCCGGCGGCGATCGCGAGGGGGGGGGCCACAAACGGATGGCCTCCCCCTCGTCTCCGATCGCCGGGGGACCAAACGGGACCGCCTCGGGCGGCGGGGGGGGGGGGTCCGATCGGACCCCCCACCCGCGGGAGGCAAATCACGTACATGTACGTGATTTTGCCTGCCCGTGCCGCCTTGCCGACGTACATCGGCGTGAGGCGGTCGTCAAGTGGTTAATATCATATTTGTTGGTACATTAGCTCGGTTTTAGCCCTATTTATGGCAAAACATATACTTTGTACTTGTGCCATCGAAGTTTAAGTAGCTTATCCTGTTTTATTAATTATTGGGTTTTTTTGCCGAATTAAAGCATATTAACCACTTGCTTACTGGGCACCTAAACCCCCTCCTGCCCAGACCAATTTTCAGCTTTTAGTGCTGTCACTCTTTGAACGACAATTGCGCGGTCATACAACACTGTACCCAAATGAAATTCTTATAATTTTTTTTCCCCACAAATAGAGCTTTCTTTTGGTAGTATTTGATCACCTCTGGGTTTTTTATTTTTTGCTAAAATTAAAAAGACCGACATTAAAAAAACAAAAAAACAAAACAAAACCGTTTTATATTTTGTTAATAAATTTTGCAAACAGATAATTTTTCACCTTCATTGATGTACGCTGATGAGGCGGCACTGATGGGCACTGATAAGGCGGCACTGATGAGGTGGCACTGGTGCGCACTGATAGGTGGCATTGGTGGGCACTGATGGGTGGCATTGAAGGGCACTAATAGGTGGCACTGATAGGTGGCAGTGATTGGCACTGAGTGGCAGTGATGGGTACTGATCGGCACTGGTAGGTGACACTGATGGGCAGCACTGCTAGGTGGCACTGATTGGCACCACTGATAGGCATTGATAGGTGGCACTCATGGGCATTAATAGGTGGCACTGATTGCTGGCACTGTTATGTACTGGTGGGCACTGGCAGGTGGTACTGGTAGGCACAGATGAGACAACAGTGCCTCTTCCTCTCCGGGACCGATGTCCCTTCAACAGAAGCCGGTGATCGGCTTTTTTTTTTTTTCTCACGCTGTCAGCGTGACAAGTAAAAGAACTGATTACCGATCTTCTGTTTACATCACTTGATCAGCTGTCATTGACAGCTGATCACGTGGTAAGGGGCCAGGATCAACCTGTAATCACCCGAGTCTCATTTACTCTGTCATCGCAGTGCGTGCAGCGCAGGGGGCGCGCGGGGAGCGTGCAAAGGGGAGGACGTCTATTGACGGCCTCCCAGCAAAGTAGATCCGCGCTGTAGCCGTCATTCGGCTATAGCGCGGATCTGAAGGGGTTACGTTTATATCTGCCTATTTTGAATGTTAATTCAGTGTTTTTTCTCTTTACTGTCATTTTAGTATAGACTTGTTGGGTTGTGTTGGAGACATGATTGCACCTGCACAATGGACCTTTTTGATTTGTTAATTTCCCTGAGCAGCTTACTTTACCACTCATAATATGTGCATTGCACATATGTGAAAATATAGCTTTTCTTAATACAAAATAACAAATTTGACTTGTAAAGCCAAAGAATCATATGTAGTTTAACTCTAGGCAGATATAAAGCACAAATTAATGCAGCCATGTAAAATTTAATATGTCGATAAATGTATATATATTTTTTAAATGCAAGCAGTGCAAGTACCTGAATTTACTTGGCATCCACATCTTGTACTCTACAGTCTTATCTGTACAGCAGAGCTCAAATTTAGTGACGGAGAAGATAAATGAGCCAGTCAGCTTTGATGTAGTTCACAGGGCATGCTGATAGGTGGAGAGAGCAGAGTGACAGAAAAATAAGTATGTTAGTGTGCTGTTTCTCCTTTCATTGTCTCGTCATAGAGCAAGTGGGGACCTTTAAGTTGAAGTGAGAATACCACCGGGAAAGATGAGGTCCTTTTTCCTACTAGACAAGGCTGTACATTGGAGAGGAGCTTTAGACTCAGGAGTGAATGGATGTAAATACAAATACTTTGGTAGGTAAAACAGTATTTTTAACAACTTGACCTCTGAAAGGTTTTACCCACTTGATGCCCAGGGCATTTTTTGCTTTTCAGCAATGCGCTACTTTAAATGGTAATTGTGCAGTCATGCAAATTAAATGTATAGCTTCTTATTTTTTCACACAAATAGAGCTTTCTTTTGGTTGTATTTAATTTGATTTGTGAACGTCAAGGGGAAATCAAGGGGTTAACTATGTGCCTAACAAGTGTAATGTGTGCTGCTTTTGCTCACCGATCTGGCTGCATTTTCTCCCTAAACTCAGTTTATTTCAGGGAGAAGAAAAGGCCAGATCGCTGTCTGTGCACAGAGTTCTGTGTGCTTGTATACACAGAACAATGTGGCCACAGTGGATCAGCAGGCGTGCAGCCATAATAATTGGCTGTAACCTGCTGGCAAACTCATGCTGTGTCAAGTCACAGCATGGGTCAGCAGGGGATGCGTGCAGCTAAAACAGGAAATACACTGCAACGTATGGGTACGTCACAGTGCCTGGCTGTGTTGCCTACTTGCAGTAAATCTACTATGAGCAGACAGGAAGTAGATACATGTATTGTATCTGTGTATTTAGTTGTTTTCCTGGAGTTTGGCTTTTAAGGTTGTAATATATTAAAACATAGTCATTGATGAAATAATATCTTATTGGGCTTTGAAAGTGGTCACATTTCTGGGGTTTGCAGTCATTAGTCTGATTTAAAAATTTTACTTTCCTTTGCATCGTTGCACTCTGAGTGGAAAGTGTTATAAATGAATGTTCTCTGATTCTGTGGCTATATTTGTTATTGACAAATTGAAATAGTTTTCTTACAACTAAACCATTTGGGAGGTGCTTGTGTGTGTTGTGACATCATTACGTCTCCACTGCTTGATGTCCGATGGTGCTGTATCCTGCTTAGTTTGATCGCAACTTTGTGAGTACACAAAGTGGGCTCTTGTATCTTCTTATGGTGCCTAATATATGACCTCCTATTGCTTAGCGGTCCATCATATCTGGTAAGTCGCCTGGGTTCACTGAGGTGTGGGCGCATGTGGAGCCATATTGGAGTATAAGATCGCTATATATCGTCACTTTTTGGTTGATGTCTTGAAATGTACGGAACATAGCACAAACTTTATGATTTTTTTTTATGATTTATAGACTACATTCAGTTATTGATTGTTATGAATTGTGAAGATTATGTACGCTTATGATTGTGCACATATGCACTTGATTTGTGGTTTATTATGACATTTGAGGTTTATGAGCACTTTATGATTTTTATTGGCACCCAAAGTAAACCACACCCTTGAATGTATAATTTTGTTATATGAAACCTTTATAGTTCTTAAAGGAACAGCACACCTATTTTTTGTACAGAAAATGAATGGTTGCGTTGGGAATGTTGTTGTCTTTTGTGTTCTGAAATGTTTGGGGCGGTGGCTGCAGTTTTCACAATGTTTTTGGCAGGTTTTATTGGGTAAGGCTCGGTTCACACAGGGGCGGCACGACTTACAGGTCGCCTCACCGAGGCGACCTGCACACAACTGCCTGGGCAACTTGCAAAACGACTTCTGTATAGAAGTCTATGCAAGTCGCCCCCAAAGTAGTACAGGAACCTTTTTCTAAGTCGGAGCGACTTGCGTCGCTCCCCTTAGAACGGTTCCATTGTACAGAACGGGACGCTACTTGTCAGGCGACTAGGTCGCCTGACAAGTCGTCCTAGTGTGAACCGAGCCTTAGCCAATCAAAGCCTAAATTAATTATACCATCCTTCAGACATCAGCTGCTGTTAGGTGGGTTGATGGTATCCAGAACAGAATTGGATTTGGGTAAAGCATTGGTGGTTAAGAACACATACAGATGTGGACAAATTTGTTGGTACCATTCCAAAGAAATGAACCCACAATTTTCTCTGAAATAACTTGAAATTAACCAGTCGTTATTTTTAAAAATTTTACATTTTTGAGCTAACAGAATGTTTTAAATAAAACAAATGAAAACAGCATTGGCAAAAATGATGGGACTTTAACCCCATTTTTTTTTTTTTTTAAATGGATCCTGCTCCTTTAAAGCATGTTATATGACACAGTGCTTGTGCTGTGTCATTTGGCCACCTGTAGCACCTAAAAAACCTGGCTGATCCTGCCAGTTTCTCCCCTCCCCTTTGTAAACTGACCACGGTGTATTAACCACTTCATATCCGGGCCATTTCTGACACTTCGCTCCTACATGTCAAAAATCATCATTTTTTTGCTATAAAATTACATAGAACCCCCAAACATTATATATGTTTTTTTAGCAGAGACCCTACAGAATACAATGGCGGTCATTGCAACTTTTTATCTTGCACGGTATTTGCGCAGCAATTTTTCAAACGCGTTTTTTTTGGAAAAAAAACAGTTTCATGCTTAAAAAAAAAACAAAACAGCAAAGTTAGCCAAATTTTTTTGCATTGTGTGAAAGATGAAGTTACGCCGAGTAAATAGATACCTAACATGTCACGCTTCAAAATTGCACACGCTCGTGGAATGGCGCCAAACTTTGGTACTTAAAAATGCCCATAGGCGACGCTTTAAAATTTTTTACTGGTTACATGTTTTGAGTTACAGAGGAGGTCTAGGGCCAAAATTATTGCTCTCGCTCTAACGTTCGCGGCGATACCTCACATGTGTGGTTTGAACACTGTTTTCATATGTGGGCGGGACTTACGTATGCGTTCGCTTCTGCGTGCGAGCTCACGGGGACAGGGGCGCTTTAAAAAATTTTTTTTTTTTTTTTATTGTTAATTTTACTTAAAATTTTTTATTTTGACACTTTAAAAAAATATTTTTTTTTTTGATCACTTTTATTTCTATTACAAGGAATGTAAACATCCCTTGTAATAGGAATATGACACGATCAGTCCTCTTTACAGTGAGATATGGGGTCAATAAGACCCCACATCTCACCTCTAGGCTGGGAAGCCTAAAATAAAAAAAAAAATAAAACGATCGCCGCTTCACAACCGAAGCGGCGCCGTTTTTTTGAATGCAGAGGCCGGGCGTGACGTCATAACATCGCGCCCGGCCTCCGAACGATCATAGAGACTCCGGCGACCATCTGGTCCGCCGGAAATCTCTATGGTGAACATCCGGCGCCGGCGGATCCGCTATCCGACTCACCGATCGCTGAGGTGAGTCGGTAGTAGCACCGGAGGGCGGCGGGAGGGGGGGGTGTCCCCTCCCGCCGCCCGTAAGAACGATCAAGCGGCGGAACAGCCGCTATGATCGTTCTTATGGTGTACGGAATCGCCGGCTGAAAATGCCGGTATCTGAATGATGTCTGTAGCCTCAGACATCATTCAGATATAAGCCCTGAAAGTGGAGGCCGTCATATGACGGCCTCCGGATGTCAAGAGGTTAAGGTTGCTGAGCCCTGACACCATGATCAGTTTGCTTGCCTCCATCATCCGCAGCCTTCTCTTTGCTCGTGTCCCTCCCTGCCTGTCTGCTCATGACAGTGCCGCCCCTCCCCCCAGCTGCTTGCATAACATTAACTTATAAACACCATCAGCACTGCCTCCTATTGCAGTGTCCCCCTCTGTGTGTGATTTATAAAAATAAATGCTGTAAATACCTCATTTCAGTCTTGAGATCGCGATGACATGACCAGCCAGCTCTCTCCTCCTCTCCTCCTCTCCTCCTTCCCTCACTTCCACCCCTCCAGACTGACAGCAGGGGAATTTCGGCCCCTCCCACTGTATCTGTCAGAGGAGGAAAGGAGAGAGCTGACCAGTCATGTGATCGCAATCTCAGCTCTGAAATGAGGTATTTGCAGCATTTATATTTATAAATCACACACAGAGGGGGACACTTCAATAGGAGGCAGTGTTAATGGTGTATACATGTTAGAGTGGCTTAACCACTTTAACCACTTGCCGACCGCCTAACTGGGAATTTACATCATTACCTTGACGTTAAATTCTGGGATTATGGCTGCAGCTAGATGCCATGATCCCAGTATTTTTCTTTTTTTTTTTTTTTTCTTTTAGGTTGCCGGATTTTAGATGAAAGTGGTCCCTACAGCTGATTCACCGTGGGATCACTTTTAGAAGTGGAAGGGTAAGGGACACCCACCCACTTTTTTTTTTTTTTTATCTTTTGCTTTTAAGGGTAGAGGGGATATTTGGGGTCTTTTAGAACCCGGATCTCTCCATAAAGAGGACCTGTGTTGCTGTACTGTTATGGCAAGGGATGCTTACATGCAACCTGCAGAAATTTTTAAAGCGTCAATATGGAGATTTTTATGTACCATAGGTTGGCATCATTCCACGAGCGCACACAATTTTAAAGCATGACATGTTAGGTATCTATTGACTTGGCATAACATCATCTTTCATATTCTACAACTAAATTGGGGTATATATTATGTTTTTGTTTTTAATTAAAGTGTATTTTTTCCCAAAAATTGCGCTTGAAAAACCACTGCGCAAAAACCGTGTGGCATAAATTGCTATTACTGCCATTTTATTCTCTAGGGTCTCTGCTAAAAAAAAAATACTGATTTTTACTTGTAAACAACAAATGTCAGAAAAAGGCTGGGTCCTTAACCGCTTCTCGACCGCCGCACGTCGATATACATCAGCAGAATGGCACAGGTGGGCAAAAGGGCGTACAAGTACGTCCCCTTTAAGAAGCGGTGCTGCGGGCACGCGCCTGCCTCTTTCTCCGTGACCACAGGTCTCGCGGACTCAATGTCCACTGGGTGCCCGCGATCGTGTCACGGAGAGGTGGAACAGGGAGATGCCTATGTAAACTAGGCATTTCTCCGTTCTGCCTTGTGACATGACAGAGATCACTGCTCTCGATGAGAGAGTCGTGTGTTGAAGCCCATCCCCCCCACAGTTAGAATCACTCCCTAGGACAAACGTAACCCCTTCATTGCCCCCTAGTGGTTAACCCCTTCTCTGCCAGTGTCATTTACACAGTAATCAGGGCATTTTTATAGCACTGATCGCTGTATAAATGACAATGGTCCCAAAATAGTGTCAAAAGTGTCTGATGTGTCTGCTATAATGTCGCAGTCACGATAAAAATCGCAGATCGCCGCCATTACTAATAAAAAAATAATTAATAATAAAAATGCCATAAAACTATCCCCTATTTTGTAGATTTTAAATTTTGCGCAAACCAATCAATATACGCTTATTGCGATTTTATTTATTTTTTTTTTACCAAAAATATGTAGAAGTATACATATCGGCCTAAACTGAGGAAAAAAATTGTTTTTTTTATATATTTTTGGTGGATATTTATTATAGCAAAAAGTAAAATTATATTGCGTTTTTTTTTTCAAAATTGTCGCTCTTTCTTTGGATTATAGCGCAAAAAATAAAAACCGTAGAGGTGATCAAATGCCACCAATAGAAAGCTCTGTTTGTGGGGAAAAAAAAGGACGTCAATTTTGTTTGGGTACAACGTTGCATGACCGCGCAATTGTCAGTTAAAACGACGCAGTGTTGAAACGCAAAAAGTGCTCTGGTCAGGAAGGGGGCAAATCCTTCCGGGGCTGAAGTGGTTAAAGTGGTTAAGTTAACCTAATATTTTATTGCACAAACTTTAGAGGCAATCACTGCAAACAAGCAATATCTGTCGCTCTCTATCAGATTTCTGCACCTGTAAATAGGTAGTTTGGCTCACTCTTATTGAGCAGACTGCTCTGGCTGTCTCAGGTTTAAAAAGGTGTCTTCTCCAGATTACATGTTTTAGCTCTTTCCACATTTGTTCAAAAGGATTCAGATCAGGGTTCATAGAATGGCGCTTCAGAATAGTCCAAAGTTTGTTTTTTTTTTTCTTGTTTTTTTTTTTTTTTTTTTCTTAAAGCGGTTGTATACCCATAGAAATTTTTATTTATTTTCTTTAAAACCTGTAAGGCAAAAGGTGTAATGAGCTAGTATGCACCGCATACTAGCTCATTATGAAATACTTACCTTAGAACGAGGCGTCGGAAGGTGATCCTGGTCCATGCCAAGGGACCTGAGTTTACCCTTGGCTTGTCTTCCGGGTTCGCATCTCCGGCGCTGTGAGTGGCCGGAGCCGCGATGTACCACATGTGTGCGGGAGACTTCTTTCCGACAAGGTCTGGCAGCATCTGCAGGAACTTCACAGCGCATGCTCAACCGCTTTAATTATTCTCGGGTGCTGTGTGTTTTGGGTGATTATCCTGTTGGAAAACTCATGACCTGCAACTAAGACAAAGCTTTCTGAGCAGACACTGAGCAGTACATTTTTCTTCAGACTTTTTTTTTTCCTTCAGAAACCTCTTTAATGAAAAATCATAGTTTACAATAAATGCATAATAATCCACATTTACAAAACTGCATCCTTACATTTCCCCAACATGTCCTGCATTTCAGCATGCCCACCATAGGTCTTAGTGCAGGTAAGCATAAGAAAAGGGTATATGGTCAGTGCATATCAATGCAGCATATAAGCATAGCCACATTGTAAATTCTAACTGCACAATAAATATAGTTCAAGACCCAATTTTACCCAATTTTTGCTTTACATCGGGTTTTCCTGAGAATAGCTAACATGAAGGGGAAAACAGTGGCTGCACCACTATAATCTAGCAACACCCAGGGAGGTTAAGTCACTCTAAAGAGAAAAACCTCTTTTAACCCATAATAATCTATAGAATATCAAATTTAGTGAGCATATACCTAGGATATGTAACCACCTGCCCATTTATTTTTTGAACTATTTAATGTTGCAGCGTCTTTGTTATAAAATAAGGTGTTCAAGGCTCAAAGTATCATTCATATGACTTACCCATTATTTTTGCAATGGAGGATCAGCAAATTTCCAGTGCTGCAGAATTTGCTTTCTGGCCCATAATAGTGCTTTGAAAAGCCAGATTTTGTAACCTCGTCTACAAAAAAAAAAACTCATACATAATATCCAAGATGCAAATTTTTGTGTCTGGTGGAATAGAAAGAATGTATTGAGGATGACAGTAACATAGTGCCAATATATGTGTCATTTTGGGCATCTCCAAAACATATGAATGGGATTTACGTAATCTCTCTTGCACCTGCTCCAAGTGGGCTCATCCAGTTTACCTATTTTAAACAATGTCAGTGCTGTATAATAGTCTCTCAATAAAATATAGAATTGAGACAGCCGCTGGTTTATATTAACCACTTGTCCACCACGCTATAGCCAACAAAAGGGCTACAGCACAGCTCTCCAGTTGTAGGAGGGCATCCCTGGACGTCCTCCTGAGAATATGCTTTCTGCATGCCCTCTGGGGCGCGCATCGGGAAGTGTCTGTGATCGCTGTGTACCTTGGATGCAGTGGATCACAGATCGGGGTAAAGGGCCAATCACAGCGTCCCTTTTACCATATGATCCACTGTGTCCAATCACAGCTGGTCGTATGTAAACAGTCTTGCCGGTAATCGACTCCCCTTTCCTTACACAGAGACTGGTAGTGATCATCGGAGCCCTAATTGTCAGTGCCTCCTCATCAGTGCAGCCTCATGAGTCATCCTCGTCAGTGCCTCCTCATTATTGCAGCCTCATCAATGCCTCCTCATCAGTGCCCATTATATACAGCCTAATCCGTGCCCTTCAGTACAGCCTCATCAGCGCACAGCAGTGAAGAAAAAAAATGGTAACATTTTTTAAAAGATCTAAGAAAAACATGATTCCCCCCCCCATATTATTTTTGGCCCTTTTTAGTTTATATTCGTTCGTTTATATAAAAATCAAGTTCATGCTATCTTCAGTACATCCCAAGACATTAACCAACAAGTAATGATACAGCAGGTCAAATAAGTATTCACAATTTTTCTAGGTAAATATATTTCTAAAAGTGCTATTGACATGAAATTTTCAGGTAACAACCCATGCAATCCATACATACATACATACAATGAAACTAAAACAAATAAGTTCAGAAAGTTATGTGTAATAAAATGGAATGCCACAGGGGAAAGTTCTTAAACACATGAAGAAAGGGATGTGCAAAAAGGCATGGAAAGCCAAGACACCAGCTGGAATCTATCAGTAATTAGAAAGCAATCCTGCCCCTTGTCAGTGCAAATTAATATCAGCTGGTTCAATCTCAACTAGAGGTCGACCGATGTATCGGCCGATATTTGGCGTTTTTTACTTAATCGGCATCGGCCGATTGTGCTGATAAAAAAGGCCGATTGTAACTTCAGAAGTGACTTGCAAATGACTTCTGTAATAGAAGTTAATGCAAGTTTCCTGAGGTTATCTGTGGAGAGGATTCTCTCCTCCTCTGGGCAGCCTGCCAAGTCTGATAAGAAGATACATTTGTATCTTTCAGGTTCTTTTTATCAATAGACTGAACTCTGTGTGTAGAATTTCTCAGTTTAACCATTTAAAGACTTTTCTGACACTTGTTGCTTACAAGTAAAAATCCTGTATTTTCTGCTAGAAAATCACTTAGAACCCCCAAACATTATATATATTTTTTTAGCAGAGACCCTAGGGAATAAAATGGTGATTGTTGCAATATTTTATGTCACACGGTATTTGCGCAGCGGTCTTTCAAACGCAATTTAAAAAAAAAAAAATAATACAGTAATGAATTAAAAAAAAAACCTAAGCAGTAAAGTTAGCCCATTTTTTTCGTCAAAGTTTTGATTACCTGTTTTTGTGTATTTAATATTTAAGATAGTTTTTTTTTTTTTTTTTTTTTTTTTTCCTAAATTATACATACAAGTGAACTGATTGGAGGTTTGTTTTGTTTAATGTTTAAATGAAAAAAAATTCTGTATTACTTAAGGCTGCTTTCACACTGGAGCGGGCATGCGTTGATGGTAAAACGCTGCTAGTTTTAGCGGCGCTTCACCGTCATTTTAGAGGCGCTATTCGGCTGCTAGCGGGGCGCTTATAACCCAGCTAGCGGCTGAGGAAGAGGTTAAATGCGCCCCTCAAGCGCCGCTGCCAAAATGCTTTGCAGGCACTTCGGCAGCGGTGCGCATTCATTTCAATGGGCAGGAGTGGTGGAGGAGTGGATGTAAAAAAAAGAAAAAGAACTTTTTTTTACATCCTGCCAGCGCATCGCCTCAGTGTGAAAGCACTCGGGATATCGCACTGAGACTGCAGGGGGGCCGTTTTACAGGCACTTTACAGGCGCTATTTTTAGCCCAAAAGTTCCTGAAATACGCCCCAGTGTGAAAGGGGTCTAACTGTTAGATTTTATGAGATGAAGGGAAAAAAGAAAAAGAAAAAAAAAAAATCGGCCAAATATATCGGCCCAAAAAAAAAATCGGCATCACATATCGGCCATCGGCCACCGCGATTTCTAAATATCGGCATCGGCCAGAGAAAAACCCATATCGGTCGACCTCTAATCTCAACTGATGGCCTATAAAAAGGGTCACACAATAAACGTCTCATGATGGGTAATAGCAAAGAGCTCTCTCAAGACCTTTGCAACCTTATTGTTGCAAAACATACTGATGGCATTGGTTACAGAAGGATTTCTAAACTTTTATATGTTCAAGTGAGCACTGTTGGGGCCATAACCAGATTCTTCTCACAAGATTTTTGACAGAGGAGTTAAAAGAATTATCAGAAGAGTTGTCCAAGAGCCAAGCACCACTTGTGGAGAGCTTCAGAAAGACCTGGAATTAGCAGGTACAATTGTTTCAAAGAAAACAATAAGTAATGCGCTCAAGCACCCACGCAAGACTCCATTGCTGAAGAAAAAGCATGTTGAAGTTTGTTTAAATTTTACTGCACAACATTTAGACAAGCCTGTGAAATACTGGGAGAATATAGTCTGGTCAGGTGACACCAAAATTGAACTCTTCGGATGCCATAATACGCACCATGTTTGGAGGTCTAATGGCACTGCATATCACCCCAAAATCACCATACCAACAGTGACGTTTGGAGGTGGGATCATCATGGTGTGGGGCTGTGCATATGGTACTGGCAAACTTCATATTGAAGGAAGGGTGGAAAACACCTTTATAATAAAGACTTAAGCTGTGTACACACGAGCAGAATGTCCGACAGAGAAAGTACGATGGAAGCTTTTCATCGTCTATTCCGATCGTGTGTATGTCTCATCAGACTTCTTTTTTCGAAAATTCTGACGGACCTAAAAATGGAACATGTTCTAAATATTTCCGATGGAACCAATTCCTATCGGGAAAACTGCTCGTCTGTATGCTCTTCCGACGGACCAAAAACGAAGCATGCTCTGAAGCAAGTACGAGACGGAAGCTATTGGCTACTGGCTATTGAACTTCCTTTTTCTAGTCCCGTTGTACGTCACCTCGTTCTGGACGGTTGGACTTTGGTGTGACTGTGTGTATGCAAGACCGCGAGTGGAATTCCATCGGAGAAACCTTCGGAGTTTATTCCGACAGCTAAACCAGTCGTGTGTACGCGGCATTAGTTTTGTATGTGAATGAAAATGGTCGCACATTTCTGTTCATAGCGCTCTCTCTGTCTCAAGCGCTGGCTCCTGCCTGGGTGCTCACCTCAACATTCAATTTATGCTTATTGTGTGTATCCTGATTAATATGGGTTTACACATTAAAACTATCAGGTAACCAGGAAGCTTGCTCACTTACACAGTGTAAATGTTTTAAATTAAAAGTCCATCATTTGGAGCTTACTCTCAGGGGAATGACTAAGGTGTTACATCATACCTTCTATATGTTACAAAGGCATAGGCTTGCTGTCCTCAGAGCTCAGGGCATTCAAGTGACAAGCTATCAAGATGACCTTATCCTGAAGGATTTATCTCCCTTGCAACTCTTAGGAAATGTTTTCTTCTATAACGTGTAAAACTAAATGTGAAAAACACGTGAAAAAAACAGTGGCGCTATTTAAAAACCAATATTTTCACCCTTAAAATGTAGATATATGTATATAGTGAACACCAGGTGATAAGTGAAAATCATACAAAAAATTATTATACAAAAAAATTACACTGCAACTCATTAATAAACAAAAACCTTTTCCATAACAAAAAAAGTTCCTTTAGACGGAAAGAATTCCTTTTGTTTATTGTGATAAAGTCTTTCAAAAAGTGATACCTTCTTTACAACTTCCCCCACACCCAGGTGCTGAGTGGACCCGCTCCCTATGGAAACTCACTCACCAGCTCCAATTGCCCACACTTCCGTGTAAGGCTGCAGTGCTTTTTGTACCCAAACAGGAAGGATCACAGCGACAAATCTACCATCCAAATATAAGTGCAGGACTCGTTCCACATGTGAATAAAAAAAGTGCTCCAATAGTGTAATTCGTAAAACCAGTTTAATGAAAAACACACATAAAAATCCTCAATGATTAAACTCACACTTTCAAAATTCAAAAAGGCAGAGTAAAACTTCCACAGCACACTGAACTCCAATACACAGCACAGCAAACACTTGGATGTAAACGTTAGGGGTTACGGTCACGGCGGACCCGAGGTGTGCAGGCGTCTGCTCGCTTATCTCACCTACTCCTCGTTAACCAAGCCGCTCTGACAGATCCCCCTTCCTGGTTAGCTAGAACGCGTCACTGGTCTCTGGTCGCGTCACTCGTCTCTGGTGCCCACCATCACACGGCCACGCCCCAGTGTGCTGTGGAAGTTTTACTCTGCATTTTTGAATTTTGAAAGTGTGAGTTTAATCATTGAGGATTTTTATGTGTGTTTTTCATTTATACATTTGTTTGCATTAGTAATTATTAAGTGGAATCTCGTCTAGCAGTACTTAAGGACGTCTGTATATTAGTATAAATAACAGCATTACTTGAGTTAACACTTAACAGTAACATAAATACTTTGATAACTTTATAAATGCTTATATAATTTTCACATAGTGCCATATGGTTCTGTAACATTTTCTCTTAACTATACATTTGAATGGCAGAGCTTCCTCTTGTTGTGTTTTTTTTTTTTTTTTCTACATTTTCGAAACTATACTACTCTTTTCAGCATTTTTGCGTTGTATTACAGTACTACCCACCTTTGTTAAATCTATAACTTTGTACAGGGCTATGGAAGATAATGGATTTGTATGAAAAAATAATTATTTTTAAGAGTTTGTAAATTGTAATTTAACTCCTAATTTTAAATCTTTCAGCTATCAATTACATGAAAAGGTGTTCAAAATTATCATGCACTCATTCAGTACCTTTGTTGCACAAAATATATTGCACACCTCTGGTAATTGCTGCACACATTTTTTAAATTTTGGTTTATGGAGGTTAACTATATAAATCTGGGCTATAATTTAGCTGTTCTGCTTATGAAAGCCATTACACTGGATATGATGTGTTTTTGGGGGTGTAGCATTAAGGTTTCTCAATTAAATGAGACCGCAGGTTTATCTAATATGAAGATGATATATATAAGATGATATATAATAAGATGTTCACATTGTATTGTATTGCATTATAGGTATGAAAATAGTTTTTTTTTAATGTGGACAGTCCCATTCACAAAAAAGATATATTTTTGTCAACACAGGCAGGGCTTGCTTGCATTCTGGTTTGTTTTATTTTTTGCACATTTTGTCTTTTTTCTGTTTGATCAGGCCTTCATAAGGATGCCATGAGCTGTCTATTCAAGATCATTTATTTATTTATCTTGTTAATTTTAAATCATACCTCTTGTATGGCTATTTAATGAGTTTTGTATCCACCAAGTTAGTCAAAGGTCTTCCTAGAACAATTTTCCTCTTTCCCACCTCCCCCAAACTGGCTTTTGTTATGTATTGCCTTGCTAATCTTTATGTTGAACGGTATCAGACATCGCCTTTCATGGGGCAGATAGCCCACTCTTCCGCTTTCTTTGTTCTCACCCTCCTTTTAATAGGAGAAGTCAACGGGGAGGACAAAAAGAGACTGAAAGTTTTATTTAATCAGGGTCAGAGGGGTGGTGTTCAGACTGACGGGCCCACAGGCAGACTGGCCTTTTATGCTTTCCGACACAGATGGCCCTGTTGCATTCATGTTAAGGAAGAGAATGCATCCCGGTTAAAGCCATTGTAGGCCAGCATCGTTACACTTGACAGGGGTTGCCAAGGGCAACAGACAAATATCATCAGAACCGTGTGATCAGCAGCCCTTCTCCATTGAAAGCACCAGGTTAAAGCACAGCTTTCCTTACTGCTGTCCTGCAAGTTGATGGTCCTGTGTTTCTTTACCTTTCGTTCTTTATGGGTAATTTTCTGTCCAGATACTCTTGTGAAATCTGGAACATGAGGAATGACTGAAGGCGTGATCAAGTTGATGAAACCTTTTGTTTATCAGTCTATTTTTTTTTATAATGTGGACTCATATTGATTTACAGTAAAATATTATAACAGATACATATGACAATTTCTGTTTTAGGATTTGGAAAGTGGTATACACATTTATAATTTTTGTTTCAATACGTTGATGGTATCATCTTGTGTTGGTCTTTCTTTACACATAAGTTCATATACAGCTTATTTCTAATTTTGCTTCCGAATTAAATAAATTTGCTTGTACTGTGGAATGAGATTAAAATCTGTCAAGATGTCTGTAATTTGTTCAACAAATATGTGTCAGACCTCTATTGTTAATGAAGAGAATAATACTCCATGCTTCAAACTGAGTTCCCCTACTTTTGCTAGTCATGCTATGCATTTTCTCCAGACATTGTGTTTTTTTTTTTTTTTTTCATGTGTCGTGATTAAAAAAAAAAGTTAACTGAAGTTTCCTCTGTTCTGTACCTGAACAAATCAGCAGTTTAAGGAGTAAATCCCATTGATGGCTTGTGACAGTCCCCATTTAAAGAACTCTCCCAACTGTGTGGCAGGCCAAGCATGCCATGAATTTAACTCTTCCTGTGGTCTACTTCATTGTGGCTCACAAAGGAATAAAAAAAGGGAGACCTTTGTTCAGTGAACATAGCGCTAATCTTTGAAAACCCTTGAACCTTTCTCTTTGGAAAAGCAGCTCTGCTTTTCATATTTGTGTCTAACTACTGTGCATAAGAACAAAAATAAACGGAACAGGTACACAAAAAAAAGAAAAACATTTGATTCCCTGGACAGGTTTGCATAGTTAGCATGGAGAATTTATCTTGAGTTTTTTTCCGCTCTCTGTACTTGGTCAGCCATAGACTTTACTGGAAGCTCACCTGCAGAGAAAATCAGTGGTTGTTGTTTCCTCCAGTCATTGTTCTACAGGGTCAGTTAGCCATGTGGCAAATTAGTCTGAGAAATACAGGCGATAAACAGGTGACATAACCTTTTGTTTCCAAAACATTTATATGCAATCATATTTTGTGAGTCCCATCTATTAGTATCCTATGGGTAAAAAATGTAATGTTTTAAATTGGGCTAGACCTTATATAAAGATAAACCTTGCTAAAATTGTTTGCATATTTTAGCAGGTGGTGCTCAAAATTACAGTGTTAGAAATATAGTAAAATTTTTTTCTAAACTATGGTTCTTTGGTTCATCGCGTATTAGTTTGGTAGGTCATATGCCAATGATATGCTCTTAGTTGTGCTGTATGTTATCAATTCCACTACTGAATATAAACACTGTCTATTTTTCTTATTAAAGCAGAACTCCAGGCACAATATGGTAGTGCTTCACCACAACAGTCAGACTAGTACATTATTTTTTCATTTTGTTGTTTTACTGCAATTTTACATATAAACAGGCCTTTTGGTGTGTGTGTGTGAGTTTACTGCTACAAAATAATGTGCCGAAAGATTTCAAATGTGATGTGCAGTAGATCACCTATGCACATTAGGTGAAAAAGATTAACAGTTGATTCCATTTGGTTTTGTAAGTATTTGGGTTTGTCAGTCTAGAATCATACATATGGACACATGCATATGTATGTGTAAATTTGTTTTAAATACATTGTTTGTGTGCAGCGCTTGTGGTAGCAGTCCTTTTGTGTAGAACTCAAAGCAGCAAGCACAATCATTAACCAAGTCAGTCTCAAAACAAAGGTGTTTTAATTGACTGGAGCAGTGTAATGTTTTTGCTCTTCATTGTTTTGTCATGTACTTTCAGCAGTGATTACAAGAGGTCATTGCCCCTAATTTACACAGTACTTTGACTGTATCTCTGGTGAATAATAGCACCAGCATGGCAAGCAAGAATTTGGCAAGTGTTGGGCTTTAGAGAGGGTATAGCTGTAATAACGGGCAAGGGATTTCCCTTTTCTTGGCTATATTAATTTTAAAAAATTGTATATTTCTTTTAAGCTTATTACCATTTGCTCTTACCTAAAATGAATAGATTTTTATGTGATTTTTTTTTTGGCTGTGAAAAAAATGCTACTTTTTACCAATCCCTGGAATGGCATCTTTTTTTTTTTTTTTTTTAATTTCTGTCAGAGCACTTATGTAAGACTAGGTCTAATGCACTGAAATACAAATAAACCATTTTTTTTTCAGATAATTTTACTATTCTCTTACATTTTTACAGAGTTAGTATATTTCCATGAACTTGAGAGGGCATAGAACCTTTTACAGCAGCCTCTACTCCCAAAGGAATGTAGCTTTTAGAAGCACACATATTTTCCAAGACCAATTTAGGCAGGAGCCAGTTAGCCTACCTTGTTTGTCCTTGGATTTAAGAAACCTGCAAGAACACAGGAAGAAGGTTTTAGATTGTGTCCTGACCTAAATTGTGAATTATAAGTGGTACAGTTTTTATTAGGGAGATTGGGAAAAGGAAAGAAAACACTTGGCAGATGCATTAATTTTGAAAGAACAGAGATAGAATGTTAAATCAGATTGTATAATTTTTCAGCTATTTAAGAAAAAAAAGACTACCTATATGTTATATTTTATGGTTCTGAAACACTGATGGGTTTCCAAATAATTGTAAGCTAACAGTATTGGGAAGTGAGGTATAATCCTGGTGCTTTCTAATATTTGTATTATTGCATCTTTGGTATTGTACCGTAATAAAAGCATTTTGTGATTACAAGATATTCCAAATGTATTTAAGCTTTATGTATTGATATGGTTTCTCAACTCAAATTTACTTACAAATATGCAAAACCATTTGTCATTTGACTTTCAATAGAATGTATTCTACAACAACATTGAATTAAACACAGCATTGTAAGCACAAAGAAATCAAACATATGAAGTCCAAATTGGTTATTGCAATTTATTATAGGATTTGCCTGAATACGATGTAGAATACATTTTTACTTAAAATGGCGTGATGCCTAAGTAACTCTGCACTTTGCTGTTGTACAGTAAAGCATATAAGCTCATGATGGCCACGGGTCCTATATTATAAAGGTCAAGACTTTTCCAGCCACTGTAGGGTATCAAAAGCAATTTCCCCCAAAGAAACAAAGTTATCACCATGTACTGAAAAGTTTAGGTTCTAAATAATACCAAATTTAATTAAGAGTCCTAACCCATATCTTCGTATGGGTTAAAACCAATGAGTAATGGGTTATGTTAGTGCTCTAAGGCCTGGTTCAGGCCCATGCATTTTTTTTAGTGCGTTTTCAGTTTTGCAGAAACACACTACAGTCCATTTAACATGGTTTCCTATGGATGTAGATCACATCTGTGCATTTTATGGAAAGGGACAGGGATTTTTTCTCTGTTTTTGGGCTTCATAGACTTTGATGAAGCAAACTGCAACCTGTATTAGTGTGAACCAGGCCTAACATGTCGTTTGCATGTCCCAGTATTCTGGGACAAATCAGAACCAACTTAAGTATATTCAAGTTAAACTAATAAGAGTAAAATTAAATAGCATGCAGTAACCCACAGCAAAAGTGATTAGACTTCAGCTTCAATTCGTTTTTGGTGATCGGAAAGATTGATTTGGTTTATATTTATTTGTTTTTGCATTTGAAGTATGCAAAGTTTGGTTTAATTATTTTATCTTTTAAGGTGCTTCCTATTTAACCTCTATCTTTACTCTGTAAATGTAATTTGGGTTTCGATTTTTTGAAAATTTGCTCATGATTTTGTTTTTTATCCCTGCTTAAACGTTTGCTTACAGTAAACCTTTTAATAATCCAAAGAGAAGCAGTGGTGTAAATCATAGCAAATACAAACATCTTAGGTAACGTTTATTCTTTTTCTCATATTCTGCCCATCTTCAGCAGGTAAAAATAAAATTCAGTTTTAGCTATGTTTGCACTATAGTATTTTTTCTTTATTTTTTCTTTAACTGGAGCGGTTTCCTTTTGGAATTTATATATGCACACATTTAAACCACTTGCCTTATTAGCAGTAGGGAGAGGCTTGAAATGAATGAAAGCCTGTAACTGCTTCACTAGCCTGTTACCCTGAGGATGCTGGCAAATTAACTGAATACGAATTAATCTAATTTAAAAACTGATACAAAATAACTTTTTTTTTAGGCTGGAAAATGTTGAATAGTAAAATACATTTTTCTAAGCACAAATTATATTATAAGAATATACCCCCTAAAACCAGAGGTTGTTTCATTTTTTGCTTAATGGCATAGATTTTCCAGAGAGGTTGTGCATATTTTTTTGATAGAATTAATAAAAAAATATTAGAATGAATAAATAAAAATATATAAAATATATGTAAGCAGATTTTAAAAGGTAGGTCTTTCAATAAGTTTGTTACAATGGTGCATTTATACTATGTTCCACATGGAAGCTACCAAAACATTGGGCATAATTATTAAGCAGTGAATATGACCTTTACCATACGTTCATAGGTGTTTAGTCATTCCCTGTAATTAATTAAAACACATGCATCATTCACCTGCAATAAATATTTGGTGAATGTCATATTCACTGCTTAAAAAATACCGTATTTATTGGCGTATAACACACGCTTCGTATTATACGCTGCGTATTATATGCCGATATCTGTTTTTTTACCGGCGGTGATCGAGCGGTCCTTCCCGGGTGCCACCCATTGGGAGGGTGTCAGGCCGGCCGCCCCACCTCTTCTGGCCCTGGGACAGTGCTGCCTGCATACTTTAAACTTTAAACAGAAAACATTACTGCCAGCCCTTTCTCATATACCATTCCTCCTGTGTCACTATAAATGTAAATCTAAGCCTCTAAATCCCTCTATCAACACTGCACTCCCAGGAGACTTGGGGTTTCCTGGGAGTGCAGAGGAGGAGGGGGGCTTTATAATGAAAGGGCTCTGTGTACTATGCAGGGGGCTCTGTATACCATGCAGGGGGCTGTAGAAAGTTTTTTTTTCCTGAAACTTCCCTCTTAAAGTTAAGGTGCATGTTATACGCTGATAAATACGGCATGCCCCTTCTTGCATTTTCTTATGCGCCTGTCCACTCTACAGTGAATCCATTTCTATGGAACCAATGGCTTTAAAATGGCAGTGCTTGTAGGGAAAGAGTTAGTATCCCTACCTTAACCCTGGCTTCCAACTGCAGCACCTAGGAGAAGGTGACCTCACCAGCCTTCCTTTGTGATCCAAGGGAATGTGGAGTACCTCAAATCTTGTGAGAAGAAGCGCTTGCATTCCCCAGGACTTCACTGGAAGTATGGTGATTCCCCCCTGCAGTACAGAAGCAGGTGTCAAAGTAAGATTTCCAGTTTTAATATTAGCAGAATTAACTATTTCTTGAAGATGTCAGCTTTACAAAATGTTTTCTGCATTACAACTCTTGATGTGATCTTGTGTTACATGCGAAAGATACTTTTCAAATGCAAAATGTATATTTTAATTGGTTAGGGCTTACAGTGGGGACGGAAAGTATTCAGACCCCCTTAAATTTTTCACTCTGTTATATTGCAGCCATTTAATAAAATCATTTAAGTTCATTTTTTTCCTCATTAATGTACACACAGCACCCCATATTGACAGAAAAACACAGAATTGTTGACATTTTTACAGATGTGATATTTCAGTTTTTCTTTTTTAATACATGGTCCTAAGTATTCAGACCCTTTGCTGTGACACTCATATATTTAACTCAGGTGCAGTCCATTTCTTCTGTTCATCCTTGCGATGGATCTACACCTTCATTTGAGTCCAGCTGTGTTTGATTATACTGATTGGACTTGATTAGGAAAGCCACACACCTGTCTATATAAGACCTTACAGCTCACAGTGCATGTCAGAGCAAATGAGAATCATGAGGTCAAAGGAACTGCCTGAAGAGCTCAGAGACAGAATTGTGGCAAGGCACAGATCTGGCCAAGGTTACAAAAAAATTTCTGCTGCACTTAAGGTTCCTAAGAGCACAGTGACCTCCATAATCCTTAAATGGAAGACGTTTGAGACGACCAGAACCCTTCCTAGAGCTGGCCATCCAGCCAAACTGAGCTATCGGGGGAGAAGAGCCTTGGTGAGAGAGGTAAAGAAGAACCCAAAGATCACTGTGCCTGAGCTCCAGAGATGTAGTCAGGAGATGGGAGAAAGTTGTAGAAAGTCAACCATCACTGCAGCCCTCCACTAGTCGGGGCTTTATGGCAGAGTGGCCCGACGGAAGCCTCTCCTCAGTGCAAGACACATGAAAGCCCGCATGGAGTTTGCTAAAAAAACACCCAAAGGACTCCAAGATGGTGAAAATTAAGATTCTCTGGTCTGATGAGACCAAGATAAAACTTTTTGGCCCTAATTCTAAGCGGTATGTGTGGAGAAAACCAGGCACTGCTCATCACCTGTCCAATACAGTCCCAGCAGTGAAGCATGGTGGTGGCAGCAGCATGCTGTGGGGGTGTTTTTCAGCTGCAGGGACAGGACAAGCAAGTACAGGGATATCCTGGACGAAAACCTCGAGTGCTCAGGACCTCAGACTGGGCCGAAAGTTTACCTTCCAACAAGACAGTGACCCTAAGCACACAGCTAAAATAACGAAGGAGTGGCTTCACAACAACTCCGTGACTGTTCTTGAATGGCCGAGCCAGAGCCCTGACTTAAACCCAATTGAACATTTCTGGAGAGACCTAAAAATGGCTGTCCACCAACATTTACCATCCAACCTGACAGAACTGGAGAGGATCTGCAAGGAGGAATGGCAGAGGATGCCCAAATCCAGGTGTGAAAAGCTTGTTGCATCTTTCCCAAAAAGACTCATGCTGTATTAGATCAAAAGGGTGCTTCTACTAAATACTGAGCAAAGGGTCTGAATACTTAGAACCATGAGATATTTCAGTTTTTCTTTTTTAATAAATCTGCAAAAATGTCAACAATTCCGTGTTTTTCTGTCAATATGGGGTGCTGTGTGTACCGTAATGAGGAAAAAAAAATAACTTAAATGATTTTAGCAAATGGCTGCAATATAACAAAGAGTGAAAAATTTAAAGGGGGTCTAAATACTTCCCGTCCCCACTGTACATATACATTTAGGGTCCAATGCTGTGCGCTTCTTTGACATTTATATAATGATGTAAAGTGTTTTTTTTTTTTTTCCAGAAAAAGAGTGCTTTATTTTCTCTCATTTTTCGTGCATACGATATTTTTTCAGTTAACGTGTTTGTGATTTTGTTTGAAGAGAATTGCTGGTATTATGCAGGATAATGTGGCTATTGATCTTCATTGCACGGTACAGTGCCTTGAAAAAGTATTCACACCCATTGAAATTTCCCACATTTTGTAGTTACAACCAAAAACGTAAATGTATTTTGTTGAGATTTTTTGTGATAGACCAAAACAAAGTGGCACATAATTGTGATGTGGAAGGAAAAAGATAAATGGTTTTCAAAATGTTTTACAAATATCTAAAAAGTGTGGTGTGCATTTGTATTCATCCTTCTTTACTCTGATACCCATAACTAAAATCTAGTGGATCCATTTGCCTTCAGAAGTCAAATTATAGAGTCCACCTGTGTGGAGTTTAATCTCAGTTTAAAATCAAGCAGTTCTGTGAAGCCCTCAGAGGTTTGTTAGAGAACCTTAGTGAACAAACAGCATCATGATGGCCAAGGAACACACCAGATAGCTCAGGGATAAAGTTGTGGAGAAGTTTAAAACCGGGTTAGGTTATAAAAAAAAATATCCCAACCTTTGAGCATCTCAGGGCGCACTGTTCAATCCATCTTCCAAAAATGGTAAGAGTATGGCACAACTGTAAACCTACCGAGACCTGACCATCCACCTAAACTGACAGGCCGGGCAAGGAGAGCATTATTTAGAGAAGCAGCCAAGAGGCACATGGTAACTCTGGAGGATCTGCAGAGATCTACAGTTCAGTCCCATTTGCATTTTGCAAGAAGCCATGTGGGGAACACGCAAACATGTGGAAGAAGGTGCTTTGGTCAGATGGGACCAAAATTTAACTTTTTGGCCTGAAAGCAAAACACTGTGTGGCAGAAAACGAACACTGTACATCACCCTGAATACACCATCCCCACCGTGAAACATGGTGTTGGCAGCATCATATTGTGGGGATACTTTTCTTCAACGGGAACAGGGAAGCTGGTCAGAGTTGGTAGGAAGATGGATGAAGCCAAATACAAGGCAATCTTAGAAGAAAACCTGTTATGCCGCGTACACACGGGCGGACTTTTCGACCAGACTGGTCCGACAGATTTTCCAGCGGACTTCCAACGGACTTTCTAACGAACGGACTTGCCTACACACGATCACACCAAAGTCCGACTGATTCGTACGTGATGACGTACACCGGACTAAAATAAGGAAGTTGATGGCCAGTAGCCAATAGCTGCCCTAGCGTTGTTTTTTATCCGTCAGACTAGCATACAGACGAGCAGATTTCTGGGTCCGGCGGAGTTACGGCGTAAAGATTTGAAGCCTGTTCCAAATCTAAAGTCCGTCAGATTTGCGACTGGAAAAGTCCGCTGAAGGTCCGGTGAAGCCCATACATGATCGGATTGTCTGCCGGATTTGGTCTGTCGGCGTCCGTCAGACCAGTACGGTTGAAAAGTCCGACCGTGTGTACGCCCCATTAGAGTCTGCAAAAGACTTGAGACTGGGGCGGAGGTTCACCTTCCAGCAGGACAACGAACCTAACCATACAGCCAGAGCTACAATGGAATGGTTTAGATGAGATCATGTGCATGTGTTAGAATGGACCAGTCAAAGTCCAGACCTAAATCCAATTGCGAATCTGTGGCAAGACTTGAAAATTGTTGTTAAGACTCTCTCCATCCAATCTGACAGAGCTTGAGCTATTTTGCAAAGTAGAATAGGCAAAAATGTCACTCTCTGGATATACAAAGTTGGTAGAGACATGCTCTAAAAGACTTGCAATTCAGCGAAAGGTGGTTCTACAAAGTATTGACTCAGGGGGGCTAAATACAAATGCACGCCACGCTTTTTAGAAATTTTTTTTTTGTAAAACATTTTGAAAACCATTTAACATTTTCCTTCCACTTCACAATTATGTGCCACTTTGTGTTGGTCTATCACATAAAATCCCAAAAAATAAATTTACATGTTTAGTTGTAACAAGAAAAAATGTGGATTTTTGTATGATTACTTTATGGAGGCACTAGTGCATACAGTCTTTGCTTAGTTGATACTGGTAGCGGTTTGCCAAACCAACTTTTTTTTTTCTTTATTGGAAACGCCATTTCAATAGTTTACGTTTATTCGTTCCTTAGGCATGATGGTTGTGTGATGAAGGGTCTCCAAGGGATGTCTTCATCGCATTCACAAGCCTTGTTACTATACCCATTCATCACCCATTATTTATAAATGTTACTCATTAGGCTGTGTTTCAAGAGGTCTCCTGGACACCTGAAGTTAGTAGTTTTTATAGGTTGTGCAAGTTCAGTCAGTTTGGCCATTGTCCTACTGTAACAGAACACATAGAATAGGCGACGTGCTGGCTGGTGTATCTTTTTTTGTCTGATCCCTTTTTCCATTTCTTCTAGCGAAGTGGTTTCCAACACACCTGCTGAGTTCCACACAAAAATGGAACTTCCGCTTTTTGGAACCCTCCCCCCCTTCGATGTCACATTTGGCACCTTTCAGGGGGGAGGGGGGTGCAGATACCTGTCTAAGACAGGTATTTGCACCCACTTCCGGCATAGACTCCCACGGGAGTCTATGCTTCTTCCTGTCCCTCTGCGCTGTCTCCTGGAAAACACACAGGTCGCAGGAGATAGCGGGGACCAGTTACGACGCGCAGCGCGACTCGCGCATGCGCAGTAGGGAACCGGGAAGTGAAGCCGCAACGCTTCACTTCCTGATTCCCTCACCTAGGATGGCGGTGGCAGCTGCCGAGAGTCGAGCGATTCATCGGTGTCGGCTGCCGACATCGCTGGACCCTGGGACAGGTAAGTGGCCATGTATTAAAAGTCAGGAGCTGCAGTATTTGTAGCTGCTGGCTTTTAATAATTTTTTTTTTTTGGGTGCACTCCCTCTTTAAGGAATCTTTTGTCATATCACACCATATATCTGCAACATCACCAGGCATTGCTCCATCTTAGCCCCATGCCCCATAACATTGTTTAACTGTCACCTATTAGATACAGTAATTTTTTACTGGTTTAGACGGGGGTCACTCGGGCACCTGGGGGATTCTCATTTGCTATTTCATTTTTGTTTTACTACTTTGCTACATCAGCAGATAACAAATATAATGGTGAACCCACGCAACAGAAAATAAATGAAATAAAATAACCAAAAAGTAGGACAGGACTGCTGCCTCCGCAGAAGCACTCACCACTGAGGTGGAGAAAGCGGAGTATGACAGAAGTGTTAGTGTGGGTGTGGCGCTGTCCTAATTAAAACGCATGTGCAAATATAGATATAAATATAGATGAAATCCTCTAGTATATGTGCTATCTCTGTGATTGAACTAACTATACCATTGAGAAACCTATTTCATATTACAAATGTGAAATGGTCGAAAATTATATGTAATGCGTGAAATAAATATAATCCACTCTAGCACATGATATCCAAAACATACATAGGTAAATGCATGAAGGGATGGGGGAGAGGGGGCGGGAAGGGAGGGGGTGGGAGAGGAAAGGCAGGGAAAAAGTAAAACAAAAATGTATATAAATAGTGTTGCTGAGAATAATCATAAAGTGCATATATTAAAAAAAAAGGTGACTTGTGCTCAGTACAGCAGTAGTAATTTCAAACAGTCCTTATAGATTTTACTGGTATTTAAAATAAACAGGTGTATCCAAAACACATCTTCTAGTCTTTGTTTTCTGTGGTGACCAAGTGGTTGTATCTTGTGCTCTTATTATGCAAACACTCACCAGCTTCCTTAACCCCTGCAGGGGTGACGAGCAGTCACAGTCTATGCCACTGTGCGGCAGTCCTTGGCACTTTCAGGATCGAGGTGGCATTTAGACATAAAAGAGAAGAGGAATGCCCATAGCGTAAAACCATTAAAAAGTTTTATTTGAGAGAGATGACAGAGCGTTACTCACATTCTGGTAGCGCATATAAGGCAAAAATGTCATCAGTAGAACCGTCAGATTCAAATCTTGTGTTCCCTGGGAGATGATGCAAGACGTAGGATTAGGCCACGGCCTACGCGTTTCGTCATTGGACATTTACGGGACCGCTCTGTCATCTCTCAAATAAAACTTTTTAATGGTTTTACGCTATGGGCATTCCTCTTCTCTTTTATGTCTAAATGCCACCTCGATCCTGAAAGTGCCAAGGACTGACGCACAGTGGCATAGACTGTGACTGCTTGTCACCCCTGCAGGGGTTAAGGAAGCTGGTGAGTGTTTGCATAATAAGAGCACAAGATACAACCACTTGGTCACCACAGAAAACAAAGACTAGAAGATGTGTTTTGGATACACCTGTTTATTTTAAATACCAGTAAAATCTATAAGGACTGTTTGAAATTACTACTGCTGCACTGAGCACAAGTCACTTTTTTTTTTTTTTTTATATATGCACTTTGATTATTCTCAGCAACACTATATACATTTTTGGTTTACTTTTTCCCTGCCTTTCCTCTCCCTCCCCCATCCCTTCCCGCCCTCCCCTCCCCCATCCCTTCCCGCCCTCCCCCTTCCCGCCCCCCCCCCATCCCTTCCCGCCCCCCCCCCCCCCATCCCTTCCCGCCCCCCCCCCCCCCCCCCCATCCCTTCATGCATTTACCTATGTATGTTTTGGATATCATGTGCTAGACTGGATTATATTTATCTCACGCATTATATATAATTTTCGACCATTTCACATTTGTAATATGAAATAGGTTTCTCAATGGTATAGTTAGTTCAATCACAGAGATAGCACATATACTAGAGGATTTCATCTATATTTATATCTACATCTACATTTGCACATACATCAGCAGATGTTTGTTTCATCCTCTTGTTACCACACCTAACCCACTATTGACTGATGAAGCTTTGGTTGCTAATTTATTAGTAGGCATGCTACAGTGTTTAAACATACCTATAAGGGACCTTTTGTTAAGAATGTCACATCACCTATGCATTGTGCACCTTCTGTACATTTCTATATATATGTATGACCCTCCTCATTATTCCTAATAAGGATTGTTATGTCTGCTTAGCGCATTCCGTATCACTTTTGGTGACTCCTGGGTGCACCAATCCCCTCCTTCTTCGGATTATAGTTCTTTCTTTTTTGTGCAAGTAAGTAGAGCCAAACACCAGCAAAAATAACCCTCAGACATTGACCAGTTAATTAGATAAGGTATTATGCTTTTGCAAAGTCTGTCTGTATCCAGATTAAAGAGCCAGTCTACCCAAAGGTGATATTTAGGGAACCTGGTCGAATAAGTCATGCTTTGGATTCTTAAATGTCTTAAGGATCTTTGTGGTGAGATCCAACCACCATAACTATGGTTCTGACTATGTTTTTGTCCTATTTGGAGTTATAAGTGTTCCCACTTCTGCTATTGCTTTCTGCATTACATCAAATACTTTTAAACACCTAATGGTCACAGCAGGTGAGTATACACATGAACTCAAGTACAAAGGTCTTCCCAGTGAAGTTCCAAAAATAAACTGTTAGGTCCTTGAAACAATAGTAAAATCAAAAGTTCAAATTTACCCCAAGTAAGATTAAAAAAAGGCTTACTTGTTGTTGGTACCTTAGAAACCACTTGAACATGCGCCATTTAGTAGATGGTGACACTGGCTGCAGCCGATGACATCACTAGCACATGCACAGCACCTTCTGCATTCATGGCACACCAAGTACCAATATGAGTCCCATGTGCAAATGAGGAAGTGACATCATCTTGGCCCGGTCATTTAAACAGCTGGAGAGTGTGAACCTGGAGGGAAGACCGGGCCAAGATGAAAGCATCGGGAGCAGTGACAGTGAGCAGCTGGAGGGCTCTGTTTGTAAGGCAAGTCTGTCATAATGTGCTAGTATCCAATGAATACTAGCACATTATGACATTAACCTGCAGGGGACTATTAGCACCAACCTTATGAAGATGGCAGTGCTTTGAAATAGACTTGACTATCTGGTAGCTCAGATTGCGCAACAGGGCACACCTCTTCTCACCTAGCAAATATTTCACAGTTGTATAGTTTGTCAACAAGCATGTGGACAGTGCTGGTATTTCTTATTAGAAAGCTTATATTATGGGAACATCCTATATGAAAATGGTAACAACAGTGCTAAATTTGCCTTAACTACTTCCATACAGGGCATTTTCACCCCCTTCCTGCCCAAGCCAATTTTCAGCTTTCAGCACTGTCGCACTTTCAATAACAATTGCGCGGTCATACTACACTGTACCCAAATGAAATGTTTATCATTTTCTTCCCCACTAATAGAGCTTTCTTTTGGTGGTATTTGATCACCCCTGCGTTTTTTATTTCTTGTGCTATAAACAAAACAAGAGTGAGAAGTTTGAAAAAAACACAATATTTTTTACTTTTTGCTATAAGTATCCAAATTTTTTTTTTTAAACAAATTTTTTCCTCAGTTTAGGTCAATACGTATTCTTCTACATATTTTTGGTAAAAAATATCGCAATAAACGTATATTTATTGGTTTGCGCAAAAGTTATAGCGTCTACAAAATAAGGGGATAGATTTATAGCATTTTTATTATTATTATATTTTTTACTAGTAATGGCGGCGATCTGTGATTTTTATCGTGACTGCGATATTGCAGCGGACAGATCGGACAATTTTGACACATTTTTGGGACCATTCACATTTATACAGCGATCCGTGCTATAAAAATGCATTGATTACTGTATAAATGTGACTGGCAATGAAGGGGTTAACCAGGAGGGGGCGCTGTAGGGGTTAATGTGTTGGTAGGGAGTGATTCTAACTGGGGGGGAGGGGATTCACAAGGGGAGGAGACCGATCGGTGTTCCTATGTACAAGGAACACGCCATCTGTCTCCTCCCATCTGACAGGACGTGGATCTGTGTGTTTACACACACAGATCCACGGTCCTGCTCGGTTACCGGTCAATCGCGGGTGCCCGGCGGACATTGCTGGGCTGCCTGGAAGGCTGCGCCGTCATATGAAAACGGCCCAGAACAATAGCTGCGCCGTCATATGACGGCGGGCGGGCAGCAAGTGGTTAAAGAACCCCATCAAAATGTGCCTATGGAGACTTTTGGGTCCTAGGCCCAAATTGTACTTATGATGCCTCAAGGGGCAAACTATCACAGCACTGAAAAATAGTCCGGTAATGAGGAGAGGGTATTAAAGGCTGATATTCAAGTGATTAACGAGATCCTGTAACCGGCACAAAGTATTTAAAATTTTTCTTTACCAGGAACAAGTTTTTATTGAGTTTTGGCCTAGAGCCTGTTAGCAAAATTGACTACATCAGTGAAGAGTCAGTTCCTTAGCACAGCTTCCTCCTTGTATGTCATATCCCTCCCCTCTTATGCCGCGTACACACGATCAGACTTTACGGCAGACTTTGTCCGGCGGACTTTTTGACTGACTTTCCGAATGAACGGACTTGCCTACACACGATCAACCAAAGTCGGACGGATTCGTACGTGATGACATACGACCGGACTAAAACAAGGAAGTTCATAGCCAGTAGCCAATAGCTGCCCTAGCGTCGTTTTTTTGTCCGTCGGACTAGCATACAGACGAGCAGACTTTTCGATCGGACTCGTGTCCGTCGAAAAGATTTGAAATATGTTTCATTTCTAGGTCTGTCGAACTTTTGAGGAAAAAAAGTCCGCTGGAGCCCACACACGATCGAATTGTCCGACAAACTCCGTTCCACAGGACCAAGTATGCCGTAAAGTCCGGTCGTGTGTACGCGGCATTAGATGAACTAGGATGCTCCTTCTGTCAGGCACAAAAAGATTTTTTTTAAAATGTTTGTGCATAAGGCGTCCATAGATTGTAAATGTCAGGAATCCAGTTTTAATCCACTCTTTCGGGGGTATAGGATCTATGCTTACCTGCACAAACTCTTTCCATTATCCTCCTTGTTATACTGAAGGTGCAGACTTTTTTTGGCCCAAGGTAAAATTCATTGCCATCAACCTGACAGGAATTGACCCATCCAACTCCCCCCCCAGTTTTGCTTTGGCTAGGTAAGGTCTTAGAAACTCAATTGATGGGAAACTTGAGCGAGGTTAATTCGATTTTCCCCACCAGACCTTCCACTGTATTCTCTCAATGGATACCTACACTCACCGGCCACTTTATTGAATACACCTTGCTAGTATCGGCTTGGACCCCCTTTTGTCTTCAGAACCGCCTTAATTCTTTGTGGCATAAATTCAACAAGGTGTTGGAAACAAGAATTTTTGTCCATATTGACATGATGGCATCATGCATTTGCTGCAGATTTGTCGGCTGTGCATCCATGATGCGAATCTCTCGTTCCACCACATCCCAAAGGTGCTCTATTGGATTGAGATCTGATGACTATGGGGTATTGGAGTACAGTGAACTCCTTGTGTGTCATGGTCAAGAAACCAGTTTGGGATGATTTGAGCTTTGTGACATGGTGCATTATCCTGTTGGAAGTAGCCATCAGAAGATGGATACACTGTAGTTGTAAAGGGAAGGACGTGGTCAGCAACAATACTCAGGTAGGCTGTGGCATTTAAATGATGCTCAATTGGTACTAAGAGCCCAAAGTGTGCCAAGAATATATCCCCCACACCATCACCAGCCTGAACCATTGATACAAGGCAGGATGGATCCATGCTTTCATGCAGTTTATGCCAAATTCTGACCCTACAATCTGAATGCCGCACTGCAATCGAGACTCCTCAGACAAGGCAACGTTTTTCCAGTCTTCTGTTGTCCAATTTTGTTGAGCCTGTGTGAACTGTAGCTTCAGTTTCCTGTTCTTAGCTGACTGGAGTGGCATCCAGTGTGGTCTTCTGCTGCTGTTGCCCTTCTGCTACAAGGTTCGTTGTGTTCTGCGTTTAGAGATGGTATTCTGCATACCTTGGTTGTAACAAGTGGTTATTTGAGTTACTGTTGCCTTTCTATCATCTCAAACCTGCCAAGTCTGCCCATTCTCCTCTGACCTCTGACATCAACAAGGCATTTTCGTCCACACAACTGCCACTCGCTGGATATTTTCTCTTTTTTTTTGGACTATTCTCTGTAAACCCTAGAGATGGTTGTGTGTGAAAATCCCAGTAGATCAGCAGTTTTTCAAATAATCAGACCAACCCATCTGGCACCAACAACCATGCCACATTTAAAGTCACTTAAATCCCCTTTCTTCCCCATTCTGATGCTCGGTTTGAATTTCAACAAGTCGTCTTCACCACATATAGATGCCTAAGTGCATTGAGTTGCTGCCATGTGATTGCTTGGTAACACAAATTGCTAATTAGCCAATTGAAGAGGTGTACCTAATAAAGTGGCCATTGAGTGTATATTCTACCTAGACCCCTTGATATTACAGACTCTTTTGAATGCCCCAGTGCAGAGGTACTGCTGACCTCCCCTTCACCCATTTACTCTCTTCCCTCTCCCCCTCTTTTCCTAGACCCCATTTTTATCCTTCTACATTTAACAACATCATGGGACTCTGTGGAACCTAGGTACAATCAGAGCCACACATCATTGCAATGTACTGTATATTGATTTGCTGTATGCTTGGATCTCTTATGACGAACAATCTGTTATGTTGGTTTGAAAAGATCTGTTTAGAGGGCTCATCTTTATTGTTACTACCCTATGGCAGGATATTACAAATGTAAGATTTAATGCCCAGTCTTGTACTTGAAAATAATATATATATATATATATACACACACTGCAAATGAAACTTTAAAGACTTCAATAAAGATTCTGGGAGCTTACTGAAATGAAAGCAAATGCTTTATAAAAGCTGTTAACTGTTATACCAGTTAAATCCCATTTGAACAAGGTTCCAGAAGGAAACTTTTTCCATAGTGGACAAGGAGGCTACCAACACTGCTACATACTCTGCAAGTGTTTGTCTTCTGGTTGATATGTTTACCCATTTCCTTCAATACTTTGTTTCCTTACCTGAAACACACGCAAAAAAGGACATCTGACTTTACAATGAGTTTACACACTTGTTCCAGTTCATTGATTTAAACCTTATTTTACCCATTTTTGCAGTACACTAGTGAGACAGCTAATGTTTTTAATAAGGTATTGGCTATGCTATCCCCTATGCGTGCGGCTTAAAGGTGAAGGTCCTTAATTTTGTTGTCTAAAAACTATTTTACAGTATTAGTAGATCAACATAAAGGCACATACATAAATATTTCATCTCATGCCTGAGATTTTTATTAGATATAAATATCACTTCAGCCCTGGAATGATTTACCCCCGTTCCTGACCAGAGCACTTTTTTTCGATACGGCACTGCGTCACTTTAACTGACAATTGCGTGGTCGTGCGACGTTGCACCCAAACAAAATTGATGTCCTTTTTTCCTACAAATAGAGCTTTCTTTTGGTGGTATTTGATCACCGCTGTGGTTTTTATTTTTTGCGCTATAAACAAAAAAGAGCGACAATTTTGAAAAGAAAAACAATATTTTTTTACTTTTCGCTATAATAAATATCCCCAAAAAGTATATAAAAAAAAAAAATTTCTTTCTCAGTTTAGGCCAACATGTATTCTTCTACATATTTTTGGTAAAAAAAATCGCAAAAAACGTACATTGATTGGTTTGCGCAAAAGTTATAGCGTCTACAAAGGATGGGATAGATTTATGGCGTTTTTTAATTATTTTTTTTTTATTAGTAATGGTGGCGCTCTGCGATTTTTATCGTGACTGCGACATAGTGGCGGACACATTGGACACTTTTGACACTATTTTGGGACCATTGTCATTTTATACAGCAATCAGTGCTATAAAAATGCACTGATTACTGTGTAAATGACACTGGCAGGGAAGGGGTTAAACACCAAGGGGCGATCAAGGGGTTAAGTGTGTCCTAGGGAGTGATTCTAACTGTGGGGGGATTGCCTCACTAGAACATGACAGAGATCACTGCTCCCGATGACAGGGAGCAGTAGATCTGTCATGTTGCTAGGCAGAACAGGGAAATGCCTTATTTTATCTCGGGCCCCCGGCGGACATAGAGTCCCCACAATGCCACAATTTAAAGGGGACGTACCTGTACGCCCATTGCCCAGCCATGCCATTGTGCCGACCGTATATCGTCATGCGCTGGTCAGCGTGTGATTAATAAATATTAAACTTTACATGACTTCATTTCATACTGTTAGCACTTGCCCATCTAGTCTGTGAAATCTTTATGAATGTGTTTTTTTTTTTCTCTTGTAGGTGACAATGAAATGGAGTGGTCAATTAGTAAGAAGGACTTGCAGGTGAAGTTAACAGTTGTTTTTATTGTTGTTAAAATGTTATCCTGTTAAAAAATGTAAAGTGATTTTTTTTTATTTTTTTTTTTTTATCCTTAGTACCAAGGTCCTCATTTCTAGTGTTTTCATTTATTTGATTATATTATAATGTTATTTTTCTGATCATCTTATTGCAATAAACAGAGTGGACATCATAACATACTAAGAAAACATTTCCTCAAGGGTACCATCCCATTAATGCATGAACATCATAAAAAGGACCCACCAAGAAAATCACACGACTTACGTTAAAAGAAACAGAGATGTGAACCTCAGAGATCAACATGCTATACTCATAAACTATTATTTTATTATATGGGTTAAAAAGAAAAGAGGGCTAGGCTAGTAAGTCCCCTTAAAAAAAAAATATATATAATACACACAATACTATGGGATTGATTTACTAAAGCTGGAATATGCAAAATCTGGTGCTTAAAGAGTAACTCCACTTTTGTGGGGGAAAAAAGCAAATAAAAAAAATATATATCAGACCTGCCCTGGGGTAATGGCACCAGCAGTACAAAGGAGTCCTGGCAGAAAAACGAATTATAACCTCTGTTAGACATAATTACTCCCCTAAACATAGATATCTGCAGACATAGCCTCATGCCTGTTCACATGGCACAGCAAACTTTCTTTCCAATATGGCACCCCAGCAACTGTCAGATCAGAAGGTCCCTTTTATGCACCTGCTTCTAACCAGCCTCCTGACCCCATGGCTCCACCCTTCTTCCATGCAACGGACATTCTGGTGGGCCGCTTTCTCCCACATCGCCACTGCCGTTTCTGGGAACACATACCCAGAAGTGATATCCTCGCCGGTGTCCCACCCTAAACAGGAAGGAGGCACCAACAAGGAACGCATCCCCCATCCCATTTTGACATAAAGGCACATCAGTATCTATCATGAAACAAGACAAAATACCTCCAGCATTACAACCCTGGTTAACATATCCAGTTACATTTACCATCTAAGCAAGACAAACTATTTAAACATCAGTGCGTTCCACTTGTTTAACAAAGTGGCTATATAAAAGGGCGCTGGTCCAGCTTATCAAGTATAATGCTCAATAAATTAAAAAATCAACTCCACTACAGGGGTGTGAGAAACACAGCAGCAACCTCTACCCATAAAAAAATCAAATAAATAAATAAATTCAAACACCCAAAATACATGGAACCTTTCTTTGTGTTACACACGGATAAAGTTGTTTTGAGGTCCCAGAACTTTTTCTTGCTAACGTGGTTTTTGCCCTCCATCCTAACCAGCATATTGTCAGGCCCCTAAAGAAATGACCCTATAATGCCTGGATGTGGTGCTGGCAGTGCAAGTTTTTTGTCCGCTACTGCTTTTTTAGAATATTTGTTCTGCATGGATGGGATTACACAAGGGTCTCCCTTCATCTCATTCCACCATTGCTACGTGGTGACAGGTGTGACGGAACTGTCCCAGCACCCTGCTTTGGTGCTTCTGTTTGCATACCGCTTCCTCCAGTCTGAACATAGATACCAGATATTATAGCCGCATAGTATACTAGACTAGCCGACAAATAGCAATATGCAATAAAATAGCAATACAAACTGCACACAGGAATCTAATTACCATAGCTAAACAACAACCAACATTTACTAGAAACATTAAGTTGATTAAATAACTAACCACCCAGACAATGTGGCTAGGTCCAAGTCAGGCTTTCCTTCCCCAAGGGCACCACAATAGTTTGCTAGCAGACATACAGAACAGTAGGTGAGTTAATTAGCACAATAAGTGATCTCACAGACTATAGCAGGAGACCTACTTACAATAAACACATTATGGCAGGGGGCCCCAGTGGTTTGAACTGATTACATTAACATCTACAGTCATTGATGCATAAAGGCCCCAAATATGGATATGGAACCTCCAGTTCCCAGAGTCTGTGTGTTTTGGGGAGACATGAACTTGAATCAGAAACAAGACCACTCCATGGATCCCCCAGGCATACACCTCCCAAAGAGTAGTGTTCCCTTAAATGCCAGGGCCCATAGTAGGCAAGAGGCTAGCCTGCAGTCCCCTCCAAAAGCCTCTGTCTCGGGTGAGTCTGTCACAATTGGTTATTGTAAAGGCCTATGGTCTGAGAGATAGGGTACCTCCTTTTCCTGTCCAGGAACATTAATCAGATTTGTCAGTGCTTCATAGTCTTTTTAGCTCCAGGCATCCATTTTCCTGGATTTGCAAAGCTGCCATCTGGCCTGTTTACACAAGTTCTACCAGATGGATGTTCAAGCATCTTCTGACTCAATTTTTGAGCATAAGATGCTACAGACTGTTCTCAGAGTTATAAACCATCTCAAAATGTTTGGTTATTATGTGGGCCTGTTGGCTTTCATTGCTATGTTGCTCACCCCTCAGTTTAACTGCTCTTGGGTGGCACAGTTGTAAGGAATAAGAGAGCCTGTGTCCCGTACTGTATGATCAGGAAAACAAGATTTTGACCTGCCTGTAAAATCTGTTTCCTGGAGTACAGTACTGGACTTGGGATCCTCCCCTCAGTTTTTATTCCTTTTGCTTGCTACAGAACTGAGGCTAGCTAGAGAGGTTATATTGGGCAAGGTCTCATGAAATGAAGAGATGGATGACTGCACACTAACATTCAGAAGGTTCTGAAACTTTATTGTAGTAATCCACAAATAAAAACATCATTACAGCTCCACAAAGGCAAGCGCAAACATTAACGCATTTCATAGGCGATACTTTAAAAGCCCCTACAGGTCAGTTTAGGGTTACCCAGGAGCTCTGGTGCTAAAAGTGTTGATCTCACCCTGGTGTGCACGGTGATATAAAATGTGTAGTGCAATCGCTGTTTTTGTACGTAGGCGCCCCAACACATGAGTTTATGTATACATGCATATGTGGGGGTGGGGAGCTCAAACGTTTTTTGTTTTTGTTTTTTCTTATTTATGTTTCTCTTTAAATTTTTTTTTTTTAAAACAGGATCAATAGCCCCTATGTGATAGCATGTAGGTGACAGGTCCTCTTTATGGGAATTTGGGGGGGGGGGGGGATGGGGCGGTAGTGTGTGCAAAGAAAGGAGCAGTGTTTACAGTGAGGGGGCAGTGTGTACATACAGGCTATGTCATTTGCCTGCTCTAAATGTCATCGCTGGTTCTGAATGTAATTGCTGGTTCTTTGTTTACTTTATAGTGCCGGAAAAGGAGCTGTTATTTGGGCCACTGCCAAAGTAAACAAAGAGGTGGGGTCATCAGGACTACTGCCCCTTTCTGTACTTCAGCAGTTGGAGCTGAATGACAGCTAGTGCTCACGTAGTCTAAACTGCACATAAATAGTGTATGTCCATATACATACACATATATATATATATATATATATGTGTGTGTGTGTGTGTGTGTGTGTGTGTGTGTATGTATGTATGTATGTATGTATGTGTAACGACACCCCGAGTATGAAAGGGGTTAAAGTCGTTTAGGACATTTCATACCCAAACACAAAGGCAGCTACCGAACACTCCAATCAGCCAAACAAGGAACCCATACAAATAATCCACCCCAAAAACGAGACACGGCTCTGTCTTCAGGTTCCAAGCAGGAATCAACTCATTTATTATAACACATGGACACACAGGTCAGGTGTGTTTAACGTCTCATCAGTACACAGTGTTAGCAGGGAGAGCTGTTGGAAGAATCCCCCCTCCCTCCAATGCAATACACATCCTGTGATCCAAGGCAGACAAACATAATAGAACATTGGTTTGCAGGAGGCTGGCATTCAGTCCCCTCCAAAGCCTCTTTTCCGGCTAGGTTTGTCACATTTCTCCCCTTTCGGCAGGAGACTAACACAGGAGGAGACCCCAGACGGGTTGACTCTGAAGTTAGTCAGTAGTTCCAGTCCTCTAATGCTGGTATCCACACCATACCCCAAACAAAAATTGTTCCAAACAGATCATTACTTACCAAGCCGACCTCTGCCTCTCTCGGAGAACATGCCCGCCGTTGGGGAGAGGCCTGGACTGGCCCTTCTCCCTGTAGTCTTTTCAGCCACTGGAGAGAAGACAGGGTGACTGGGCTCACGCCATCATGCTGTTGGGGATCTGGGCACGGGTAGTCACTGGGTTGGCTTCAGTGGGGCCTATCGGGGCGTAAGCAGAAATGAGGGGGGCCAAATCATTCCCCAGTAGTACATCCGCTGGCAAATCCTTCATCACCCCTACATTCACGTGTCCCGAACCAATCCAGGTGAACACGGGCAACGGTAGCCGGAAAATGGTGCCTCCCGCTACCCTTACGACTACAGTGTCCCCGGTGTGTTGGCTCTCTGGGATGAGGTTCTTCCGTAGTAGGGTCATGGTGGCACCAGTATCACGTAGGCCATTGGCTACCTTTCCATTAACCCGGACGGTCTGCCTGTGTTGCTGCCGGTTGTCCTGGTTAGCTGCTTGTACTAGATCAGCCTCATGCAGGACGCCCCAACGTTCTTCCTCCTCAATGCAGTGAGCCGCAGGCATGGATGTGCGGGGATTCCCCCCTGCTGGCTCTCTCCATGACTGGGACTGCCTGGCTGGATTCAATGGACAGTCTGGCTTTTTGTGCCCTAGCTGTTTACACCCGAAACACCTGAGGGGTTGTGAGTAGTCTTGGGAGTTGAACCTGGGCTGCCGAGAATAAGTGGCCACTGGAGGTGGTGCTGTAGGGCGGTACAACTGTGGTTTGTAGGCACCAGCTGGAGGGGGTGCCGCTGATCGATAATCCACCCGAGCTGTTGTCTTGACCACATGGTTATCCAGTTTGTGGGCGTCTGTGTATTCGTCCGCCAGGCGAGCTGCTTCAGACAAGGTGCAAGGTTTTCGGTCCCGGACCCACTCTCTGACTTCTGGGAACAGAAGTGCTCCAGCAGGAACAGCTGCAGCACCTCTTCCCCAGATACTGCTTGGCATCCAGCGACCCAGTGGGATGCCGTGCGGTGTAGGCGGCATGCCCACTCGGTATATGAGTCTCCAGTTTGCTTGCTCGTCTCTCGAAACCGCCTCCGGTATGCCTCCGGTGTGACGGCATACCTGCCCAAAAGTGCTTCTTTTACCAGCCCATAGTTCATAATATCCTTGTCTGGGATGGCCCTGAACGCTTCACTGGCCCGGCCAGACAATTTCCCAGACAGAATGGTAACCCATTCCTCTGTGGGCACCCGGTGTAGGGCACATTGCCGTTCAAAATCGGCAAGGTACCCATCAATCTCCCCTTCTGCTTCAATTACATTTTTAAAAGCAGCAAAATGTACCTTTCTCCTTTCAGTAGGTGCTGTTGTGACTCCCGCTGCTGCAGCACCTCTTTGCTGTAGCCAATTTGCATCCACAGCCGCTATAACTCGGTCTATGATCTCCGCTGTAGGGTTAGGGCCATAATGTGCCAGTCTTATTTTAACAGCCCGATCAAAACTTGCCTCTTCGGGTGTCCTGTCTGTTATGCTGGGTCTTTCGGTTATGCTGGGTCTTTCGGCTCTATCCATTTCGACTAGTTCTTCGATAATGTCCCTCTTCTTACGGTTGTTGGCCGGTCTCCGGTTGTAGCTGTCCTTCTGGGCTGTGGGAATGATCCCGCTGCTTGCCACCAGTGTAACGACACCCCGAGTATGAAAGGGGTTAAAGTACATTTCATACCCAAACACAAAGGCAGCTACCGAACACTCCAATCAGCCGAACAAGGAACCCATACAAATAATCTACCCCAAAAAACGAGACACGGCTCTGTCTTCAGGTTCCAAGCAGGAATCAACTAATTTATTATAACACATGGACACAACAGATAAAATAACTCAGAGACTCTTTCCCCCCCACCCTTGGAAAAGAGGGCGGGTTAAACTGTCCAATGACAATGGACACACAGGTCAGGTGTGTTTAACGTCTCATCAGTACACAGTGTTAGCAGGGAGAGCTGTTGGAAGAATCCCCCCTCCCCTCCAATGCAATACACATCCTGTGATCCAAGGCAGACAAACACAAACCCTCCAATGCAATACACATCCTGTGATCCAAGGCAGACAAACATAATAGAACATTGGTTTGCAGGAGGCTGGCATTCAGTCCCCTCCAAAGCCTCTTTTCCGGCTAGGTTTGTCACAATATATATTTATATATATATGCAGCTATTTGCTAAAATCATTTAAGTTTTTTTCCTCATTAATGTACACACAGCACCCCATATTGACAGAAAAACACAGAATTGTTGACATTTTTGCAGGTTTATTAAAAGAGAAAAACTGAAATATCACATGGTCCTAAGTATTCAGACCCTTTGCTGTGACACTCATATATTTAACTCAGGTGCTGTCCATTTCTTCTGATCATCCTTGAGATGGTTCTACACCTTCATTTGAGTCCAGCTGTGTTTGATTATACTGATTGACTTGATTAGGAAAGCTACACACCTGTCTATATAAGACCTTACAACTCGCAGTGCATGTCAGAGCAAATGAGAATCATGAGGTCAAAGGAACTGCCTGAATTGCTCAGAGATAGAATTGTGGCAAGGCACTGATCTGGCCAAGGTTACAAAAAAAATTCTGCTGTACCTAAGGTTCCTAAGAGCACAGTGGCCTCCATAATCCTTAAATGGAAGACGTTTGGGACGACCAGAACCCTTCCTAGAGCTGGCCGTCCGGCCAAACTGAGCTATCGGGGGAGAAGAGCCTTGGTGAGAGAGGTAAAGAAGAACCCAAAGATCACTGTGGCTGAGCTCCAGAGATGCAGTCGGGAGATGGGAGAAAGTTGTAGAAAGTCAACCATCACTGCAGCCCTCTAACAGTCGGGGCTTTATGGCAGAGTGGCCCTACGGAAGCCTCTCCTCAGTGCAAGACACATGAAAGCCCGCATGGAGTTTGCTAAAAAAAACACCTGAAGGACTCCAAGATGGTGAGAAATAAGATTCTCTGGTCTGAGACCAAGAACTTTTTGGCCTTAATTCTAAGCGGTATGTGTGAAGAAAATCAGGCGCTGCTCATCACCTGTCCAATACAGTCCCAACAGTGAAGCATGGTGGTGGCAGCATCATGCTGTGGGGGTGTTTTTCAGCTACAGGGACAGGACGACTGGTTGCAATCGAGGGAAAGATGAATGCGGCCAAACACAGGGATATCCTGGATGAAAACCTTCTCCAGAGTGCTCAGGACCTCAGACTGGGCCGAAGGTTTACCTTCCAACAAGACAATGACCCTAAGCACACAGCTAAAATAACGAAGGAGTGGCTTCACAACAACTCCGTGACTGTTCTTGAATGGCCCAGCCAGAGCCCTGACTTAAACCCAATTGAGCATCTCTGGAGAGACCTATAAATGGCTGTCCACCAATGTTTACCATCCAACCTGATAGAACTGGAGAGGATCTGCAAGGAGGAATGGCAGAGGATCCCCAAATCCAGGTGTGAAAAACTTGTTGCATCTTTCCCAAAAAGATTAATGGCTGTATTAGATCAAAAGGGTGCTTCTACTAAATACTGAGCAAAGGGTCTGAATACTTAGGTTTATGTGATATTTCAGTTTTTCTTTTTTAATAAATCTGCAAAAAAGTCAACAATTCTGTTTTTTTCTGTCAATATGGGGTGCTGTGTGTACATTAATGAGGAAAAAAATGAAATTATATAAAAATATATATATATAAAAATATATATATATAAAAATATATATATAATGTAAAAATTCACTATAAAAAACCTCCAAATGTACAAAACAAAAAACACAGTATGGGCAACAAAACATGCACACTAGATCGTCAGGACCTATACAAAAATCCATTGGTTCATCAACTAGGAACAATATTTATCCAAAGCATGCCTGGGATTTAATATTTGCCTAAACCCATAAGGGGTCATACCGGGTGATATTTAATGACATATCCTACCGACAGACTGACCCTGCTGGTGAGACTAAGATGAAGTGCAACATATAATAAGACTGTTATCATAAAGCTTTCTGACACATGCACCAGATTAACTGCTGACACTTTTTTAAAAATTATTTTTATTGCAAAATTAAGGCATAATACAGAGAAAAGAAAAAAAAGCAGCAACCGGTGCAACACCCTCACAGGGCTGGGCACTCTTAAAATACATAGGGAAGCCCTCACAGCCACACAGATGAAAGGTCAGTGTTGCCAAAAAATAAAAAAACACCTTATATGTGTGTGGCTCAGGCTACAATCAACAGGATAATATTCAGGAGTGTCTTGCTAAGAGTAAGGAAGGCATAACTAGCGATCAAGGGTATCAGACATCAAAGCTGTGGAGTCATCACTCAACCATTTTTACCATACTTTATCAAATTTCTTAGGACATCTTCTGTTGTAATGTGTATCTTTGTATAATGGGTAAGGTGGCATTTACCAGTTGTTTCCAATGTGCTGTTGGTGGGGTGGATTTTTTCCAGGTAAGAGTCACTACCGCCACTTTTAGAATCTGTTGTAATGGCCCTATTGAGACCATTATATCAGCCAGCCTCCCCATTCCTTTGTTTACTTTCAGCCATTGGCCGGGAATGCCCTGCTTGGCAGATCAGTGGGGCAGGGGGGTGAGTTACTATGATGCTGTTGGCTACAAGGCGAACGGTGTCCTAGCTAAGCAAGGGGCTAAGCATGCACAAAGGATGGACTATCTGTGGTATGCATTCTCCAGACTCGGTGCCGCCATCCTTCATTTGACAGACTAATGTGCCTGTTCCTGGACATTTGTCATGGGGAGGAGTGATCGAATTCTAAAGAGTGTCTCTGAAACACACACTATGAACTGAACTGACTGTGTCATCCATGACAATCCAGAAAAATCTGTACTACAGGAGTTACTACTGGGTGGATTATGTGATAAGGTGTATGTAGGTATTGCATGACATGCTTATTTTTTCTTCAACTCTTTAGGCTCAAGTTGGTAACCTTTCTAGAAGACGATCCAATCGTTACTACACAGAGGACAAAAATGTTATATGCAGGAACTGTAACTTTCGTGGCCATCTTTCTAAGAACTGTCCTGCTCCTAAGGTAAATTTAACTATTAGCCCATCGCGTATAAGAGAATAACTCAGATCACTCACTTTGCTGGTGCAGTGTTCACTGATTTTATTTTTTAGCACAGTTTTTAGTTAGCTACATCCTGCAGGTGAGATTTCCCTTTAGTGTTTACCTCGGAGATGCAGGAGAAAATTTGAGGAAATCTCCCTAAAGGTAAGACAAATTTTCATCTTGTTTGTCTTTTGATCATTTACCCCATTGGATTATTTCCCTTCACTTGTTCTGATGTCAACTCTAAAATTTTGGTTTTCCAGTTGGACAAATAAAGGTGAATGTCCCCAGTAAGGACATAAACAGCAATATAAACTTGCTAGAGGGCCTAACCCTTACCCTACTAAAAACTCCAAAAAAAATGCATTTTAACTGCTACTATCTACCACCATACGTATACCAAAGGGGAAGTAATGGGTGGTTATTTTCCCGGTCTCATTTATGAACCGCAGTGGATAAAGCACCATCGGGAGGACATTGCACTGGTTAATAGCTGTTGACCGAGCCATCATTAGATAGCTTGGTTCAAAGACATTTTGTACCGAGTGGATCCAAACAGCTTAGTACCATGTGATCACTATGATGACCAATCACAGCGAACACAAATGTAAGCATACCACTGCTTACATTTTTGATTCCTTCCCTTCTGCTTACAACAGACGAAGTAGAAGAAGTGTTGGATGAGTAATTGTCAATCAAACTATCACAGCACTGAAAACTTAAAAATGTCCTGGTAATGAAGGGATAAACGCATATGGGGATTGATCTTGTGCTAGATTTATATTACTATGCATGGTCGATTTTTTTTTTTTTTGGATGACACTATAAAATTAAAACTTGACTCTCACTGCACAGGCCCAGTACAGTGACCGATCTGTCATAGACGGCTCCCTGGTCTCTAGTACTGTTGGGGAGCTGGCAGGACTGGCTCACAATCGTGACCATTTTGACAATCAAACCCAGAGTCAATCATTCCAGCATAGTCAGAGTTGTGCTTGTGCAGCTCAGTGTTCATTAGAAGGCAGGTGTGCCTTCTAATGCAGCCGAGACATACCCTTTCTCTTCTGCAATAAAGAGCTGACTGCTTGCAATTTTTCTTAGTTTCACTTTAACCATTTACCCACTGGGCACTTAACCACTTGCTGACCAGCCACCGTCCTTATACTGCAGCAGGTCGGCACGTTCCCACGAGCCGTATCCATAGCTTTACGTCGGCTCTTTTAAGCGGGACAGCAGGCGTGCGCCCGCTGCACTATGGGGTGCCGATGCTCGTGACCGGCAGCCACATTTGGCACCTTTTGGGGGGGGGGGGGGGACAGGATACTTGTCTTTCACAGGTATCCTGTCCCCATCTCCGGGAGCCTCAGCCGCGGATATTTGCGTCACCACTCTGGCTCCCTCCTCCTTCCCTGGCCGCCGGGCCAGTAGGAGAGAGGAGCGGAACCTGGCGCTTGCGCCGCAGTAGGGTTCCCAGCGTGAAGCCTGAGGCTACACTGCCGGGTTCCCTTACTCGCAATGGAGGTGGCATGCAACCGACAGCTGATGGAAACATCAGCTGCGGTGCCGACATCGCTGGACTCCAGGACAGGTAAGTGTCCTATTATTAAAAGTCAGCAGCTGCAGTATGTGCAGCTGCTGGCTTTAAATTTTTGAAGCGGTGGGCGGACCTCCGCTTTAAGGTAAGTATTTCATAATGAGCTAGTATGCGATGCATACTAGCTTATTATGCCTTTGTCTTGCAGGATTCATTTTTTTTTTTTGTGAATTTTTTTTTCAGAGGTTTACAACCTCTTTAATGTTATCAGGGAGAGATTTTTCCCATTTCCTGTAATGCTGACAACTGCTTCACCTCACAGGAAGTAGGGGAAAGTTTGCTACTGGGTTACAGACAGAAATAAAAATCTGGGTTCCCCTCAATTTCTTTTTGTTAAAATGTCCGCAGGACAGGAATTGAGGAGAAATCTCAAACCGAGCCCCAGATAGAAAAACCTCATGGGGGTTCTAACTCTTTCCCACTCTGTCCAGAAGAAATAAAAACATTTTGGCTGGACGTGCACCTTAATTGAACAGGTTGGCGTTTGCTAATTTTTAATAAGATCTTTCCAAATACTTTGGATAAGTGTTCTTGGTGTCATCATCCAAATAGCTTATACTTTGCAAGGGGAATTTTGCCTTCAGAAGATGCACTATATTACCAAAAGTATTGTGATACCTGCCTTTACACGCACATGAAGTTTAATGGCATCCCAGTCTTAATCCGTAGGGTTCAATATTGAGTTAGCCCACCTTTTGCAGCTATAACAGCTTCAACTCGCCTGGGAAAGCTATCGATAAGGTTTAGGAGTCCTGACCTCAACCTGAAAGAACACCTTTGGGATGAATTGGAGTGGAGACTGCAAACCAAGTCTTCTCGTCCAGCATCAGTGCCTGACCTCACAAATGCGCTTCTGGAAGAATGGTTAAACATTCCCATAGACACACTCCTAAACCTTGTGGACAGCAAAGTTGAGGCTGTTATAGCTGCAAAGGGTGGGCCAGCTCAATATTGAACCCTACGGACTGAGACTGGGATGCCATTAAAGTTCGTGTGCATGTAAAGGCAGGCATCCCAATACTTTTGGTAATATGTTATGTTGCCATAGTTTATTTAAACCACTTTTGACTTGTAAGAACTTTTTGTAGCAAGGCTGATTTGTAGAATAATACATAGTTGCAGCTAATATGTGATTACCCTGAAGTGTATTCTCTTGCAGGATTGGTCTGTATTTATAATCGTCACATTTGGTTTTGCGATCCTCAGTTTCTGATGGAGAACATATCACAACTTTTTTGTAATTCTAGTAAAACTGTCTAAGCAAGACTATGCACCCTCATACCAATTAATGTGTTTTAATACTTAGGCTGTTGCTGTAGAGCCCGCTGTAAGGCCCTAAATCCCAAACACCAATGCATAACACATGGATATTCTGTCTGTATTGTCCCTTTACAATGAGTAAATTGGATAGCTCAATGTTTATGGAAATTAGTTGTTTTCTCTCATACATTGTTTTTATGTTCTTGGGGTTTTTTTCTTTATTTTTTCTCTTTTTCTTTTATAACTAGAAACTACCAGCCTGTTGCCTCTGTGGACAGAGAGGACATCTCCAATATTCCTGTTCATCTCCCTATTGTTCAAACTGCTTCCTGCCTGGTCATTTTTACCAGAACTGTACAGAGCGACCCTACTGGCAGAAGAAGTGCCATCGATGTGCAATGGTTGGCCACTATGCTGATGTAAGTGTAACCTATCTTTTTACTTTTGCGGGATCTGCGACTGCTGTGCAAAGGAGATCACTGATCGTTCTACTGGGCTGCTGTGAGTGGCCCTGGTACCATGTGATTACTGTGACCAATCACAGCGATCCCTGTTACAGTATTAAACAAAGCTATCATTGTTTGGTACTGTGTGAGCTCTGTGATTGGTCACAGCAATCACATGGTACCAGGGCCAATAACAGCAGCCCTGTACTATGTGATAGCTGTGTCAAATCACAGTAGTAAACAAGGTCTCATGTAACCTCTGAAGAGCCTTACCGAGTGCTTATTACAGAAAGACTGAGGTGCTGGGTCAGCTTAAAGTGGTTGTAAACTCACCACTTTAGCTCATTACAATCTGCATAGTACTGGCAGCTGATCGCTGCCTGTGAAATTTTACTTACTCTTTCTGTTTCTTCATAATCCGTCCTGCAAACTGCAGTGACGTAACCGGTGCATTCGCAGTCCGTAGCTTCTTTAACGGCACGCTGTGTGCCGTTCACTGTCTTCACTAACTTCCATTGAGAGCAGTACTGTGCCCTCCTTCTCTCCTTTCTGTTTTTCCCCTTGTGACTGTATAAAATGTCACACAGGGGGAGTGAACTTTAGCAGCAAAGAGACGTTCATAGGAAGCAGCTGTTCTAGCTAGGGGCTTGATTTAAATGCAATCGCACATGCGCGAGATTTCGACATGAAGGAAAGGAAGGGCAGAAATTACGTCTGCATCTGAGCCAGCAATCATTAGTAAAGATGGCGAGGCCGATACCAGGAAGAAGAAAAATGTTATAAAAGATAAAAAATGTACTTCCAAGCTTTGGTTTTGTCACCTTTTTATAGTGTAAGGCTTATCAATACATTGTTGGATGTTAATATGTAAAAAAAAAAAAAGAAAAAAAGTCCAGGGTTTACTTCCTCTTTAAGAAATGTCAACTTTAATGAAAAGCAAATCTGGCTTACTGTATATGACAGCACTCAGAAGCACTACTCCAGAACTGTTGGTGAATTCCATTGCGTATCAGCATAAATTGGGAAACTGATGAGCTGGATGATGGAGGACCAGATCTAACAGGAAAAGCATGCTGGCGGCGTGCATGCAGTTCTCTCTGAGGCTTCAGTAAAGCGAAGCCCTGTGTGAAGGTGGACGGACGTATGTGTTTCAGGGCTCCGCCCCTTTTCAACGTCGTCCCACTAGGTCTGAAACAACTGGCTTTAAAGCTGGCCAGCATGGAGGGATTAATTTGACAGCTGTGGATGTTAAAGAAAAGCCAGCAATCTGTAGGACTGCTGGTCTCAGCAAGTTTGCACATCAATAAAGATGCAAAAAAGAAACATCAAAAATTATTTAATCTAATTGTGTGTAGAAGCAATAACAAAAATGCCAAAAATTGTTAAAATAATGAGAAAACATACATATACATACGTGTGTGTGTGTGTATATATATATATATATATATATATATATATATATATATATATATATATATATATATATATATATATATATATATATTTATATATATTTATATATATATATATATTTATATATATATATATATAGCCAGTGGTCATCTTGGAAGTGTGTTTGGGGTCATTATCATTTTAGAATACTGCCCTGCGGCCCAGTCTCCAAAGGGAGGAGATCATGCTCTGCTTCAGTATGTCACAGTACATGTTTGCATTCATGGTTCCCTTAATGAACTGTAGCTCCCCACTCATGCAGCCCCAGACCATGACACTCCCACCACCATGCTTGACTGTAGGCAAGACACACTTGTCTTTGTACTCCTCACCTGGTTGCCGCCACACACGCTTGACACCATCTGAACCAAATACGTTTATCTTGGTCTCATCAGACCACAGGACATGGTTCAAGTAATCCATGTCCTTAGTCTGCTTGTCTTCATCAAACTGTTTGCAGGCTTTCTTGTGCATCATCTTTAGAAGAGGCTTTCTTCTGGGACAACAGCTATGCAGACCAATTTGATGCAGTGTGCGACATATGTTCTGAGCACTAACAGGCTGACCCCCCCCACCCCTTCAACCTCTGCAGCAATGATGGCAGCACGCATACGTCTATTTCCCAAAGACAACCTCTGTATATGATGCTGAGCACATGCAGTCAACTTCTTTGGTCGACTATGGTGAGGCCTATTCTGAGTGGAACCTGTCCTGTTAATACACTGTGTGGTCTTGACCACCATGCTGCAGCTCCGTTTCATGGTCTTGGCAATCTTCTTATAGCTTAGACCATCTTTATGTAGAGCAACAATTCTTTTTTTCAGATCCTCAGAGACTTCTTTGCCATGAGGTGCCATGTTGAACTTCCATTGACCAGCATGAGAGTGAGAGCGATAACGCCAAATGTAACACACCTGCTCCCCATTCACACCTGAGACCTTGTAACACTAAATAGTCACATGTCACCAGGGAGGAATAATGTCTACTTGGACCCAATTTTGACATTTTCACTTAGGGGTGTACTCACTTTTGTTGCCAGCGGTTTAGACATTAATGGCTGTGTTGAGTTATTTTGAGGGGACAGCAAATTTACACTGTTATACAAGCTGTACACTCACTACTTTACATTGTAGCAAAGTGTCATTTCTTCAGTGTTGTCACATGAAAAGATAGAATATAATATTTACAAAAATGTGAGGGTTATACTCACTTTTGTGAGATACTGTATATAACATTTAACTTTCACACAGACCAACCAATAAACTGATTTGGGTTATTTTTACCAAAGAAATGTAGCAGAATACATTTTGGCCTAAATTTAATAAATTAATTTATTTGCAAAATTTTATAACAGAAACTAAGGTTTTGGTTTTTTTTTTTCTTTAACGTATGTTATGTTTTTAATTTTATATAGCAAAAAAAGTGGTAATTAAATACCACCAAAAGACCGCTTTATCTGTCCGAAAAAAAAGGTAAAAATGTATTTGGTTATAGCATTGCATGACTGAGTAATTGTCATTCAAAGTGTGACAGCACTGAAAGCTAAAGGATGGGTGAAAGTGTCCGTTATTGATGGTTTGAGTTTCCCAGCAAAAAGTATCACACCTCTGTTATGAGATTTAGGAGAATCCCAGAAACTGAAATATATTCGCAACTAAAATAAACTTTGTAGATACTCGTACTAAAGTATAGGCTTTTTTTTTTTTTTGTGTGTGTGTTAGGCCCCTTTCACACGTGGTGGACATCTTTTAGATCAGCAGGGGATCTGTCCAGGTATAAAAGGACTCCATCTGTCCATTTACACCCAACTGCCCCCCTGATCTGATTTGCCTACACAGAGGGGGGTGGATCCTCTACCATATATTTTTATCGGATCCGTTTGGAGTAGGGTTGCCACCTCATCCCTTTAAACCCGAACACATATGAATTATACAGGTTCTGAGGCTAATTTGATGCAGATAAGGCACCAAGTGAGTTTAATTACCACCTTAATCAGCCACAGAACCTGTGTAATTAATATGTGTTCGGTTTTAAAGGGATGAGGTGGCAACCCTAGTTTGGAGGTAGGCGGGTGTAAATGGACACAGATCCGTTTTACACCCTCTGGTCTATAAGGTTGAATGGAGGGTCCAATCAGGTCTGCCTGGAAAACTGACAGGCAGACCTGATCAGACCCTTCATAAGAGGTCTTGATGGAAAATACAGAGTGGGAACGCAACTTTAGTAACTGAACAAATTAAACTTTAAGATGGGTGTTAAAAGAGCCAGGGACTACTGTTACTGCAAATTTCTGGAGTTTTCAGAACCTTAAAAGCTACCAGGTGAGCCAGTCAACCAGATCACACCTTTTAATTAAAATGTCACTTTTGGATGTAATAACTCTAAGTGGAGAGTTCCTCTTAATTTTGCTCACCGAGTACTTTTTCTTTACATGGTTATGTTAATTGATTTCCTTTCCACATTTTGTTTCTTACACATAATACTTTATTTAAAGTAGACATTTCTTTTAACAGCGGAGTCTTCTAAAACCATCAGGATCCCTTCCCCATAATCAATTGCTGCAACAAAGTGAAAAAAGAGCTGCCGAGAAAAATTTTAAGGGATAAATTTACTTTTTTTTTTTTAAATAATAAATTACCCCTTTTTTTTTTAGGAGCATGGAAAGCATTGCACCAGCGCTGCACCAGCATACCGCTGATGCCATGCAGATCTCCTGCAGACTGTCAGTATGAGCTGTCTCCCCTGTACGGCCAGGCAGTTTCACACTGAAATGAAGACTCAATGAACTACAGCACTCAACAGCACCGTGGTAGTTCATTGAGAACTACAAGCCAACAGTCGTAAAGAATGTTGGGACTTGTAGTTCACTTACACACAGAGCTCTGTGAATCAATGATGTGGCTGTGTGTGCACTGTATATAAAAAGTGACAGCTACGGAAAGGGGGGTGGGGGAAAGGAGGGAGTGCCTGCAGCAGTGGGAACATGTAACATGTTCCCAAAGGTGAACTTATCCTTTAACCACTTGCCTACCAGGCACTAACATCCCCTTCCTGCCCAAGCCATTTTTCAGATCTCAGCGCTGTCGCACTTTGAATGACAATTGCGCGGTCATGCTACACTGTACCCAAACACATTTTTTATCATTTTCTTCACACAAATAGAGCTTTCTTTTGGTGGTATTTAATCACTGCTGTTTTTTTTATCTTTTACAAAAAAAAAATCAAAGATTTTGAAAAAAAAAAGTTTACTTTTTTTTGTCAGTAAATTTTGTAACTAGGTAATTTTTCGCCTTCACTGATGTGCACTGATAGGCTGAACTGGCACTGATAAGGAGGCACTAATATGCCACACTTATGGGCACTGATAGGTGGCACTGTTAAGTGGCACTGTTAGGTAGCACTGTTAGGTGGCACTGGTGGGCACTGTTAGGTGGCACTGGTGGGCACTGTTAGGTGGCACTGGTGGGCACTGTTAGGTGGCACTGGTGGGCACGGATAGGCAGCACATATGGGCACTAATGGGCATTGATGGACAGCAGTGATGGGCATTGATGGACAGCAGTGATGGGCATTGATGGACAGCAGTGATTGTCAGCACTGACTGGCATGGCTAATGGGCACTGATTGGTGGCACTTGTGGGCAGTGGTGGGCTCTGATTGCTGCCACTGGTGGGCACTGTATGCTGACATTGGTGGGCACTGTATTGTGACACTATATTTCTTTATTATCAGGGCACTGATGATCAGTGCCCTGATTACATTGCTACATGTCCCCCTGTGAGGAGATGCCGCTGAACGCTTCTCCTCGCCACACACTCTGTCAGTGTGAGGCGAGGAGAGCTGATTACCGGAATCTCCGTGTTTACATGTGATCGGCTGTGATTGGACACAGCCGATTACATGGTTAAAGAGCCACGGACGCGGTTCTTTACATGAGACAGACAGGGGGGGGGGTCTGTTCTGATTGTTTATCAGCACAGCCCCCCCCTCTGATGCCCACTTCAGACCACCAGGGAAGCACATAACATGTGGATGGCCAGGTACATCCCTCATGGCCATCAACATGGGCCCAATCTATGCCAATCAGTGCCCACAAATGGGCACTGACTGGCACCATTATAAAAACATTCAGTGATGCCCAGCAGTGCCACCCATCAGTGTCATTAGTGCCACCCATCATTGTCATTAGTGCCCGCCTATCTGTGCCCATCAGTGCCGCCTATGAGTGCCCATCATTGGTGCCACCTCATCGGTGCCCGTCAGTGCTGGCTTATCAGTGCCCCATATCAGTGCCCGTCAGTGCACCCATATCGGTGCCCGTCGGTGCGCCCATATCAGTGCCCGTCAGTGCACCCATATCAGTGCCCGTCATTGAAAAAGAAAACGCACTTATTTACAAAAAATTATAACAGAAACAAAGAACTTTTTTTCTTTCAAAATTTCCCGTCTTTTTTTATTTTTTGCGCAAGAAAAAAAAATAGCAGAGGTGATCGAATACCACCAAAAGAAAGCTATATTTGTGGGAACAAAATTATAAAAAAAATAGTTTGAGTAAAGTGTAGCATGACCGCGCAATTGTCATTCAAATTGCGACAGCGCTGAAAGCTGAAAATTGGCCTTGGGCAGGAAGGTGTATAAGTGCCTGGTATTGAAGTGGTTAAATGAGAACTTATCCTTTAATGAATATTCTTACCTTACCTCTGGTTTCCACATAGTAGAGGGTGCTAATATGATCCTTGCAGCAAGATCCAGGGAATGCTGATTGTCCAAAATGTCCTGAGAAGAATACACAGCATTCCTAGGAATGTCACCAGAAAGATCATGATTTCACCCTTGCCAATGAGCGAGGATGATAGAGGCTCTTATATAGTAAGTTGACCTTTAAGTGTATTAAGCAGTCCTTGTTTAATAGTGCAAGGTCTGTTTTAAATAATTAAAGTTTAAGGTTTTTTCTATTTCAAAGTACCTCTCTGTAGTTTCCATGTCACCATAGCAATAATAATAGATTTGGTTCTGGGAGTTGACCTTCATAGGCATACAAGCTAAAGAAAAGTGAGACTTGTCACCTGGTTAAAAGGGTCTTTTTTTTTTTTTTTTTTTTTTTTTAATTAAAAAAAACAAACGTGCCTATACTTACCTGCTCTGATCCTCCTCTTCTGGGGTGCCCTGCTGGCGCTCCGGGCCTCTCGTCTTCATCAGGTGCCCCCATGCAAAGCCGCTTTCCATTGACAGACAATAGGACCTGGCCCTGCTCCCGTGTCACTGAATTTGATTGACAGCAATGGCTCCTGCTGCTGCTTTCAATCTGTCCAATGAGGAGAGAGACAGCGTCTGGAGCCGCTGTGCTCGTACACATTGCTGGATTGGATCGTTTTGGAATTTAGGTGTTTACATGTTTAAAACCGTTTTTTTTGCTAGAAAATTACTTAGAACCCCCAAACATTATATATTGTTTTTTTTCTAACACCCTAGAGAATAAAATGGCGGTCATTGCAATACTTTTTTTCACACCGTATTTGCGCAGCGGTCTTACAAGCATGCTTTTTTTTGGAAAAAATTCACTTTTTTGAATAAAAAAATAAGACAACAGTAAAGTTAGCCTAATTTTTTTTTTTATATTGTGAAAGATAATGTTACGCCGAGTAAATTGATACCCAACATGTCACACTTCAAAATTGCGCCCGCTCGTGGAATGGCGTCAAACTTTTATCCTCAAAAATCTCCGTAGGGGACGTTTAAAAAATTCTACAGGTTGCATGTTTTGCGTTACAGAGGAGGTCTAGGGCTAGAATTATTGCTCTCGCTCTAACGATTTGCAGCGATACCTCACATGTGTGATTTCACCACCGTTTTCATATGCGGGCGCTACTCACGTATGCGATCGCTTCTGCACGTGAGCTCGTCAGGACAGGGGGTTTTTTAAAAATTATTTTTTTTATTTTTATTATTTATTTTACATTATTTTATTTATTTTTACACTGTTTTTATAAAAAAAAAAAAAATTGTCACTTTTATTCCTATTACAAGGAATGTAAACATCCCTTTTAATAGAAAAAAGCATGACAGGACCTCTTAATTATGGGATCTGGGGTCAAAAAGACCTCAGATCTCATATTTACACTAAAATGCAGTAAAAAAAAGTAATTTAAAAAAATTACATTGAAAAAAGCAGCAGTGTCATGGAGACGAGTGGGCCCCATCTTAGCCTCACTTGTCTCCAGGCACAGCACTGAGGACGCGATCGCCTCCGCCGCTACCGATGGCTCCGGTAAGCGGCGGAGGGCACCGGATTGCGGTGGGAGGGGGGTGCCCCTCTCCCGCCACTGATAAAAGTGATCTCGTGGCGAATCCGCCGCAGAGACCACTTTTATCTAAAACCTGCCCGCCGCATGAAAACTGGGATACCGGGGTTATGGCAGCCAGCTGCTGCCATAACGATATTCGCCGGCAAACTTTGGACGTACATTGGCGTTCGGCGGTCTGCAAGTGGTTAAGGTGAAAAACCTTCAGGCTTTACAACCACTTTAACTCCAGTTTTAGCTATGTAGTTTTAGTTTAATACCAACTTTTTATTGCTGCCTGTCCCCTACTGGGGAAATGTCTACTTTCTGCCTTTGTATCTGACGAGTGTCAGAGGGCAAAAAACATTTTTGTAGAAAGCATAGAAAGTAGAAGAAAAAGTTTAGAACCTCAGTCAAGATTTTTTTGGTTGTCTGTTTTAACTTGGGAAGGAAATAAGAGGAAAGCTTCATCTGAGTAAACAGGAGTAGACCTACTTCTCTCATCCAAACCTCTCAAATAGACCATGTCAAAAGTCTTGCTATCTCATGGTGATACCATGATGCTATCTTGCTGACCCTAGCTACTTTATATGATAAATCACAGGATGGTAGATGGCCCTAAAGTAGAAATAAGGCCATACTTTTTCATACATCATGGGACACAGAGTCAAGCTAATATTCATTACCTGCTGGGTTATACTCCATTTCCAGGTGAATGAACACTGGTAGACCAAAGGTCTTTAGACAGAAGTGATCCCCTACATAACCCCTCCCACACAGGAAGCACTTCAGTTTTTTACCGGTGTCTGCAAGGTGGATGGCACAGTTTGTTTAAGCTCTCTGAGCTCCAGGTCTCTAGTCCACAAACGGTTCTTAAATGAATCAAGGGATTGACCGATCTGATCCATTTGACACAGGCTTTGTATGCTTAGATAAATGGTACCCGAGCCTCGCAAAGAAGACTCAAGATCCTGCAAGGTTTTGCCTGTAATGTGGCCTCCGGGCCCTGGACCCTGCGAAGTGAAATCCTGGACACTACAGTGCTAAGGCATTCCTGCAGGATGCTGTACAGGTCCAAGGGAGTGGACCCTAAACATGAAAAGGGTACCCAGTCCTTGAAGGTCCTCAAGTGACAGGAACCCGCCGTGATGGGCTCTTAGTTTCTAAGCTGTCCTGCGCCTGGACAGGTAAGTGAAACCCCTTTACTTACTATTGTGGGGTGTCCCAGTGATTGTAACAAGTCAAGCTAGCTAGAGGCTGGACACCTGTGTGCGGTGAACATACGGGGAGTTTTGGGCTAGCTGTGTTTGCTTGTGTCTGGCTGATCTTTACTTGTATGATGGAGCACGATGGAGCGCCATTTTGCCTTGGTTCACCATGACGTACGTGCATTCGCAGGAGTGCCGCTGTGCTCAGCAGTTGTTTGGCGGCCATGGCACACCTGCATTCGCAAAAGCGCAGCTGGACTTAGCAGTTTGGCGGCCATGGCGCACGTGGCTTCGCCTCACATGTGCAGTAGCCTTTATCTGGGTGTATGAAGATTTGCGTTATAGGTATGTTTGATGTTGCGTGACAGTGACAGTTAAATCCCTGATGGGCTATTACTGCTCTCTCATTCATTCCACTTATTTTTACTGTTAAATATTTAAACGCATCATATACAGTGGGGATGGAAAGTATTCAGACCCCCTTATATTTTTTACTCTTTGTTGTATTGCAGCCATTTGCTAAAATCATTTAAGTTCATTTTTTATTCCTCATTAATGTACACACAGCACCCCATATTGACAGAAAAACACAGAATTGTTGACATTTTTGCAGATTTATTAAAAAAACCTAAAATATCACATGGTCCTAAGTATTCAGACCCTTTGCTGTGACACTCATATATTTAACTCAGGTGCTGTCCATTTCTTCTGATCATCCTTGAGATGGTTCTACACCTTCATTTGAGTCCAGCTGCGTTTGATTATACTGATTGAACTTGATTAGGAAAGCCACACACCTGTCTATATAAGACCTTACAGCTCACAGTGCATTTCAGAGCAAATGAGAATCATGAGGTCAAAGGAACTGCCTGAAGAGCTCAGAGACAGAATTGTGGCAAGGCACAGATCTGGCCAAGGTTACAAAAAAAAATTCTGCTGCACCTAAGGTTCCTAAGAGCACAGTGGCCTCCATAATCCTTAAATGGAAGACGTTTAGGATGACCAGAACCCTTCCTAGAGCTGGCCGTCCGGCCAAACTGAGCTATCGGGGGAGAAGAGCCTTAGTGAGAGAGGTAAAAAAGAGAGGTAAAAAAGAGAGGTGGGGGGAGAGGTAAAGAAGATGCCAAAGATCACTGTGGCTGAGCTCCAGAGATGCAGTCGGGAGATGGGAGAAAGCTGTAGAAAGTCAACCATCACTGCAGCCCTCCACCAGTCGGGGCTTTATGGCAGAGTGGCCCGACGGAAGCCTCTCCTCAGTGCAAGACACATGAAAGCCCGCATGGAGTTTGCTAAAAAAACACCTGAAGCACTCCAAGATGGTGAGAAATAAGGTTCTCTGATCTGAGACCAAGATAGAACTTTTGGCCTTAATTCTAAGCGGTATGTGTGAAGAAAACCAGGCACTGCTCATCACCTGTCCAATACAGTGAAGCAAGGCGGTGGCAGCATCATGCTGTGGGGGTGTTTTTCAGCTGCAGGGACAGGACGACTGGTTGCAATCGAGGGAAAGATGAAGTACAAGGATATCCTGGACGAAATTCTTCTCCACAGTGCTCAGGACCTCAGACTGGGCCGAAGGTTTACCTTCCAACAAGACAATGACCCTAAGCACACAGCTAAAATAACGAAGGAGTGGCTTCACAACAACTCCGTGACTGTTCTTGAATGGCCCAGCCAGAGCCCTGACTTAAACCCAATTGAGCATCTCTGGAGAGACCTAAAAATGGCTGTCCACCAAAGTTTACCATCCAACCTGACAGAACTGGAGAAGATTTGCAAGGAGGAATGGCAGAGGATCCCCAAATCCAGGTGTGAAAAACTTGTTGCATCTTTCCCAAAAAGGCTCATGGCTGTATTAGATCAAAAGGGTGCTTCTACTAAATACTGAGCAAAGGGTCTGAATACTTAGGACCATGTGATATTTCATTTTTTTTTATTTTTTTAATAAATCTGCAAAAATGTCAACAATTCTGAGTTTTTCTGTCAATATGGGGTGCTGTGTGTACATTTAATGAGGAAAAAAATGAACTTAAATGATTTTAGCAAATGGCTGCAATATAACAAAGAGTGAAAAATTTAAGGGGGTCTGTATACTTTCCGTCCCCACTGTATATACATTATTACAAAAATATCTGATATATATATTCTTTTATAGGAGGAGAAAATTCTTTTATAGGGATGTTGCAGGCTAGCTGAATTTCACCATTCAATACGCCCCCGTTATAACTCATTACTGTTTACCTACAGGGCTACGCCCTCCTTTAGCTTTACAGGCAGATTTCTGGAGACACACTTATGGTTATACTCCTTGTTTTTAATTGGCTTTATTGGAATTTCTCACCTATGATATCTCCACAATATATGTCAGTCTATACACTATTCATTATTATTGCAATATACATGCTAGAATATAACATTGTTCACTGTACATCTTTGTATATACTGTATTTGAATTTAGGCTATTACTACATTTTAGATGTATGATTGACCTTCTTATAAACACCCCTGAAGAAGGAGATATAGATACTCTGAAACGCATCGGGTGAATTATGAGAATTTTACAGTCAATCATTGTGTTGATTTTGTACCTAGTATACAGCTATCGTAACCTTTCTAATATACTTTGTTTTTACTGTGTCTAATAAAATATATGTTTTCTCTATAATGGCGGGCGGTGGAGCTTCAGGACTGTCCTATCGGGGTTCAGTCTGACAATGCCACTGCAGTGGCCTATATAAACCACCAAGGTGGTACCAGGAGTCGTTCTGCTCTGAAGGAGGTGAACCACATACTAGCCTGGGCAGAGGGACATGTGCCGATTCTATAGGCAGCCCATATCCAGGGAGTAGAGAACTGAAAGGCAGAATATCTCAGCCGCCAGCAGATATGCCCGGGGGAATGGTCTCTACACCCAGGGGTGATCCAGGAAATTTGTCAACATCGGGGATGGCCAGAGGTCGACCTACTGGCATCCAGGCTCAACAACAAGCTACAGCGGTTTGTGTCCTGAACAAGAGATCCTCTGGAAATCGGAGCAGATGCTCTGGTAGTTCCATGGAGCCAGTACTCCCTGGTTTATGCTTTTCCTCCGATCCCTCTCCTTCCACATTTGTTGCACAGGATTCAGGGAGAGGGCGGGTTCCAGTCATTCTGGTGGCACCAGCCTGGCCCAGAAGGCCCTGGTTCCCGGAGATTGTGAGACAGGCCATGGACTCTTCAACGTCGCCCCGATCTACTTTCTCAAGATCCTATATTCCACCCCAATTTACAGTCTCTAAATTTGACGGCATGGCTATTGAAGCCATGGTGTTAAAGGACCGTGGCATCTCGGGACCAGTGGTGTCTACCCTAGTGAATGCTAGAAAAGCTGTCACTAAGAAGATCTATCATAAAGTCTGGAAGACTTATATTGCTTGGTGTGACGCCAAAAAATGGCATCATTGGAAATACATGATTGGGAGAATTCTCTCTCTTTTACAGTCAGCTGTAGAAATCAAATTGTCTTTGAGTGCAATCAGAGGTCAAGTTTCGACCCTATCAGTATTCTTTCAAAGGCCTTTAGCCTCCCATTCACTGGTCCAAACATTTATGCATGGGGCAACTCGCTTGCTTTCCCCCATTAGGTCACCTATGTGTCCTTGGGACTTGAACTTGGTGCTGTCTGTGTTACAGAAACAACCATTTGAACCCATCAAGGAAATTCCATTAGACTTGCTGTCATGCAAGCTAGCCTTCCTGATGGCTATCACCTCGGCTCGAAGGGTGTCGGAGTTGGCAGCCCTTTCATGCAGGGAACCGTACTTGATCCGTGTTACGACCTGTTTCATCCTTTTTGCCAAAAGTGGTGTTAGCCCTTCATTTAAATCAGGACATTATTTTGCCTTCTTTTTTTCTCTCAGCCTCGTTCGGCGAAAGACAGACGACTGCATTCTTTGGAGGTTTTCCGGGCAGTCAAGGTTTACTTGTCTAGATCTGCGGAGATCCGAGGATCAGACTCCTTTTTTGTTTTACCAAAATGTCCCAGGAAGGGGCAGGTAGCTTCCATTGCCAATTGGGTTTGTCAATTGATCATTCAGACCTACGGTCTGAAACATAAAGCTCCTCCCTTTAGGGTGAGAGCTCATTCTACCAGGGGTGTAGGAACCTCCTTGGCTTTTCGCCATCAGGTATCTGTGGGCTCAGATTTGTAAGGCTGCTACCTGGTCTTCAGTGCATACGTTCACAAAATCAAAATTTTATCAAGTGGATGTTCGAGCAGCCGAGGATTCGGCTTTCGGCCACAGTGTACTATGGGCTGCCATATAAGTTCTGATGGCTATTGTTTGGCAGGGTGTCTCCCTCCCCTCAAGGCTATTGCTCTGGAACATCCCAGCAGGTAATGAATATTAGCCTGACTCTGTGTCCCATGATGTATGAAAAGGAAAACTAGGATTTTTTTCGTCAAATCCTTTTTCTTTGAGTACATCATGGGACACAGAGATCCCTTCCCTCGAAAAAAATCTCATTTTCGGCCATACTTTTCTTCTGGTTCACAGGAGTGCACTCAGTTCTGCACTCCTGTGTCCCAGATTCAGCCCACAGCGGGCTTTAGCATCACATAGCTGATCCAGGCTCTGGAGGGATCACGACAACAATGTAATGATCTGCCATGGTTTCTTACTGGCAGCTCAGCGTGCTGCTGAAAGCCTGAGCCAGACGCTCCGGCCCCTCTACAGCCTGGCGCTCCAGTGAGTACTGGAGGGGCAGAGCAAAGAGTCAGTGACTCAGTCACTGCTTACTGAAGATGAGAACTGAGCAATCAGCGGCCATATGTTTGCTTGGTTCTCGGTCTTAGAGCTGGGGAGGGACAGATGCTGCATCTACATAGATGAGTTTGTTTGCTTTTTTGAAATCCCATATTTCACTCTTAAATGACTCTTTGCTGAGTAATCCAGAATACAACAAAAAGTTATGGATTCAGTGAACAAATATTTTACTATAAATGCTTTTTCAGATATGACACCTGAAACCCTCTGTGTGCATAAAGTGGTTATCACAGGGAGACTGATCCAATCAGCCTCATCGTGTCAAGAAATAACGCACCAAGAAAAACAAAATATGCAGCCTTGCACACCCAACACTAGTCTTCTCCCTTCCCATCCCTCTTTAAAGCGCAGTTCCTGTATTAAAAAAAATATATAGCTGCTGACTTTTAATGTAAGGACATATACCTGTCCAGGGAGCACGCAATGTCAGCACCCGAAGCCAACTCGTCTATGGGCTTCAGGTGCTGGCATCCTTACTTAAGGGTAACGGCCTGTTTCCTACTGCTCATGCGTGAGTCCCGCTGCGCTTTCTGAATGATCCCGTTGTCTTCTGGGACCTGTGTGTGTCTCCCAGAAGGCAGCGGGGGAGAAGGAGGAGGGGCCGTAAATTGCGTAGGACACCGTGGTGCACTTACACAGAAGTGAGAAAGAGAGTACCTGTTATTGACAGGTATCCGCTCCCCACCCCCCCCCCCAAAGGTGCCAAATGTGGCACCGGAGGGGGGGGCCTTGCTGGGCTTAGAAGGAAGATTAGCGGCTTTAATTGCATCCTCTATCCAAAAGGATAGGGAGTGTGTTAGATCCCCCTCCCCCACCTTAGACCCTTTACTAAGGGAACAGCGGGTACAGGATGAGGTGTTACTCTCAGGCGATCAGGAGGAAAGACAAACCGATGACTCCTCTGCAGAGGAAACAACGGTAGATGAACCCTTTTCAGCCTCACAATCTGAGAAGTTGCTGATACAATCTCTTACGGAGATGGTTTGTTCTACTTTCATGCTGAGTCTGCTGAAAGTTCGGTTTCTTCCTTGGTTCCTTAAAACCTTCACAGCCTTTGCATGCGTTTCCTGGCCAATGCATTACTAGAAAAGCTTATTTATGCTGAATGGGATCACCCGGATAAGCATTTTCTCCCTCCAAAGTAATTCTCCGCTATCCGTGTCAGTTATCTCCACCTTGATTAATGCAAGGAAGCCAGCTTCCAGAACTATATATTATAGAGTCTGGAGGGCTTATGTTTCTTGGTGTGAATCCAAGGGTTGGCACCCTCGGTAGTGTATCATAGGCAGAATTCTTGCCTATCTACAATTAGGGGTAGAGATGAAGCTGGCCTTGAGTACTATCAAGGGCCAAGTCTCAGCTTTATCGGTTTTATTTCAAAGACCGCTTGCTTCACATTCTTTGGTCCGGGGTTTTATGCAAGGGGTGATGCGGCTTAATCCGCCAGTCAGACCTCCTTTGAACCCTTGGGACTTGAACTTAGTTTTGTCAGTGTTACAAAAACAGCCATTTGAACCGATATAACATATTCCCTTAGTCCTTCTGACAAGGAAGTTAGTGTTCTTGGTTGCTATATCCTCAGCAAGGAGGGTTTCAGAATTGGCTGCTCTTGTAAAGAGCCATACTTGATTATTCACGAGGACAGAGTAGTGTTTCACCATCGTCCAGGTTTTCTGCCAAAAGTGGTCTCAGGTTTCCACCTGAACCAAGATATTGTCCTGCCATTGTTTTTTCCAAAACCATGTTCTAGGGAAGAGAAGTCACTACATTGTCTCGATCTGTTGAGAGAGGTCAAAGTCTATTTAAAGATGACTGCTCAGATCCGGAAGACTGATGTCTTATACTGCCAGAAGGTCCTAAGAAAGGACAGGCAGCGTCAAAATCCACTGTCGCTAAGTGGATTCGGCAAGTTAAAATTCAGGCTTATGATTTAAGTGGTAAGATTCCACCTTTTCAAGTCAAAGCGCACTCTACCAGGGCGGTTAGTACTTCTTGGGCATTGGATCACCAGGCCTCCATGGCTCAGATCTGTAAGGCCGCAACTTGGTCTTCAGTACATATATTCTCCAAGTTTTATCAAGTGAATGTAAGAAGGCATGAGGATATCGCCTTTGGGCGCAGTGTGCTGCAGGTAGCAGTATAGGTCCTCAAGTCTGGTGGTGCCCTACAGGTTGTGTCTCCCTCCCCTCAAATAGCATTGCTATGGGACGTCCTACATAGTGATTACTATGGTCCTCTGTGTCCCGTGATGTACGAGAAAGAAAATAGGATTTTTATAACCGCTTACTTGTAAAATCCTTTTCTTGGAGTACACTACGGGACACAGAGGTCCCTCCCCTCTTTATGGGGTTTAGGTATGTTGCTTTGCTGCAAAAAATGAGGTACTCCTGGTAGGAGGAGGGGTTATAGAAGGAGTGAACTTCCTGTATTGGGCATACCAGTGTCCATCACCTTAAGGTGTCTATATACCCACATAGTGATTACTATGGTGCTCCGTGTCACGTGATGTACTCCAAGAAAAGGGTTTTACAGGTCAGCAGTTATAAAAATCCTATTTTTCATGTGCTCCCCTCCTTATATACTGTACATTGTGTGGTTCATAAGCTATTGCTTTGTCTGGCAAAATCAGATCCCATGTAAAAATTGCAAGACCTAGTACCAATCTAAACACTGTGGGACCTTTGTCTGTCCCACAGTCTGCTATTCGGCAGCCCAACTCGCAGCTTACCATGATGTTTCCAACTCTCCCTTTTAAGTCTCCATAGGGACATTGGAAATTGACCTTGTTTCGATAGAGAATTTGGTGTGGCTCCCCCCACCAATGTAAAAGCTGATTCTTAACCCTATTATCTTTCACCCTTTGTAGGTATGGGACAATGTGTGGCCTTTTGTACGTGGTCATCCGGTCAGAGGGCTATTTCCTAGCCCTCTTACAGGCTAGGAAATAGTCTGTCTATATAGTCACACCTGCAAGGTTTGTTTTGCATGGTGCAACTTGAGGAACTTTTAATCCTAGAAGGTGGGGTGTGGATTCAACAGCTTGTCTACAGTTCAGGGAAAAAAGGTATTTCCTAGCCTGCTAGTCCATATGGCAATAGCTCTAAAACTACTTGAGGGGGGCTAGTGAACAACTCGCATAGATATCTTTCAATGTAGGTGGCACCAATTATTAACTAAGCTGTCCCCACTATGCTCACCACAGAACTATTTTTCTTGATGTGCCCAATGAAGACCTGGGTATTTCACAATCCTAGCAAAGCCAGTAAATCTAGTAGTATTTATTTCCCAAATTTTCTTCAACACACAGGCTGTTTCTCTATGGTATGTAAATGTTGCATGCAGTTACTTGGTAGCATTAGGGTTAGTGTACATAGGTGTTTGATTTATTATTCTTTGCTTGCCATTTATTCAATCGCATACATCAAGGCTTGGTACTCCACTGCCCGCCTACTATTGTGGTAGCTATTATGTCCAAGAAAAATGTATGAGAAAGTACACTTCACTGCAGCATGTTTACACAGAAATATGATGTTGGACTTCTTGAAGGAATCATGGCAAGCAAATTAGCATCGCATAAATTCTGAAAGTCGCTATAATGAAGATAACCAGGCAAAAATTGATTTAAAAGGATTTGCAGCATAGCATTTTATGAAGTAGAATTCAGAACAGTTTTAAAGTTCAGAAATGAAATCAATAGCATTATAATTAATGTTGACTTATCTGTCAATGGTAAATGTTCTGCCAGCCTTGTGTTAAGTAAGTTCTTTGATATGAAGGTCAGCTGGGATTCTCGACCTAAACTGATATTCTGGCTGATTTGCTAACAGCATATGATCTGTTGTGGCTTCCATATATTTGTTTAGTATTTCAGATAATTGTTTTTTACATCTGGTGCAGTTAAAGTGCCGTTTTGTTTAACCACTTCATGCAAAACAACGTATCTGTACGTCAGTACTTTGACGCTAAATACCGGGGTTATGGCAGCAGCTAGCTAAAAGTGGTCTCCGCGGCGGAGTTGCTGCGAGATCACTTTGATTGGCGACGGGAAAGGTGCCCACCCCCTCCCCGCCGCGCTCCTGCTGTCTTCGCCGTTTACTGGACCCGCCGTTGGCGGCAAAGATGATTGCGTCCTCTCTTTTGAATGCCTGGCTGCCGACTGAGGGGAAGATGGCCCCCGCTCAGCTCCATAGCATGTGGACTTTTTTTTTTTATTATTATTATTATTGCATTTTAGTGTAAATATGAGATTTGAGGTCTTTGACCCCAGATCTCATATTTAAGAGGTCCTGTAAGGCCGTGTACACACGGGCGGACTTTTCGACCGGACTGGTCCGGCGGACTTTCCAGCGGACTTCCCAACGAACGGACTTGCCTACACACGATCACACCAAAGTCCGACGGATTCGTATGTGATGACATACACCGGACTAAAATAAGGAAGTTGATGGCCAGTAGCCAATAGCTACCCTAGCGTTGGTTTTTGTCCGTCGAACTAGCATACAGACGAGCGGATTTCTGGGTTCGGCGGAGTTACGACGTAAAGATTTGAAGCATGTTCCAAATCTAAAGTCCGTCAGATTTTCGACTGAAAAAGTCCGCTGAAGGTCTGGTGAAGCCCACACACGATCGGATTGTCCGCCGGATTTGGTCCGTCGGACAAGTCCGGTCGAAAAGTCCGACCGTGTGTACGCTGCATAAGGCTTTTTTTCTATTACAAGGGGTGTTTACATTCCTTGTAATAGGAATAAAAGTTACCCAATTTTTTTTTTTAAAAAGACGGTGTCAAAATAAAAAAATTAAAAGTAAAATAAATAAGAAGCGAACGCATACGTGAGTTGCGCCCGCGTATGAAAACGGTGTTCAAACCAAACATGTGAGTTATCGACGCAATCGTTAGAGCAAGAGCAATAATTCTAGCCCTAGAGCTCCTCTGTATCTCAAAACTGGTAACCTGTAGAAATTTTTAAACATTTTTAAGGGTAAAAGTTTGTCTTCATTCCACGAGTGGGCGCAATTTTGAAGCGTGACATGTTGGGTATCAATTTACTCGGTGTAACATTATCTTTCACACTATAAACAAAATAGGTCTAACTTTACTATTATCTTATTTTTTTTAAATTAAAAAAAGTATGTTCTTTCCAAAAAAAAGTGCGCTTGTAAGACTGCTGCGCAAATACGGTGTGACAGAAAGTATTGCATCGACCGCCATTTTATTCTCTAGGGTGTTAGGACCCCCAAACATTATATATTTGTTTTCTAAGTAATTTTCTAGCAAAGAAAAATGATTTTAACTTGTGAACAACAAGTGTAAAAAAGAGGCTTGGTCCTTAAGTGGCCAGAGTGTTACCAAAGGTTATTTATTTTTATTTTTTTATTAAAATAACAAACATGTTATACTCACCTGATCTGTGCAATGGAGAGCGGCCCTGATCCTTCTCTTCTCTGGTTATTAGCTAGCGATCTTTGCTTCTACTCCTCTTCATTTGTCCCCATAGCAAGACATTTGCTATGGAGGCGCTTGGTGTCTGCTCGCTCCCAAGCTGTGTGTCTATGGAGCCATGCTCCATAGACACACACAGCAGGGCTTAGCTATGCCCCCCACTTCCTCCTCACTGCATTTGATTGACCCTCTTGGTCTCTTCTGCCATAAATGCATCCTTCTGCCTTTCAGCTGTCATGTTCATTGAACCACGCATGCCAATCCGTGCTGCGGTGATGTGACTCCCGTGCGCATGCGTGGGAGTGGCGTCATCACAGTCTGACCTATCAAAGTGCCGAAGGAAGACCAGGCAAAGATGGAAGCGACGGGGGCCGCCGCATCGGTCCCAGCTCTGCCCTGTAGAACACCATATGACAGATAAGTCTGCCATAATGTACTAATATGCTGTGCATACTAACACATTTTGGCATAACCCACCTGGGGGGGGGCCTTAAAAAAAAAAAAAAATGTACTCCCGCTTTAAGGTATTATCAACAATGGCAGGCCTGGCACATGACAGCTGTTATAAACAGAGGCAGGGTCTTCTGAGTGGCACCACTGATCACATATGGACATGATTATATCTTGTCAATGATGTTGCTGAGATCCTGTGATCTCCATGACCAAATATGGTCAATATGTCCTGTCGTTTGGTGTGAGTGAGGCGTCAGGAACAGACTGTGTCGGCGGGAATGGGACCTTTCGATTGATGTGTCTCTACATCAGTCAAGCGTACATATTGATCAGACTCTACATCAGTGGACGTATTTTTTTTTTCTTTTTAACCCCTTCATGACCTCGGAATACATATATGCAGCATCCAGGAAGTGGGCTTTAAACCTGGGTGTCACATATGTGTTCATTAGTTTGTGCTGGAAGCGCGCTCCATCGCTCGCTCCCAGTACTAAGTCCTGACTTATAAAGATATATAATCTATATACGTATATAATGGATTGAACCACTGAAGGGAAAAATTTATCAATAATTGCCTTCAAAGAGTTGCCAACATCCCGAATTAGTGGAAAAAATAAGACCCCTAAGTTGAGGAACTTATATACCCCCCAGTATAATGGGACTTTGTAGGCGAACCATACATGGATTAGATAAAAAATGTTTTATTTATTTGAAAGATCATAAAAACAAGGTACATTTGGTAATAGATCTCAACAGGAATATTTATACAATAAAATTTGCTATCCTGTAATAATTTTTGTATACTTCCATTCATAATAGAATATTTTCTCTAGAAGCCTGACATGTTTCAGGACGATGTCCCTTCTTCAGAGGCGTATTGCAGAGAGAAAAGTCGCATATATAGGAGATACATTCAACAAGAAGTTTTCGAGAATGAAAGATATATATATATATATATATATATATATATATATATAACTGCACCCCAACATGCAATTTGGCATAGGGTAGCAGACTAGATACTTTTAAAAGAAAAACACACTGGTTGTCAGCTGATCAGCCAGTGTAAGATAGTAGCTATCCGTCGGCTTCAGAAATGGCCTCGCAAAGGCCCCCCAAAAAGGAAGGACAACCCTGCTGGATCCCAGATTGCCTTATTAGGTGCAAGGATGGTACTTAGGCAGCTGGGACGGAGAGCGTCCTGAGGGTTATATATACACACACACAGTATCTCACAAAAGTGAGTGCACCCCTCACATGTTTGTAAATATTTTATTATATCTTTTCATGTAAATATTTTATTATATCTTTTCATGTGACAACACTGAAGAAATAGTGAGTGTATAGCTTGTATAACAGTATAAATTTGCTGTTCCCTCAAAATAACTCAACACACAGCCGTTAATGTCTAAACCGCTGGCAACAAAAGTGAGTACACCCCTAAGTGAAAATGTCTAAATTGAGCCCAAAGTGTCAATATTGTGTGTGGCCACCATTATTTTCCAGCACTAACTTAACCCTCTTGGGCATGGAGTTCACCAGAGCTTCACAGGTTGCCACTGGAGTCCTCTTCCACTCTTCCATGACAACATCAGGGAGCTGGTGGATGTTAGAGATATTGCGCGCCTCCAACAACACGACCTTAACTCTCTTGGGCATGGAGTTCACCAGAGCTTCATATGTTGCCACTGGAGTCCTCTTCCACTCCTCCATGACAACATGACAGAGCTGGTGGATGTTAGAGACCTTACGCTCCTCCACCTTCTGTTTGAGGATGCCCCACAGATGCTCAATAGGGTTTAGGTCTGGAGACATGCTTGGCCAGTCCATCACCTTTACCTTCAGCTTCTTAAGGCAGTGGTCGTCTTGGAGGTGTGTTTGGGGTCATATTATCATGTTAAATACTGCCCTGTGGCCCAGTCTCCAAAGAGAGGGAATCACGCTCTGCTTCAGTATGTCGAAGTACATGTTGGCATTCGTGGTTTCTTCAGTGAACTGTAGTTCCCCAGTGCCGGCAGCACTCATGCAGCCTCAGACCATGACACTCCCACCACCATGCTTGACTGTAGGCAAGACACACTTGTCTTTGTACTCCTCACCTGGTTGCCACCACTAACACTTGACGCCATGTGAACCAAATAAGTTTATCTTGGTCTCAGACCACAGGACATAGTTCTAGTAATCCTTGTCTTCATCAAACTGTTTGCAGCCTTTCTTGTGTATCATCTTTAGAAGAGGCTTCCTTCTGGGACGACAGCCATAGAGACCAATTTGATGCAGTGTGTGGTCTGAGGACTGACAGCCTGACCCCCCCACCCCTTCAACCTCTGCAGCAATGCTGGCAGCACTCAAACGTCTATTTCCCAAAGACAACCTCTGAATATGACGCTGAGTGAGAGCGATAACACCAAATTTAACCACTTGCTTACTGGGCACTTAAACCCCCCTCCTGTCCAGACCAATTTTCAGCTTTCAGTGCTCTCACACTTTGACAATCACTCAGTCATGCAACACTCTACCCAAATGATTTTTTGTCCTTTTTTCAATACACATAGAGCTTTCTTTTGGTGGTATTTGATCACCTCTGGGTTTTTTATTTTTTGCGCTATAAATGAAAAAAGACCGAAAATTTTGAAAAAAAAACTAATTTTTCTTAATTTCTGTGATAAAATTTTGCAAATTTGTTAATTTTTCTTCATAAATTTTGGCCACAATTTATACTGCTACACATATGGTAAAAATAACCCAAAATTAGTGGACATTATTTGGTCTGTGTGAAAGTTTTAGAGTCCTACAAGCTATGGTGCAAATCATAAAAAATGTATCACATCTGATGTACTGGTGGCCTATCTCATTTCTTGAGACCCTAACAAGCCAGGAAAGTACAAATGCCCCCCAAATGACCCCTTTTTGGAAAGTAGACATTTCAAGGTATTTAGCAAGAGGCATGGTGAGTTGTTTGAAGTTGTATTTAAATTTCCCCACAATTCTTTGCAATATTAAGATTTTTATTTTTTTTAATTTTTTTTTTCACAAAATTGTCATTGTAATAGCTTATTTCTCTCACATGGCATGTGCATAACACAAATGACACCCCAAAATACATTCTGCTACTCCTGAGTATAACAATACCACATGTGTGGGATTTTTTCACTGCTTGGCCACATACAGAGGCCCAACATGCAGGGAGCGCCATCAGGTGTTCTAGGAGCATAAATTACACATCTCATTTCTCAACCACCTATTACATTTTTGAAGGCCCTGGAGCACCAGGACAATGGAAACACCCACAAAAGGACCCCATTTTGGAAAGCTAACACCCCAACGTATAATCTATGAGGCATAATGAGTCTTTTGAACAGTTCATTTTTTTTCCAGAAGTTTTTGGAAAATGTGGAAAAAAATGAAAACGCATTTTTTTTTTTTACACAAAGTTGTAAGTGTATAAAATATTTCCAACACATAGCATTTAGGTAGCAAAAATTACACCCCAAAATACATTCTGCTACTCCTCCTGAGTATTACAATACCACATGTGTGGGACTTTTTCACTGCCTGGCCACATACAGAGGCCCAACATGCAAGGGAGCACCATCAGGTGTTTTAGGAGCAAAAATTACACATCTCATTTCTCAATTACCTAGTACACTTTTGAAGGCCCTGGGGCACCAGGACAATGGAAACACCCACAAAATGACCCACTAGTCCAGTTGCAGGGTACAAGATTAGTCCAAGAGGCAGGCAAATATCATGGTCAAACAGTCCAAGGTCAGTTCCAGATAAGGCAGAGGTATGTACAGAATCGTTAGGCAGAAGCATGGTCGAATAAAAGTCCAGGGTCAGTTCCAGATCAGGCAGCGGTATGTACAGAATCGGCAGGCAGAAGAGTGGTCGAATAACAAGCCAGGGTCAGTTACAGAGCAGGCAGGGGCATAAGGGGTGTGTAGGCAGGAACTGAGGATTACGTTTACCATACTTCACTAATAATTTATTGAAGTATGGTAACGGCGAAAACATTCACCTATGCAGAGGCCTGGTTCGGAAGGACATTGGGCACAGTAATAAGATGTGTCTGTTCTGACTCCTGCTCTGGTACACACCTTACATTTTTTTTTTTTACGTCCTAGGCCTGTTGGTCTGGGAGGGAGTCTATCTGGAAAGTGGCGTTCGGACAGTCAACTAAGAACATCTGATCGGATGTTTTCTGGGGGGCCGTTTGGGAATATAAGGGCAGTGTAAATTTCCTCCTGGTAGCCAAGGAAGCGTTTGGGCTTTTGGGTGGAGTTGCGGTAAATTACATATGAGTTGTATATGGCCAATTGAAAAAAATAAATTGCGACTTTCTTATACCAATGGTATGTCCGTCTTGTGGCAAGGTATGGTTCCAACATTTGGTCATTGAAGTCGACTCCCCCCATAAACAAATTATATTCATAAACGCATTTTGGTTTTTGGATGTGGCCATTTCTTCTAGGGATTTCTACGAAGGTATCATTGTGGATCGAAGACAACATGTAGACATCCCTTCTGTCCCTCCACTTCACTGCCAAAATCTCCTTGTTCCGCAGACTTGCCGTTTCTCCTTTCCTCAACCTCTTATTGACAAGACTTTGAGAAAAGCCCTTCCGGTTCCTTTTTACGGTGCCACATGCAGGCGTCTTCTTCCGGTGAAGGTTGTGGAACAGTGGCAGAGATGTGTAGAAGTTGTCTACATACAGGTGGTAGCCCTTCTCCAGTAGGGGGTATATCAGGTCCCAAACAATTTTCTCGCTTGATCCCAAGTAGTCTGGGCAATTAGGGGTTTGCAGCTGGATGTACTTCCCTTCGTACACTTTGAAGGCATACATGTACCCTGTAACTCGGTCACATAATTTGTATACCTTCACCCCATAGCGGACGCTTTTGATGGGAATAAATTGCTTGATTTTAAGCCTGCCACTATATTTAACAAGGGACTCATCCACACATGTGTGGTTCCGGGGTAAACAGCTGGGGGAATACTTCAGAAAAATAATTTAATATTAGCTGACTTTTGAAAAGCCTGTCATAATTTGGGTCATTTCGGGGAGGGCACTGGGTGTTATCATTGAAATGAAGGAACCTCATTATCATTTGGTATCTGGTTCTGGGCATTACCTTGGAGAAGATTGGCATGTGGTGGATGGGGTGGGTTGACCAATAGGAATTCAAGGTGTTTTTTGGTGAGTCCCATACAAAATGTGGGGCCTAAAAAAAATCTTCAACTCCTCCACCGTTAGGTCTCTCCACTCGTAGGGACAATAGGACGTTGGATTATTTAAAATAAATTGCTGTGCATAAAGGTTGCACTGGGCCACAATTGTTGATAGCATGTCCTCTGTAAAAATTAAATCAAAAAAATTGATTGGGGAAAAATTTTCAGTGTCCACCGGGACTCCTGGCTGGGCAGTGAAAGGGGGAATGTTGGCTTCTCCTGAATTAGGAGAAAGCCACAAGGGGTTTTGAAGGGCATAGGGAAGGCTGGCATGGGTCCTTGGCCTTTCTTGCCGAGGTACTGCGATGCTGGTGGATGGCACTGCGGTGCTGGTGGATGCCACTGCCTCCTCACTAGAACGCCTTCGTTTGGCAGGCAGATATCTTCCTCCTCTGAGTCACTCAGTGTTCCACTGCTGAGGACTGGCTCATAATTGACGTCCGACTCAGAATCGGAGTTTGAAATGGAATCCGAACAAGAGAGCTCCCCGTTGCTCTCGTCGGCCTGGGAAAGTATCTGGTATGCCTCCTCGGCGGAAAAGCCTCTTTTGGACATGCTTGCTGGTGATGATGCGACTACACAGGTGTGTGCTAAGCCTACACTGATGAGGCGATACTGATGAGCACAGATGGGCACTGAGGTGGCACAGGGGCACTGATGAGGTGGCACAGAGGGGCACTGATGAGGTGGCACAGAGGGGCACTGATGAGGGGGCACTGATGAGGTGGTACAGAGGGGCACTGATGAGGTGGCACAGAGGGGCACTGATGAGGCGGCACAGAGGGGCACTGATGAGGCGGCACAGAGGGGCACTGATGAGGCGGCACAGAGGGGCACTGATGAGGCGGCACAAAGGGGCACTGATGAGGCGGCACAGAGGGGCACTGATGAGGCGGCACAGAGGGGCACTGATGAGGCGGCACAGAGGGGCACTGATGAGGCGACACAGATGTGCACTGATTGCACAGATGAGGCGGCACAGATGGGCACTGATTGCACAGATGAGGCGGCACAGATGGGCACTGATGAGGCGGCACAGATGGGCACTGGTGGCCTATCTCATTTCTTGAGACCCTAACAAGCCAGGAAAGTACAAATGACCCCTTTTTGGAAAGTAGACATTTCAAGGTATTTAGTATGAGACATGGTGAGTTATTTGAAGTTGTAATTAAATTTTTCCCACAATTCTTTGCAATATTAAGATTTTTATTTTTATTTTTTTTTCACAAAATTGTCACTGTAATAGCTTTTTTCTCTCACATGGCATGTGCATACCACAAATGACACCCCAAAATACATTCTGCTACTCCTCCTGAGTATAACGATACCACATGTGTGGGATTTTTTCACTGCCTGGCCTCATACAGAGGCCCAACATGCAGGGAGCGCCATCAGGTGTTCTAGGAGCATAAATTACACATCTCATTTCTCAACCACCTATTACATTTTTGAAGGCCCTGGAGCACCAGGACAATGGAAACACCCACAAAAGGACCCCATTTTGGAAATCTAACACCCTAACGTATAATCTATGAGGCATAATGAGTCTTTTGAATGGTTCATTTTTTTTCCAGAAGTTTTTGGAAAATGTGGCAAAAAATGAAAACGCATTTTTTTTTTTTTACACAAAGTTGTAAGTGTGTAAAATATTTCCAACACATAGCATTTAGATAGCAAAAATGACACCCCAAAATACATTCTGCTACTCCTCCTGAGTATTACAATACCACATGTGTGGGACTTTTTCACTGCCTGGCCACATACAGAGATCCAACATGCAAGGAACACCGTCAGGCATGCAAGGAACACAACGGCCGTTTACAGCGCGATCGCCGGTGCCAATGATAGATGATCTCATATGTAAACATATGAGATCATCTCTCATTGCCGTCTCTCTCTCCTCACACAGAGACAGCGTGTGAGGAGAGAGAGGAAAGCTGCAGTGATCTGTGCCTTTAGTGAGTGTTAAAACATATTTTACTCTGATAAAAGTGCCCAAACAGTGCCCCACCAGTACAGTGGGATCTGCGCCAATCTGTGCTCACCTGTACCATTGGTGATCAGTGTCCGGAGTACAGTGCATCTGGAAAGTATTCACAACGCTTCAATTTTGGACATTTTGTTATATTACAGCCTTATTCCAAAAGGGGTTAAATTAATTCTTTTCCTCAAAATTCTACAAACAATACTCCATAAAGATAACATGAAAATAGTTTGTTTGAAATCTTTGCAAATTTATTAAAAATAAAAAACGAAAAAAATCACATGGACATAAGTATTCACAGCCTTTGCTTAGTACTTTGTTAAAGCACTTTTGGCACCAATTGCAGCCTCACGTCTTTTTAAGTATGATGCTACAAGCTTGGCACACCTATTTTTGGGCAGTTTCTCCCATTCCTCTTTGCAGGACCTCTCAAGCACCATCAGTTTGGATTGGGAGCGTCGGTCCACAGCCATTTTCAGATCTCTCCAGAGATGTTCATTCAGGTATAAGTCTGGGCTCTGGCTGAGCCACTCGGGGTCATTCACAGAGTTGTCCCATAGCTACTCCTTTGTTATCTTGGCTGTGTGCTTAGGGTTGTTGCCTTGTTGGAAGATGAACCTTCGCCCCAGTCTGGGGTCCAGAGCGTTCAGGAGCAGGTTTTCATCAAGGATATTTACTGTACATTGCTGCATTCATCTTTCCTTCGCTCCTGACTAGTCTCCCAGTTCCCGATGCTGAAAAACTTCCCCACAGCATGATAGCGTTGGCATGTTTGGAATATTGAAAAACAGGGAAACCTGTCTCAGCAATTCTAGAATATCTATAACAACATTCACGCAGAATGTACAACCAACCTACATAAACCTTTTTTTATATAAGTGATTGGCCAATATTCTTCTTTATCCTAGATATGGGGTGTACCTAAAACTATCCCACACATGAAAAGTGTAGGATATAGGGACACGCTCACTTCAAACCCCCCCTCACACGCTCCCCCCAACCCACATGACCACACGCAGCAGCCACACAAACACAACACTTAAAACAATGCACAACCAAACATCAACCCGACATCCCATCCATCCCAACCACAACATCACCCTAAACCAACACAATAGCGAGACTCCAAAATACAACACGCAAAAAACACCAACACACATGTACATGCCATTGTGTCAATGAAATACCATGCAACCGACATGCATGCACTGATAGCATACACACATCGCACACACCACAAAATTCGGTCTCTGCCTCCAATGCAGACCCCTCACACCCCAGTTAGGCAGTCAGGCACCCCAATGTCTCCATGTGTCCCCCTTGGGTGCAGTCATATATATATATATATATATATATATATATATATATATATATATATATATATATATATATATATATATATATATATATATATATATATATATATTATATACACACACACACAGCATCTCACAAAAGTGTGTACACCCCTCACATTTTTGTAAATATTTTATAATATCTTTTCATGTGACACTGAAGAAATGGCACTTTGCTACAATGTAAAGTAGTGAGTGTACAGCTTGTATAGCAGTGTAAATTTTCTGTCCCCTCAAAATAACTCAACACACAGCCAATAATGTCTAAACCACTGGCAACAAAAGTGAGTACACCCCTAAGTGAAAATGCCCAACTTGGGTCCAGTTAGCCATTTTCTCTCCCCCGTGTCATGTGATATTGCAGTCCCACTATAAGTCGCTGATCATCGCCATTACTATTATTTAAAAAAATGGACAAAATCCATAAATATATCCCATAGTTTGTAGACGCTATGATCATGTAAACCAACAAATATAAGCTTATTGTAATCTTGTAATCAAGAATGCAGCTCTTCCTTCCTTCCTTCCTTCCTTCCTTCCTTCCTTCCTTCCTTCCTTCCTTCCTTCCTTCCTTCCTTCCTCCCTCTCCTTTCCTTTCCTTTCCTTTCCTTTCCTTTCCTTTCCTTTCCTTTCCTTTCCTTTTCCTTTCCTTTTCCTTTCCTTTTCCTTTCCTTTTCCTTTCCTTTTCCTTTCCTTTCCTTTTCCTTTCCTTTCCTTTCCTTTCCTTTCCTTTCCTTCCTTCCTTCCTTCCTTCCTTTCCTTTCCTTTCCTTTCCCTTCCTTCCTTCCTTCCTTCCTTCCTCCCTCCCTCCCTCCCTCCCTCCCTCCCTCCCTCCCTCCCTCCCTTCCTTCCTTCCTTCCTTCCTTCCTTCCTTCCTTCCTTCCCTGATACACAAAGCCCACTAAGTCTACCCCAAAGCCGCCTTCACTATGAAGGGGTGTCCTCACTCGTAACAGTGGGGGTACGTCTGTTACAGTTTGCATTCCTCTGGCTCAGAGTTGTCCAAGATGTATGGGTACAATTGTTGGTCTCAAAGGGGTACAAATTACAAACTCTACACCTTCATAATTTTCTTCTTTTCTCAAACCAACCAAGATCAAAAGGGCAGTCAAATTTACAAACTGCCTTGGTCCATCTCTTATCCCAAGGAGTGGTTCCGGTACCCTGAGGAGAACAGAGGTTTGAAGGATTCTCTTCAAACCTTTTCACAGTACCAAATCCCATTAGGGGTATTCATCCTATCCTGGACATAAAACCCCTAAGAAAGTACCTTCTTATTCCAAAGTTTTGCATGGAATCTGCAAAGGTTAATTATAGAAACGGGGAATACGGGGAAGACATTCCCATTTACTCACCTCGTGAGCACTTTCTGTGTCTCGCAGAAGGTGACAAACGCTTCCAATTTGTCACACTGCCATTTGGATTATGCTCCGTACCCAGAGTTTTCACAAAGGTGCTTTCACCCCTACTCTCCCTGTTAGCAGCTAAGGACATCCAGGTTTCGTGGTACCTAGACACCCTTCCTCTGAAGGAATCCTCACCCTCACAACAGTCTACAAAAGTCCAAAAAACTATTCAGATTCTTTCGGCATTCAGTTGTAATAAACTTCCAAAAATTTGCCCTCCAACATTCCCTTCATCTGCAATACTTAGGCCTCATTCTAGACACAGACCAGGCAAAAGTTTTACTCCCAGCAAACAAGTTTCTTTCTTTGAGGTCTCATGCTCAGACCTTAAGTAGCAAAAGACAGCCCTCAATGTGATTCTCCATGAGTCCTGGGCTTTATGTTTGTCCCATTAGAGGCTGTTCTCCATTCAAGGCCCCTAAAACACAACATTCTGTTGGCTCAGAACAAACACACCTATCTGTTGACTTTGTTATCTCCAGTCAAGCAAGGAACTCCTGCTCCTAGTCATTTGCCAATCCAGCCTTGGAAATGGGAAAATTGCTTCTCTCACCTCTATGGACGGTGATGGCAAGAGATGCCAGCCTCACAGGCTAGGGAGGAGTGCTTCAATCTCTCACAGTTGGGTAACTTGGATATCCAAGGAAGCAAAGTTCCACATCATCCTCTTCGAGCTCAGAGCAAGAAAATTGGGTCTGCAACACTGGACCCCTCTTTAGGAACACCCAATCAGGGAACAGATAGACACTGCCATGGCAGTGGCCTATATAAATCATCAGGGGGCAGCCAGCCAGTCGGGCGGCCTTGAAAGAAGTAAATCTGATCTTTTCCTGGGTGAAAACTGTCCAGAAAGCATCCTAGAAGTGGACAATTGGAAGGCTGATTATCGAAGTTGTTACTATCTGAATCACCCCTTCATCCCCACATCCCCTCCCTAAGGTGGTGTCAGCCTTTCACCTTTAAAGCAGAGCTCCCTCCCTTCGCTGTCACATTTGGCACTTTTTTGGCGGCACAGGTACCCGCTCCCACTTGCAGCTGAGTTTGCCATGGCGAACCTCCTCCTTCCCCCTGCAGCTCGCCCATTTAAAGTAGGGAAGCGGAAGTGAAGCCACAAGACTTCACTGCTGGTTTCCCTGAGTGGAGATGGTGGCAGCAGCACCCGATAGATGATGGAAAAATCAACTTGGGTGGGGACACCGCTGGATTCCTTGAGTAAGTGTCCTAATATTAAAAGTAGCAGCTACAGTATTTGTAGCTGCTGACTTTTAATTTTTTCTGAAGGAGCCCGAAGCTTCTCTTTAAAGAGGTTCTTCACTCTAGAAAAAAAAAATCTTTTAATAAAAGCACAATTACTTGTGCAGGGATCCAGCATCTTCCTCACCCGGGTTACTTCTTCACTAGGTTCCATGTTTCGGTTGCCAGCATCTTTAATGTGGGGAGCCAACTGTGACAACTTGCGACTTCACAACTGGCTTCCTACTGCTCATGCGCAAGCCGCACTGTGCTTTGTGAATGGCCCTGCAGCCTTCTGGGACCTGTCACATGTCTCAGAAAGCCTTTGGCAAAGAGGGGGCCCAACTTGATCGGTGATGGGAGCGGAAGTGGGAGCGGATACCTGTTAAAACTAGGTGCTCGCCCCCCCAACAAAAAAATAAAATATGCCAAATATGGTAGAGGAGGAGGAGGGGGGGGGGGTGGAGGACTTAAAGCGGAACTTTCCTTTTGTGTGAAGTTCCACTTTAATGAAGACATTGTCCTTCATTTTGCCTTACCCCTAAGAATCCCAAGGAAATCGCCCTCCATTGTTTGAATATAGTCATTGCTGTCAGAAACTAAGAACCAGAGCCTCTATCTGAAAAACACTCTCTTGGTGTTGCCAACAGGGCCTTTAAAAGGACACCCTGCTTCCAAGTCCACTATTGCTAGATAGATAAGGCAGCTTATTTTATGAGCTTACACTCTTAACAATAAGGTTCCTCCAGAACCTACATGCTTACACCACCAGATTGGTGTGTTTTCTAGTTTTCTAGGCATTCTGACATCAAGCATCTGTTGCTCGGCTTTGTAAGGCTGCCACATAATCTTCATTTTGTAGATTTTGCAGATGGATGCCCAGGCCTCGTGGATTCAAGTTTTGGCCACAAGGTTCTTTCAGTGGCACTCTGATTGTGTGGCACAGTTCTGTTTGCCTTGTTGTAGCTCAACCCTCTGATTCTTTGCTTGGGGATGTCCCAGGGTTTATGAATATCCAGCCTGTGTCCTGTACTGTATGATTTAGGATACAATACATTTTTACTTGCCTGTTAATTACATATCTTGGAGTACAGTACAGGACATCAGTACATGTCACCCCCCCAATGTTCTGTGTTACTCTGCATTGCTTAATAATAAAAAAAAGAGGTCATTTGTGGGGTAGGGTTATAGAGGTACTCCCAACAGGGCACATGTCCAAAAGCTTTGCCAGTGTCCAGTCGCTTTGTAGGTAGCAGCCTATATCCCAGGGTCTATGATTATCCAGCCTGTGTCCTGTACTGTACTCCAAGATGGGGAATTTACAGGCCAGTCAAAATTCCTTTTTTATCCTTATGAATGTTAGTTTTGCTGTAGTAGGTTTTATACATCGTACAGATGTGCCACTTAAAAAGCAGGGTCAGGGAATCCCACCGGCATCTTAGTTATTACAACTTTGCATTTGGAATGTTTCCCTTCAAGCATGGCTAAAACCGCTACTCCATGCCAAACAGAATTCTTCAACTTTCTTTTGCATTAGTACAGCCCTCCGTGCCATTTGTTTGAAAATCCCTAGCACGTTGGCCAAAATTTTGATTACTACTTTTTAAAATTAGACTTCAGTGGAGTTCCAATTGGACATCCGAAACTTTAGCCATTTACACCAAACCTACCCCGAATGGAACACGGGTACGTTCAGCCCATTATTACTTCAAGCCAGTTATGGGATTGGTAATTTTTTCTCTTTCTAGATTTCCTTCAATAACACACTTCCCATGTGTCTTTGCTTTGTGACATAGTGAAGAATATAGCACATATGTCACATGAAATTAAAAAAAAGCCTGATTTAGCCTCGCTGGATGTCCAGACCAGAGCTAGGCCAGAGTAAAATAATAACTCCAGAGTCTTAAAAAACTGATTTGTCTTCTTTTCTTAATTGTCCAAAGAAGAAAAAAATAGGCTACACTAAAGGCAGACTGTTGCATGGAATATGGTAATTGTAGTTTAGATTTCTTGCACTATGATACACATGGGTTGGTTTACTAAAACTGGAGAGTGCAAAATATGGTGCAGCTCAGCATAGAAACCAATCATCGTTTATTATTTTTATTTTTTTTTTGTCAAAGCTTACTTGAACAAGATGAAGTTAGAAACTGATTGGCTACCATGCACAGCTGCACAAGATTTTGCACTCTCCAGTTTTAGTAAATCAAACCCTTAGTGATAAACATGTAAAGTAATACTAGGAGAGGAGTACATCCTATTATAATGTTGAGAATGGTCAAGTGATCACAGCAAAGGCAGAATTTCCCACTTTTCACTTATTTGGTTATTTTAATGGCTTATGGTGATATCAACTGGTTGGGATATTTTGATAGTTTGCTGGATTCTTTTTTTTTCTCTCATCAAAGTGGCTTGGCCAACCAAGAAATGACAGATAAATATTGAATAGCTGTTAAACTGTTTGCCAATAAATCTGTATTTAAGGGGGACTAGCCATTTTTTAGGCAATTTACAATTTTGAACCTTTCTGTAAAATGTATACATTGACTTAAAAAAAAGTGCTATGCTTGAAGGAAACTTCTTACTTGCTCTTTCAGCGAATATTCTTCACCCGTGACCCCCATTACTGAAACTTGGATCTGGACAGAATTTTGGCTTCGTTTTCCTGCGTAACAATCTTTTGAATATTGGTAGTGTTATTAAAGCATTTGCTTTCTAGCAGGGCCTTGTAATGGGAAGGCTGTAACAGCAAGCAGCTTTGACAAAGCACCAGAGGATTCTGTTAAAAAGTTGTGTTTTAGTAATTGTAGGCATCGTGTCAGAGCATAACTGACTGGGAGCTGAAGGATTTTCTCTGTGAGATGAGTTGCTGTGCCAGCAGGGACTCAAGTCTCCTGGGCCAGCCATGCTCTCATTAAGATTTGCCGCCAGCAGTGGCGGTGTTTTGCCAAGTATGTGACGTCCTGTTATTGTATGCTTGGCTTGTCAGCCCACAGCTTCCTGACACTCACTTATGTCACCCTTTTTATTCAGGAAAGGAAGGAGCTTTTGATAATTTGACAAGACAAGCTCTTAAACGATCTAGGTCATGGCCTTCCCTGTCTGTGATTGTGAACATATTTCCTGAAAGCCCTGTCACTCATCACAGCAACATTTTCTCCTAGGGAGCACACAGGCTTGCTGCGAGACTCTTGTCAGCTCATACATTTTGGTTATTCCTATATCAAATACTGTAGTAGATTTTTTTTTTTTTTTTTTTCTTAATGCCATTCCCTCCCTTTGCTTATTGCAAATACTAGCATGTTAGTGCAGCTAATCCTTTCTCCAGTGCTATGTTCCCAGAAGGGATGTGTACAAGAGTTCTCTTTGGTACAAGGCAGACAACTGGCCAAGAGGTGCTGAAAAGGAGGCAAGGCCGCTTAGTGGTGTTTTTGTGTTTGATCACTGTTGTGGAAACACAAGAACTGGTGGCAAGGGCCCTGCCTATTGAGCACTTGAGTCTCGGTCTGCTGTCAGGGGCTGTTTAAGATTGAGTGTTTTATTTTCTTTGATGTTCACATTTGAGAATGGGGAAGTGGGAATTAAACAACAGATGCACTAAGCTATTTTTAACTCGTAAAACAATAATTAGCACCTGATAAAATTCAATATGGGAGCACAAAGTGCATCTCAAGGCCCCTCATTTCTTCTGATGTGGCAGTTTCTTTTGTGAGATTATTTTATGAATACCAAAGGACCTCTTCTGCTGTGTTACGAGTTGATTTGATATTAAAACATTTCGGTGGGTGGTAGGGCAGTAGGAAAACCATACTTTGGTAATTTAATTCCTCCCATTTTGACCTAATGTCCAGCTTGAATACAACACGTAATGTCTGTGTAATATGTGCAAATATTAGAGGCTTCGTCGTGGGGTACACAATAAAGAGCCCATTTGAAGATTTTTTTTTTCCTGACCACTTCCGCCAGCATGTCATTCTGAATAAAAATTGACTTCTAGTATTGCTTTAAAACATTTAACCTAACATTTTCTGGGAGTATACCTGGTACATTTGTTTTTGTGTAAAAAATGTGTGCAGCCTCCCATTCATTTTCATTTCAAAGGTTATTATAATAGTTTACTTTGCCTTTTGTTGCTAAAAGTAAGGTTAAGTTATTTTAAAAAATATGCTTGTATATTGGTTTTCAGTGGCATCAATGAAGTAAAGCACCCCCTCCCCCCGCCCTAACTTAAACCTTAGAATGAGTTTAACACATATCTTCCCCTCACCACACCCCCAGGAGCCCATTAAAGTTCTAAAGCCTTAAGTTTTTTCACCTTAATATATTCTATGCATTAAGGTGAAAAACCTTCTGTGCTGCAGCTGCCCCCAGACCCCACATTTCCTTACTTGAGCCCATCAGATCCCGCTGATGTCTCTCTCCTCATTGGACACATTCATAGCAGTGAGATCGATTGGCTCCTGCTGTTGTCAGTCAATTCCAGTGATGCAGGGGGCAGAGCTGTGTCCCACAGTCTGTGTCAATAGTCGCAGCAGCAGGACTCAGGAGTGAGCATGCACGGGTGCCCCCAGGAAAAGCTGCTTACCCTGGGGGCACCACGAAGAAGAGGGTGGGGCCCTGAGCCCGGCGAAGGATCAGGGCTGCTCTGTGTAAAACCATTGCACAGAGCAGGTAAGTATAGGTACGTTTGTTGTTTTTCTTAAAAGAAAAAAAACAAAGCTTTATAATTACTTTACTTTAAGACCTTAGTGTACTGGAGCTTTGCATCAACAGGTGTTTTTTTTTTTTTTCTCTTTTCACGTGTTAACGTGCATTGAATTAAGGCAGGGGTAGGCAACCTTTTGAGAGGTGGAGATCTACCTGAACAACATGAAAGTGATCAAAGATCATTGGGGTTTGGCGTCCTTATTTTTTTTATTAACAAATTAACTAGCAGGGCCTAACTAAATAGCAGTAGAGAAAACTTAGAAAAATATAACAAAACAAATGTCTCTGTAAAAATGTATAAACTAAGCCTATCTTTGAGGTGGATAGTGTCAGTAGGACGGTGTGTGGACAGTGTCAGCAGGGCAGAGGGTGGCATCAATCAGCAGGGCAGACGGCGTTATCCGTCCGTAGGGCAGCAGCCAAGGGTATACACATGCAGCAACAGGAATTATACCCCCCTGTTGCTGTCAGTGGACGCTACCGCCCAACAATCACGACCTATTCAAGTAAATTTGTCCACTGTGCAATTGTAAGACCCTCTGACTTGAAGCAGGAGATTGGAGAGGACACTTTTAGTCTACCACAGAGCTCTTCTGACTTGCAGCATCTGCAGGCACCGTTCTGGCTTGCAGCGTGCAGTAGATAACACTCCTCCTTATACTGCAGCCAGAACGACAGAAGAGGCATCGGCTGCTTGCGCAGTCTGCGACTGCCTTCTCCCTCCGCAGGTCGGCAAGCCGAAGGCACGATCTACCAATCACCTGTATGCGGTTGACTGGTAGATGCCAACCCCTGAATTGGGGCATCCCATTCAAATGAGCAAGCTTTCAATGCCCAGAAACTGACACGCACCATTTTTCGCAGCACAACAGTGCCTTACTATGTGTTGAAGTGTGCTGAAATGCATGTGTTTTGGGGTGCCATTCATAATTAATGACACTGCAACAGGCTAACACACGTATCATGCATGTTACCTTAAATCTTTGCACCAGAAAGGTGTGAGTGGGTTCTTAAAACTTTGCCCAAACCCTAAAATTAACCTTTACTTTATAACCCAAACATTTACCATTACCCTGAAAATACTTAAAGCTAAACAAAAGATTTGCCATACCTTATTCCTAATCTTAGTAGAAATATGGTCAATTTATATATCATACGTGATACAGGCAGCCCATGACAGTTGGAATGGGATTTTCAAAGTACCTACTGAAAAATGTTGTAAATACTTGTTGATCCTGGCTGTAGAAGCCATGGGATATGCATTTTCTTAGATAGGAAGGTTACTCTTGCAGCTGCTATAACTGCTTAATGAGGCAAATTATGTTCTAACTAGAACACTTGAAAAAGACTTGATAGGAAATCTCCTCCTACCTTTACGTGGGTGTGCAAAGGAATTACCCTACATTACAAAATAATGCTGGGCATGGTGGCCACAGGGATATATGCTACATGATGATTTCCTCGTGAGCCACGTAGTGTTGGCTCTGGCTTGACTCTGAAAATCAGTATTTCTGACTGCTTGTGACCTTTTATGAGCAAGTATGCGGGGTTCTGTGAATATCTCCTCCTTCGGATCACTAGCCAGAACTCCCCAGTTTTTCATAATGTGTTGAATTTATTTATTTAGAGTGTATTACTCCTTGGTCTTTCTTGAAGAAACCTTATCTATGGTTTCAGCACCCTTATTTATATAATTTACCCTTTATACACTGATGTTGTGATTTGCGTGTGCATTAGCTTACTTTTTTGTTTTACTAAATTTAAAGCTACATCACCTGTGCCTTTTCAGGAGGTTCTTTTCTGTAAAAAGTGGGATCTTGCGAGATTTCACAAAACCCTGCAAGATTTCCTGAGAGAGACTTCTTTCCCCTCAGATTATGTGAAGTAATAACAAACCACACAAAATCTTGCACTGTGCATGCATTAGATCTGGTACAGACATAATTAGTGAGCAAGCACAGGGATCAATGAAGAAGCCACTCATCAATGAAGTTGCTTTTATAAGATGGTGGCACAGGGGTAGGTCACAGGCAGAATTGATGTATTGATTTATGTGGCATATTGAAAAAAGGGGATGCAAGTTTAATTCATACCATATATACTTTTAATTGTGGCTGGCATTTTTTTTTGAAGGGGAAATGCAGGGGGGGGGGGGGGGGTTAATCTTAAAATTAACAGTAAACTACCAACCTTAACTTTAAAACTTGAGGTTAGTCTAAAGCGAATGATTACAACTATTGTCATATTTTTAGTGCCTAAATTATAAAGGTATGGATTACTGGAGCAGGCTACAACAGCGCTATTTAAATCTACTTCACGTTTAACAGTAAATACAAAATAAAAACATTCTAGTAGTTCGAAGGGCCTGGTATAGGGGGTCCCTTGGGACCCCCAAAACATTGTTTTTTGTTTTTTTTTTTAATACAAGAATTAATAAATGATCCCAGATATAAATAATCATTACAAGGTTTGCATCTTGATGAGATGGCTGATGAGATATACAAATCTTTTGGTAGGTAAAACCGCTCGCTTATATGTATTTCAGCAGTGTGTAGCGGTTTACCTTAAAATCAGTTGTTAAAAGACTATATATGCATTTACTTGTTTATTTTCTGTGTTACTTATTGCTTTTATGTACAGGTGTAAGTATGGTGTCACCTCTCAAAACTGGAGTCAATCCTGTCTATATTATTCGATTCTTCCTTTATATACTAATAATAAATATTGATAATACTCTTTCTATGAATATCGTTTATTGTGTATGTATCTTTCTGTTCATCTTCAAAGATATTTTTTTTGCACTTTTATCTGCAGTTGTCTTTTAAAAATTGATACTTTTTTAAAGTGAAGTACATATATAATAGAACAGAACAGCCATTGGTGCACTCTTGTTAGACTTCAAATATATATTGAGTTTTATTTTTTTGTTGTGTTTTTTGTTTTTTTTTCTCTTTCTTTTAGGAAATCCGTTGGCTTTAAGACTTGAAAGAAAGAACTTCTGTAGAATATACTACCTTTACATTTATTTTTATGCCGTCTATCATATTTAAAATAATTTGAGAGCCTTTTCTATTTTTTGTTAACTCAGACTATACTCATAAGCGGGGGGTTTTGAGAACATCTAATACTAAACAGTTCAGTAGATTAAGTTTCCGGAATTTGACATCTTAATTTGACAATCCAATAATTACTTTTGGATGTTTGATACTCGAGCTGTTGACCTCTCAGAGGTCCCTAAGCTACTGTTCCTTTTGTATTAGTTATATTTTGTTTACATAAACTTAGTGCATGTATTATTAAAAGTGACAGAGTTACAGGTTTACTGGTGCTTGACAAAGCAAACTCCATATAATAATTATGTCCTTGCATATTACACTAGATACGTGTCTCATAGTTTTGGTTCAAGTGTCACTGTGAGCAAATGTTTTCATTTGGATTTTGACAGCCAGGAAAATTCACTTTTTACAGCTGGCAGTAAATATGAAAACAAAGCGTAAGCAATGCAGAATGTCTACGTGTAGGTAAATTACATTATTCCTAGAATGTCAGACCTAGGATCAAAACATTCTGAACTACTAGATTTTTTTTTTTTTTTTTTTTTAGGGGGGGTGGATTCAGAGGGAGCAAGGTTTTAAAAACAAGTTGTTTTTCCATTCAATTATTTTCTTATTTTTACGGTTACAAGGCTTTTGCTAGTCAGAGTACAATACAAAGTAAGAAAGAAGTGGGCTTTAACAGCCCACACAATATAATAACTAATTGCTAAACATGGTGTGAAATAAATTGACTTTCAAACTTACAATGCAATGGCATAGAGAAAAAAGACTTGCATACCTAGAACATACTTAAAAGGTAAACATTTCTCAGTACATGAAACAATTTAACTTCACAGTAGTGAGATGATATGTGGTCAGGAGGCATTTTCCAGACTAGTCACATCTGATATTGAGGAACCGTAAAATGGGTAGGACAGGGTGCGACATGTAGCTTTGTTTTTTAATTGTTATCAAGAACTGTCACATAAGGACTTTCACTGTGTAGGTAGAGGGTGAATTATAATGCTATTATTTTATAAAAAAAATTAAATGCAATTACAAATTGATACTTTATACATTAGTGGTATTATTGGTTTCATTTAGCCCATGCCCCATGATGCAGTCAGTTTGAGACATGTATTTTAAGTATACCACAACAAAAATTGTCTTACTGTAAGTTAAGCAAGGATTAGGGAAAACCAGCGTGAAATGGTGTTGCTTTTGCAAAATGTGAAGAAAATCCTGACAGAATAACAGTAAACCTAGTTTGTGTGGGAAACCTCTGCAGATTCAGCTAGCAGAAGAACCTATCGGGGACCTTGTACAAATTATTTCACAAATGTAAATTTGACATTAAAACTGATTTGTATTTGGTCAATTTATTTTACGGTTTCTAAAGGTGGTTATTATTTTTAGGCCTTGTACTGTATATGCATGCACATTTCTGCATATGGTGTGCAGTGCATTATAAAATATATGTTTGCCACATCTTTGAAACCTGTTTCAGCAAAATGCATTTTTTAGAAGTGATGAAGTAAAATGCAACACACTTCAATTTATTTATTTTTTCTCATTTCAAACATTTGATGCTTTGAAAATGTGAAAGTTTTAATTGTTTAGTTGCATAGTATGCAACTCTCCTAATAAACTTTATTTTCAAAGTAGGCTAACATTCACATTTTTTTCCCAGCTTTGAGGTCAGTTTACTGCTGATAAATATTGCAGTACAGATAGATCCCCAAAAGTTGGAGGTGGAGGCTTTTCTGGCTTAAATTGGCAGGGTGTGTTAAAGCAGTGTAAAATTCAATTAAACAGGGCAGCCAGGTTTTTTGAAGCTGAAATCCAGACCCTTTTACTTAAGCTTCTTCTTTTCCTGTGACCGGCACCAGCGGATGCTGGATTATGCCAAAACCAACAGCCTGTAAAGCACCTTGTTTCATGCTTTTGACTGATCAATATTTCTTATATTCCAGGCTTGCCCAGAAATATGGAGGCAGTACCACCTAACTGTAAGTAGATCCACCTTGATTATTTTCTCTTACGACTAAACTATTTACTCTTCCATGAAGTTGTACGCACAAAAATGTAGTCAGGTGCCCTGAGCTGAAAGATAATCAGAGACTGAAGAGATTTTTTTCTGGACTGTAGGATGCAGCAGTAAGCCAGTATCATGGTTTATATGCAGTTCTTAAGCTGGGAACTATAAAGCGAGAAATATTGACTAGGTTAAAAAAAAAAAAAAAAAGTTTGAGATTCCAATTATATCACTGGGTAAAGCACAGACTATAAACCCACATTAGTTATTGTGCCCATTTACTGCTTCTATAAATTTCCACCTTTGCTTATGTGTTTGTGCAGCTTGCTTACAATGTGTTTCTTGGTTTATTTAACTGTATAGAAAACCCATAACATAAAAGTGTTAATTTGTTGCAAAAATTTATGTCAACCTTAAGTTCTCTAACTTAACATAGAAAAATTCACTGAAAGAATATTTTTTATTAATAACTTATTTTATGCAAATGCACCAATGTGGTCTTGAATCATCTTATTACTTATAAACATTATTACTTTCTTTTTTATGTATATTTTTGTATAAGTGAGAAGTATGAAAATGTGCTGATACTAGTGTATTTGAACCCCTAAATTTATCAACAAATACTTTATCATTCCTTTTCTGATGGAAAGTATTTTCTGGACATTTCAAATGCATTGGAAATTTTTTTTTGTGATGATCCTTTTGCTAATGATAATGAATGTTATTTTGTTCTGTCATTGGCAAATATATCTTAATGGCCAGCACTCCCAGTGCAAATTGCATGCAACTGATATTGTTTCATAACACAAAAAGAATAAAAGGTAAAACCTGAAACCCTGACAGCAGCTGAAGACGGTGGTGATTTTAGAAAATGGTAGCTACTACGTTAGATTTCCTGAAATAGATTTGTGTGTTGTGCTTGTATAACCTGCTTGAATATGTTTGTTTTTTTTGTTTTGTTTTTTGCTAGTGTGATTTTTGTTACAATTACTGTGTGGGTACATGTTTTCATTTGAATTTAACCTCTTTCCAAATAGGATATTATTTTTTCACGATTATGAACTGGAAGTAACTGCAGATTAGCTCAGTGCCATGAGTTGGAAAGCAAACTATTGCAATCCCACCAAACTTTTTTTTTTTTTTTTAAACATCTTTAGTGAAACGTGCTTTTGATTGCTAAGAGAAAGTGTGCCATCTGCTGGTTAGCAGATGTATTACAATGCTCACTCCAGTAAGTCTACATGCCATCCAATAATTATATTGAAGTACTGGCCATCTATTTATGAGGTTGTGCTGATGAAGATACTTAGTTGACATATATTGATTCAGCACACAAGTGAACTAGCTGAACTCTTTTTAATGTGGTGATCAATGAAATATGATACAGGTCATTTGCTTGCAGCATGAATGTACTTGTTCTGAATGACAAACTAACATAGTAGTTAATAATAGAAGACCTACCCAGGATGTGCCTTTTTCATATTTACTATGCAGAACTGTATATTTTGTATTTTATGTTATTTCATTTTTTTTTTTATGATTGCACATTAAAGCTACTCAAAACATTAAGACAATGCAAAACACATGTTTATTAAACATCACCTGTGACTTTCTTCTTTATAAGACATTGATTTCTGTTCTGCTTTAGTCCATTTATATGTCTGAAAAATCATGTAAGTCAGTGGGCAGATCGTTAAACTGGTTGTAATTAGTCTTCATTCTTAAGACCATTTTTTTTCTAAAACTTGTTTGCATCATAGACTTATTTGTATTGCATCTGGAAGCCAACCTTTCCTAATGCACATGGCTATGTGTACAAATATAACAGTGGTGCAAGTTAGTTTGATATCAAATGTACATAACAAGCACCGTACAACTTAAAAGTACATCATTGTTTTGAATTTGTTTATTTGCTGTTGTTCACAGTAGAATTGTGCACCTGTATTTACAGCTGTGCCATTTATCAGTTTCCTCCTGCCCTTTGTAGCATTACAAGAGTTAAAGCTGTTCTTTAGAAACCATATTTAGAGCACATTAGAAAGGAAGTGGCAGATATGATAAAAGTTTGCCTTTTAAAATATACAATTATTTTATTTAAAGATGAAGTCTTATATGTACAGAATTACAGGATTATATAATATATATATGTATAAATATGTATATATGTATGTGTGTATATATGTATGTATGTATGTGTGTGTGTGTATATATATATATATATATAATGTGTGTGTATATGTGTTCTACCTTGTTGAATTTTATGTCATCCTATAGAGGATTTTGTAGAAGCAGAATCAACAAGGCACCCATAGATATAAAATAGTGATCCCAAGAAATGTAGAATTCCAATGAATTGTTAAGTTGGCAAAAAAATAAATTTATATTGACAAGATCCTCGCAATAAGCAGATGCCTCCAAAAAGAAAGAAAAGATCTGTGGAAATTACATTTTTTGCAAGTTTTGCACTGTGTTTTACATTGCATGGATAATTGCACAGAATATTTATGCGTAGTTTTTTGTCTAAAAATACTTTCTGGTGTTTGTAGATTTAAAAAAAAATAAAACAATTTCTCTTTAGAGAAAATCTTTAGTTTTTATGGAAGGATGCTTTATTCATATCTTAGTAAGACTGTATTGGCCACAAGTCTTTCAACCACTGTCTTAAGTCTACAGCTGAATAACTTTCACTGAACCTTAAAAACAGAAAACAAATGATGCCAGATAACCATAAAATTTTGTTTTAATAGCTTCACAAGTATTTTCCTCTAAATTGTATCTTAACCGTAACGCCAAATGCAAAATAGTTCCATAAGCAAAGTGGGTTAATGTAAAATTATTAACCACTTGGTGTATACCAAAGTTATCACACATATTAAAGGGTTTAGAAGTCTATTTCTCAGGTTTCTATTTCCGACACAACTGCAGGGTATATACACCTTACATAAAACTGACAGTAAAGTAAACTACTTGCACTTAATGAAGAGGTTTCAAAAATAAAAGAAAAGATGTTAGGAGAGCAATTTTCCTGGTTAGTTGACGAAAATCCCTAGTAGCTAGATGTAGTAAATCTTTCTGTTCGGAGGGGGGGTTTATTTACCATGTAATCTGACAATATTTATTGAGACATTGTCAGCCCAAAATACGTCCAAAGTTGTGAAAAGAAATCGCGGTCATCTTTGTCAATTAAATCACTTTAGTTCCTGTTGCATGTTGACATTGTAACATCTTCCGTCCCTTGCATAGATGTGGTGACCTCTTATTTCACCCAATTTAAACATTATTTAATCAAAAGTGACAGGTGTGGCAGCGTTACCCTGTTCTTACATTTCCACTGCTTTTTTTCTTACAAGGTATTTGCTCAGAATTAGCATCACTGCAGAATGTTTTCTTAGCACGTATTGTTTTCTGCTTAAAGCGGAACTAAACCCTCCTATCCTTTACAGCCAAGGAAGCTGCCATCTTAGCCTCCGTTTGATCTTCAGTTGAATGGTGCTGCACATGTGATCAGTTATGAACCAGGCATTTGATGGCTTCATAGTTCAGTGGAAAGCACAAGCACCTGTGACAGTTATCATTCACGGCACTCCTTAAATGGAACTGTTTAGGGAAACTGTTACTTCGATGTGTTTAGTTCCGCTTTGGGGAAGCCTTAGCCCTGGCTCTCTAGCAGAGAGCACACTGTTGCTTGTGGCAGGCCAGGGCACTATTTTGTTAGACAATGGATAGATTAGGATATGAAAACTACACACTGCTGATCCAAAAGGCCTGGACTGCAGTATTTGGCAATCTAATTAATAGGTTACCATCCATGCAAGTTACATTTGTAGAATTTTGCTTTAAGTAGAACTTTCTTCATTTTGCATAGAATAGAGGAGGGTTATAAACCCTGTCACATTTTTTTCCCATCTGTGTCCCTCCCATTGGAGAGATTTCCCTTCGTTTCCTGTCTCATAACCAAACAGGAAGTGAAAGAAAATGCTTCTGAAGTGGTTGTCACCAGAACTAGTGTTCCAATTGGAAGATTTCCCCTCTATTCTACCAGTGTTAATTTCGTTGACTAAAACCAACTAAAACATTTTAGTCGACTACTTAATACCATTTTAGTCGACTAAAATACGACTAAAACAATCGAGATGACTAAAATAACGACTAAAACTAAAATGGGACTAAAACTAAAATGCCATTTTAGTCAAAAGACTAATAGGGCGTACACACGGTCGGACTTTGTTCGGACATTCCGACAACAAAATCCTAGGATTTTTTCCAACGGATGTTGGCTCAAACTTGTTTTGTCTACACACGGTCGCACAAAGTTGTCGGAAAATCCGATCGTTCTAAACGCGGTGACGTAAAACACGTACGTCGGGACTATAAACGGGGCAGTGGCCAATAGCTTTCATCTCTTTATTTATTCTGAGCATGCGTGGCACTTTGTCCGTCGGATTTGTGAACACACGATCGGAATTTCCGACAACGGATTTTGTCGGAAAATTTTATCTCCTGCTCTCCAACTTTGTGTGTCGGAAAATCCGATGGAAAATGTCCTATAGAGCCCACACACGGTCGGAATTTCCGACAACACGCTCCGATCGGACATTTTCCATCGAAAAATCCGACCGTGTGTACGGGGCATAAAACTAAATTGTAATTTGACATTGGTGTGTAGTGCATGTTCATACCTCAACATAAATAATAAAATATTAGATTTTTTACTAGAGCAGTATACGAGTTTGGAAATTGTAGGGAAATGCCTAAATAATGCATTACAATTTAACTACACCCATTAGATTTTAGATGACTAAAATGAGTTTTAGGCGACTAAAATTATTTTAGTCGACTAAAATTATTTTAGTCGACTAAAATATACTGGAGATTTAGTTGACTAAATACGACTAAAACAATTGCAGAAGACTGAAATGGGGTTAAAACTAAAATGCCATTTAAGTCCTAAGACTAAAACTAAATCAAAATTTGCTGCCAAAATTAACACTATATTCTTACCCTCTGGTAACATCCCAATTTTTGGATTTTTTTTATTCGATTTAATTCTTGGCGATAAAGGTAACAGGACTAGTAGAGAGGCTGAATTTCCCCAACAGGGACACAGACAGCAATAAAAACCAGACAGGTGTTCTAATCTCTCTCCACTCTATCCAAAACAAAAAAAAAGTTTTAATTTTAGTAATATTTTAACCATTGTGTATCCATTGCACTTTTTAATTTGTATTTTTTTGTGTGCTTATATTTGCCCAGTGCATTATAAGTAAAATCTCCTAGAGCACATATCTAGATTAGGAATCCATGAGAAAATGTAGGATTGTTTTTAGCATGGGGATGATTTAGTGAAACTGAGAACATTAGCAAGAAAGTCCTGGTAAAATTCCACTTAGGACACCAAAATGCTTCCTGCCCCTCTTCTCAGGTATAAAAAAATATTATGGGTTGGTGAAACATCTAGCAAATTTATATCTCTAAAATATTCAGGTGACCCCAACTGAAGTAACCAGAGGTGCAACACAGTTGCTAATGATTCCTGTATTTATATTACTTGTACTGAATTTCTAAGGAAATGTAATTTTAGTCCATTTACTTTTTATTTTGGTTTTATTAACTATATAAAATGCAAAAACATATTTAAATAACTCAGTTAAATCATGTTTGTAGCAATACCAGCAAATCATAGAGGAAACAACGCAGGGAGACAAGTATAACCACTCAGTCAGAGCTGAGTATGTTTTTTTATTTTACCAGAGCTGAAAATAATGTGCCATGGTGTTGTACATAATGATGTAGTCAGTTCTAATTAATCACCCTAGATATTTCACCACAGTAACTAGTGAGTCATATTTTAAAAAGTTGTTCGTAACACAGGCTTCTTCTCTCCTTTTTTTTTTTTTTTTTTTTATTGTGTTCAGTCGTTGAAGTCTTGATATTTAGTCAGTTTTATCATCTAATATATGCTTATTTGTTTCTGTAAGAGCTGATTAAAACATCCCTCATTTGTTGGACACCATAAACATCCGGAAAGTGATTTCTGATTTTTTGTATTTTTTTTTTTTTTTAACTTTTGTTTTAAATACCTCTTTATTGTTTACGAGAAATAGATAGTGTGAGCTAATTTTAGCTGACACATAATATCAGTGGTTTCAAACCCTATAAAAAACAATTTCAAACATCCTTTACATCATTCAGTGGATTTTTGTAGCCCAGTGACTTAAATAGATATCTTTTTAATGGTGTAGCTGTGTTTTTTTTTTTTTTCTGCTAAATGCATTAAAATTTCTTACACCTGCTTCTTTGTATTGCTGTCTTCTTATAAATTACATATGCTGCCTATGTATAGTACATTTGTTTGAATTCATCACCTTTACTGTCATTAAGTTTGTCATTTTAGTAAAATGAGACAGGGTACCTAGTTTTGTCAAAGGAATTATTTTAAATAGAAAACCTAATGAAGTATCTTATAAATCGTCTAAAAAGATGTCTTTCTTTCAGTTTTATTTTAAAAACCATCTATTGCTGCTGAAATAGTTTTCATTTTATTAAAGATAAGATTCTGTTACTGAAGCCTAAGTAGATTTTAATGCTCTGTCTCTCTCCATCTCCACATTTTCCAATGCTATGTTATGTTATCTATACTGCATTCAAAATATATTGATATTGGTTATATATTTATATTATAATATATATAATTTTTATATTTTTTTTTTTTTTTTTTTTTTATAAAGCAACTCTGTTAAACCTTTTTACATATATTTTTTTATAGCATATGATGTTAATTTGTTTACCACCACTCCTTAGTGAGACCAAGTGGAATTCTGACGCATCAGAGATTTCCAGTTCACCAAAATGTCTTCTCTATATTCTGTAACAGAAACTCATCTCCTCAAAAGCTCCTTTGAGTCTCCTATTTTCAATACAAGTGCCTGCATTAGTTTTTACATAAGATTCTTAGCTTTCTTTATGGTACCATCCAGTGTAGTGGGAATAAAAAAAAGTAATTATTGTTTTGCCTATAAAAGCAAATGAAATTGTAGTAAACCTAAAAAATGAAAAACAAAATAATTAGATTCAGCTCACTTCCGGTGTTAATTTTGGCAGCAAATTTCGATTTAGTTTTAGTCTTAGTCGTAGGACTAAATTTGTCATTTTAGTTTTAGTCCAATTTTAGTCTTCTGCAATTGTTTTAGTCTTATTTAGTCGACTAAATCTCTAGGACATTTTAGTCGACTAAAAATAATTTTAGTCATCTAAGTTTTAGTCGTTATTTTAGGCATCTCAGTTGTTTTAGTTTTAATTGTATTTTAGTCGACGAAATTAACTGCTCACCTCTGCATTATCGTCTCTCTTTTTATTTGCTGTTTTTTTAAATAAGCTTTATTATTTTTTATATGTGTGATACTGGACACAACTTTATTATGCCTTGTTTTATTTCATGTTTATTTACTACTCAGTAAAAGTTTGTTTTGGTATGGTACTGGAATACATATGCCAGTTCAGCAAAATGGCATTGGAAGTTAGTTTTAGCAATAATTAGCCCATAATTTGCCTTTTGTCAGTGCCATTCAAACATTTGCGATCATTCTGATCAATCCTTGGCTGGTGTTTAGGCAGGTTAAAAAATCCATATCTGCAATGAGCATCCTGGTGAGTGCATATGTTTATTGTGCAAGTTATATTTTATCCTCTGAATTATTCAGAAATTTGGCACCAGTGGCACACTATCATATCAGGCATAATCTATTTAGCGGGCAGATGACCTGAGATCAGCCCAATGACATTCACAGCTTTCATTTCATTTCTCCAGTGACATTTTGCCTAAGATTCCAGTTTTTGATTTGTTAAAACATTTCGTGGCTTCATGTTTAAACAGTTTTTGTGGTACAATCCTTTCCAGATATACCCTTTAGTACATAGCCGTAGAACTCCACCAGTAAGTATATCATTTATTTTCTCATATAAATATGGAAGTAAAGGACGCACATTATTTCCCCAGGATAACTGTTCAATAAGCTGTTTAAATTCAGCAGTTTATCACTTCCCAATAGGTCTATGTTTTGAAATTCCAAAATAACGTGACTATAACCTGTATAGAACATATTTTAACAATAAATGTAGCCAAAATAGGTTTTGATGTATAAAGGATAAAATTGTACTATTCAGACACATCTTCAAAATATTATTTCAGACTCCTCTTCAGGCATGGCCTGAGACAGTTTACAGTATTATTAGCTACATTGTAATTCCTCTCTGAAAATATGCAAAAGGAAGTTGGGACTTTAGATGAAGCAGTTGAAATGCGGAGAATGAAGTAAAAATGTATATTTATTAATCATAGTAGGTATAGTAAAAAGAATTTCATATATATATACATACACATATAATTGGCACAAAAATGTAGGCATGATGGATACAAGAGTAAATGCAATTAAATACATGATCATACTGAGTGTATAGTAATCAAAATGGTATTAGTACAAGACAGCAATATGGCCTACAGGTGCCAAAGGTGGCATGCCCGGTAACTGTATCTATGATCGCATGATATATGTAGATATTAAAATAGTGGTAACATCATCAAGGTGTAATTAATAAAGCTGTAGCATCAAGTGTAGCTCAACGCATTTCCTGGATGGTTTTCTCCACTCATCAGGAGCAGATGCGACAGATTCCTGTAAGATGTATACATGTAATAAACCACACTCTATATAGAGGGGAGTAGAGTCCCAACTTCCTTTTTGCATATTTTCTCTCTGAAAAAGAAAGAAATGCCCATGCTTGAAGACAGTGTAGTTACCATGTTCTGTGTCCCCCATCTGCATGCTTCAGCCTCACTATGCCCTCCATCTGCATGCCTCAGCCTCACTATGCCCCACATCTGCATGCCTCAGCCTCACTATGCCCCCCATCTGCATGCCTCAGCCTCACTATGCCCCACATCTGCATGCCTCAGCCTCACTGTGCCCCCCATCTGAATGCCTCAGCCTCACTGTGCCCCCCCATCTGCATGCCTCAGCCACACTGTGTCCCCCATCTGCATGCCTGAGCCTCACCTGATCAGCATTGTGCCCATCTGCTGTTGTGCCGGCGTTATGATCTCCCGTCGCTGTCCCCATCTGCAGCCTTATTATCTCCCGGCGCTGTGATATTTTCAGTCTAGTCGGCGGCCATGCAGTGTACCAAAGCCCCGCCGGCTCCTTGTCCGTGAGGGAACACTAACTCGCAGTGAGTCAGTGTTCAGCCTATCGCGGATGAGGAGGAGGCGGGACTTTGGTACACTGCATGACCGCCGACTAGACTGAATGTATCACAGCGCCGGGAGATGAGGCTGCAGATGGGGACAGTGCCGGGAGGATTCGAGTATAAGCTGAGGGGGCATATACTCGAGTATATACGGTAATTAAACCTCTGTGGAGACCACATGCTTGCTATGCATTGTATGCTGGTAGTTATAAATACAGACTCCCATGCATATCGGCATCCATTTTGTTTAATCGATTTCTCTAACCTGTAGTGTATAGGTGCATAAGACACTCCACAACTTCATTGCTATATACATTAACATAAAAACAACTACTCTTTGGGAAGTCAGGAATCCTGTTTGCCCAAAGAAAAAGGAAATAAAGCAAAAAAAGCTGTTGCTTCATTAAACAAGTGGTATTCTTGGCCAATTTAAGTGTGTGGATTTTGGTTATCTATAGTTTAAGCCTCATTTAACATACTGCAGAGTTCTGCAGTAACCTGAAATTTATCGATTTACATTTGCAAATCTTTGTTTTATACAACAAATGAAATGTAAAGTTGAGTGCTTGTGAATGTCATATTTAGCGCTCATATCTTTTGTGTATGCATGTATATGCTGATAGATGCGTTAAAAATCTTCTGTTGATCCAAATCAGTGGCTCTCAGCCACTGGGCCATGGGCCACTGCCAGGTTGTAGCCTGCCTACTTCTGGACCTCCAGCCATCTGCAAATCCCTTAACCTCCCACAAAGCTTCCCAAATACCCGCTAGGTCCCCAGAGAGCCCTCAGCCTGCTGTAGAGCCTCCAGCCCTCTTCATAATGGCCCCAACCTCCTACAGTGTCTTACAGCACTCCCAATTTTTTTTTCTTCAAATTTTTAATCAAAAAATGAAATACCAGATATAAATATTGGTAAAGCATTTACATGTAGCAATAAGATGGAATTATTTAAATACATATATGTATAATAATATGAATTTGAGCTGCATCAAAATGGCTGTTGGTTTTAATGTGTGAAAAGGTTTCTGTGATTATGGGGAATCCAATATAGTGCTGTGTCCACAATTGCGTAATCAGTATCCAATATGTACGCATATGCAGTTATATCTTATACTGTGCTCACTCATTCACAGTTTGTTGTGCCTGCCATTCTCTCAATGCTTTAGTGTACTGGCACCAGATCCTGCGTGAGTAGTGGTACACTACTGCAGGCCAACATGATTTTCAGTCATATTGCACTGATTTCGGGGTGGAAACTTTGAGAAGGCGGGAAATATACATTGCACATGTGCAAGCACACTATATGACACATCCTACCCCCCTACACCCTACCCTTACCACAATTCGCCCACTCCTACCCTTACCACAATTCGCCCACTCCTGCCTTTACCACCTACCCACCCCTGCCCTCACAACCTGCCTACCTAACCAGCCCTACCCTTGCCCTTACCATCGACCCATCCCCCCACTGCCCTTACCACCCACCTACCTTAACACTCTTTTTTGTTACAGGCCACCTCTGACTCCCACCAGGATAAGTGTATTGACAATCAAAGTGATTTTTATGTGTGCAGTTATTCCTGAGTACTTCTTCAGTTCTATTACATGCATTTTATCAGCATATTGAAATAAATTTTTACCTGTTACTGAGCGATAGATTATATTGTAGTATACTTGAAAATGATCGGTTAAAAGTAGAATGTGTGCTGGAAGATTTGTTTTAGCATGGAAAATCCTGGATTATTCTGTTCTCTGGTGACTTAGGTCAACACTAAATATTATGTACACTAATTATACTGTGCTTTCTTTATCACTATTATAACAGCTGTGTGCCTTATTTGGCATACCTTCAACCCTGTGTTAAGGGAGGAATTACTGTCTGTTCTGTACAGAGCTCATCGTGAACTGGTTCTGCTCTAATGTAGATATTCTGCGGTTTGGTACTTTTGGGTACGAGAAGTGATTTGATCAAAAGGAAAATGATCTTAACTTTTAAATGTTAAAAAAATGAAAAAAAAAAGAGTAAGAACCACAGGTATGTAAATCTTGAATAAACTGTTAAGACGTTTTACTAACCCAGATAAATTGAAGCAATTTGGACTAAATCGCTTGCCTTATGATATCTCTTAGATAGAGATAAAAAAGGCTTAACTATTGGATCACTTTTTAAGAGCAATTTGCATTATCATTTGCAGTTAGCTGAAGGTGACAGTTACCACAGTTTTGCAATGGAAAATCCAAAAGCAATTAGAATGAGAACGTTGTCAGTTTCTTGAAGCCCAAGGTGGTGAAGTATTATGTTGTATGAGAGATTGTGTTGGAGTGTGCAAAATGCTCTTTATAAAAAAAAAAAGAGTACATGCACAAATTAATTGGGCACATATGTTGCTAAAACTAACTCTGTGCAAATTAAGAACTAGAATTAAAAGAACTACCTTAAAGTGTAAAATAAACCCCCCTATCGTTTTCAGCCAAGGGAGCTGCTATTTCTGCCTCTGTTTAATCTACAACTGCCATGATGCTGCACATGTGATTAGTTATGACACCAGCCATACCTATAGGATGAGGTCAATGCCATTATATATAAAAATTAATGTTCTATCTTTGTGTGGTAATATTAACATCTACCAAGTTTAAATGGTGAAAACTTCTCTTGAATATATACGTATAGACAATATGAGGGTTATAATTTCCTCCTATATTCAATATAAAGGCTCCAGGCTGTATTAGAGGATATGTATATTAAAGGTCTACTCACCAACACAACCTGGCATCAAGAGATAGGGGTATACCTGTCTCTCCTCCCATCTATTGACCACTCATAAAAATGAGATGAACAGAAAGAGAAGGTATGCTAGTAAATACTGTCTTACTGAAGATGTGGGCTATCTATCTTCTGCCCTATGAAACTATCTATCTCTCAGATATGCGATACGGGTACTCTCATCCATGTGGATACAAATAACCACTGATGGACGAGCCCCATATATCACCATATCCACAAAAAAGCTTCTCTCTTAATCAAGACCACATTGACACAAGGCATATCTCACCCCACAAAAAAGAAAAATGGAGGGGAGGGGGGAAAGAATGTGATAGGACAAAAATTTAATCATGTGAACCTTAATAAAAGTAAAGTCAGAAGGTGCTCCCAAAATCAAATCACCCAAACCTAACATGTTTCACTCTTCAAATAGAGCTTTGTCGGAGGTAAAAAAAATGTTAAAAAGTGAAGAAAATGAGCAACCAAGAGTAGCTGACTGTCACATGGCGAAAAGAAAATGGTGTCTTTTGTTTGTAGTCCCTATATTTATAACCTGACCATCTGAAATGGCTACCGCACATGCTCATTGCTGAGGGGAATTTTATCACCATCTTGTGGATGAAAATTAGAACTACAAGCCAATCACTTATTATCGATTGCTCCAATCCCATATATCATTGTCCTGTACTTTGCATCCTTGCATCTGCGTCCAGCAGAGTTGTCCCCAAGTGGACAGGTGGGCAGTAGTGTGAAGCTCCCGGAAGGAGGAGGGGGTAACAGATGGTAGTGAAATGGGGAGAGTTCAGAAAACTGCTCACTCACCCCATGCTGGTATCTGTGGGCTCTGGCAAAGGAATCAGTCTTTCAACCATGATGCATCTGTCGGCTGCTGTACTTCCAAATCTCCCACCCACTCGTCCCCTTTCTCAGGCACAGGCTGCACATGGGGGATTGCAATGTGGGCAGGGCAGACACAGGTGGGAGGAGGCAAAACAAATAGATCCTTCTCTCTCCCGTCCGTACAGTGGGGCAATGTGCTGGCTGGGCTCTGTAATGACGCATACACGTGGTCAGACTTTCCGGCAGGAAAGGTCCGACTAAATCTTTTCATCGGACTTTCCGATCATGTGTGGGCCTCATCTGACTTTTTTTTTTTTTTTTTTGGAAAATTCTGATGGACCTAGAAACAGAACATGTTTTAAATCTTTCCGACAGAATCAATTCCTCCTCCTCGTCTCTATGCTGTTCCGATGGACCAAAAACGACGCTTGCTCTGAAGCAAGTATGAGACGGCAGCTATTGGCTACTCGCTATTGAACTTCCTTTTTTCTAGTCTTGTACGTCACCGCGTTCTAGACGGTCGGACTTTGGTGTGATCGTGTGTAGGCAAGACAGTTTCAGGTTTTTCAGACGGAAAGACCGGTCATGTGTACGCGGGTGTCCGTGTCGGAGCAAGTGTTTGATAATACTACATTATTACTACATTATTTTATGCGAGAAAAGCCATTGCTTTGCATTGGAAGAAACACTCTTCTCCTACGCTTTCATACTGGAAACAATTGGTAAATAATAATTTTCCACTGTATAGAGATACCCACTAGAATAGGGGTTGTCCTAGTAAGTATGACAAAGTTTGGGCAAAGTGACTTGATAAACTGTATATGGCATCTAATTCCCATGGGGCTACTGATCATAATATAGGTAAATAAATATATACCGTATTTATCGGCGTATAACACGCACCGGCGTATAACACGCACCCCAATTTAGGAGGGAATTTTAAGGAAAAAAAACTTTTAGGAGGGAAGTTGAAGGAAAAAAAACTTACATTTAAATGCCCATCATTGCAGCCTTCTCAGTGCAGCCTTGTCAGTGCAGCCTTCCCCAGTGCAGCCTTGTTAGTACAGCCATGTCAGTGCAGCCATGTCAGTGCAGCCTTGTTAGTACAGCCATGTCAGTGCAGCCATGTCAGTGCAGCCTTGTTAGTACAGCCATGTCAGTGCAGCCATGTCAGTGCAGCCTTCCCCAGTGCAGCCTTCCCCAGTGCAGCCTTGTTAGTGCAGCCTTGTCAGTGCAGCCATGTCAGTGCAGCCATGTCAGTGCAGCCATGTCAGTGCAGCCTTGTTAGTGCAGCCTTGTTAGTGCAGCCTTGTTAGTGCAGCCTTTCCCAGTGGAGCCATTCCCAGTGCAGCCATTCCCAGTGCAGCCATTCCCAGTGCAGCCTTTCCCAGTGCAGCCTTTCCTAGTGCAGCCTTCCCCAGTGCAGCCTTCCCTTCGATCCCCTGTCCTGAGCTTTAAAATCGCCGACCGCGATTTGAAAATGGCGCCGCCGGCGCCGAAATACACCGAGCCGGTCCTCGGCTCTTTCCGGCGGCTCTCGTTCATTTTCGGCTCCACTCGTAGTCCCGAGCGGAGCTATCCGAACCTAGCCGAGTAGGTTCGGATAGCTCCGCTCGGGACTACGAGTGGAGCCGAAAGTAAACGAGAGCCGCCGGAAAGAGCCGAGGATCGGCTCGGTGTATTTCGGCGCCGGCGGCGCCATTTTCAAATCGCGGTCGGCGATTTTAAGATTGTGACAGCTCGGGATCGCAGGGTATCGGCGTATAACACGCACCTGCGACTTTCCCCTGATTTTAAGGGGAAAAAAGTGCGTGTTATACGCCGATAAATACGGTATAATATATATATATATATATGTATATATATATGTATATATATATATATATATATGTATATATATATATATATATGTATATATATATATATATATATATATATATATATATATATATATATATATATATATATATATATATATATATATATTGTTTGGGACCATGGTGGATAGAAGGCTTCAAAGTTTAGTATATTAGATGTGGATTGATATTTAATTTGATAAATGGTATGGCTTAGACACCTGCCTAGTTAAAGTACCCTTTTAATTATTTTACTCTTTACTTTTTTTTTTCTTTTAATTGATGGCTGCTATGCAAGGTGAATGGATCTCGACTATGCATTAATATTTTGGTCTAATGTGTATGTTGTTTTGTTTTGTCTTGTTTTGTTTATCAAGGAAATAAATAAAAAGATTTATATTAAAAAAAAAAGTGTCAGACACTCAGCTTTTATAGCTGCAGCTAGCCTGCCCCTAAGTTTATAGACCGCTTCTCCTGATGGACGGTTGCCAACCCTGCCAGAGCACAACATCCATGGCACGGGGGAGTTGCCTGGGTTGGCACAGCTCGCACCCCCCTAGATCTGGCAATGCCACACAGTAGCAGGCAGGATTTACTGCATTTGGAGAAGAGATGTTGCGCTGAAGAGCAGCTTGGAGGGAGGAGGAGGAAACTCTAAGGAGATTTTTTTCCTGTAAAACTGCCAGCGGTTTACACATTAATGGCTGTGTGTTGCATTATTTTAAGGGGACAGCAAATTTACACTGTTATACAAGCTGTACACTCATTACATTACATTGCAGCGAAGTGTCATTTCTTCAGTGTTACCACATGAAAAGATATAATAAAATATTTACAAAAATATGAGGGGTGTACTCATTTTGTGAGATACTGTAGGAAAAGAAGTAGACTATTCTGCAATGGCTGAGTCAGTCACCTGATTTTAACCCCTATTGAGCATACATTTCACTTGCTGAAGGCAAAACTAAAGGCAGAAAGACCCACAAACAAAGAACAACTGAAGACAGCTGCAGTTAGAGCCTGGCAAAGCATCAAAAATGAGGAAACCCAGTCTTTGGAAATGTCCATGGATTCCAGACTACAGGCAGTCATTTCCAGTAAAGAATTCTCAAAAAAATATTAAAAATTAGCATTTTATTTATGATTATATTCATTTGTCCAATTAAATTTGAGCTCCTGAAAATGGGGGTCTGTGTATAAAAATGGTTGCAGTTCCTAAAATTTGTACTTGATATTTATGTTCAACCCGTTGAATTAAAGCTGAAATTCTGCACTTCAAATTTATTTGGATTGTTTCATTTTGATTTCATTCTGGTGGCAGACAGAGCTAAAAGTATGAATATTGTGCCTGTGTCCAAATATATATGGACCTAACTGTAGTGTCCGGACATAGTTTGTCCTTGCTGTTGACTATTAGTGACTCTATCACCCCTGGCCATATAACTTCTCCTGCTTCTACAGTTGCTTGTGAGAATCCTAGGTGTTTCTGTTATGTTTTACTTTGCTTTAATTGTACCAAAGCATGTTGAATCCTTAACGCCATGGGTGCAATCTCCTGGGACTCACCAGCTCATGATCCTTTTGCATTTCTGGGGGGGTTCTCCAGAGGACCTGAGGCCAACAGCTTGTATCATTGTCCCCTGCTTGAGTCCACTCACTCCTCAGAGTCTTCCCGTCAGGACCAGTGTCTTGACCCACAACCTCTGCTGCATCCGGCAGTAGCTCTCCTTGTCCCATGGAACTGCCTCCAGGAGCAGAAATACCTTTTGGTCACCTTTTCAATCTGTCAGAATCTGAATTAAAAGTGTTCAGGGTGTGGCTTAATGAGAATTTAGAGAAGGGCTTTATCAGTCTCTCCTGCAGGGACAGTCCTGGTTCTTTTTTGGGGAAAGAAACTACACCTTCCGTCCGTACATCAATTACAGGCATTTGAATAAAATCACTATTAAAAAGGTTTTCCACTTCCCTTAATTGCTGAAATGTTGTAAAGACTCTATTATGCCAAAGTCTTCACAAAATTAGACTTACAGGTGGCATAAAATCTTGTCCAAATTTGTCAAAGAGATGAATGAAAAACTAACTTTTGAACCTGATATTGACATTTCGAGTCCTTGGTTATGCCTTTTGGCCGTTGCTCCTGCAACTTTTCAACACTTTATCAGTGTTTTTTTGGGATCTGTTGGACCAATTTGTAAATGTATATGTGGATGGTATTCCTATATTTTCTGATAACCTGGAGGAGAATTGCAAGCATGTTTGTAATGTCTTTGAAGGATTAACCACTTGCTGGTTAATCTGCTGATTAGTTGTTCTTCTGAAATGCTTTACTTAGCAACATCCCATGGAGGAAGGTTTTCTTGTCTGAACAAAATTCTGACTGTTCCTGTTGAGGACATTTTGAGGTTTAAAGACCAAGTTGACAAGCATCTTTAAACGTCTTTGTTCTCCCTAGTTGGTACTGCTCTGCAATCTGCTCACTGTCATGGCAATTTGTCAAACCCTGGAGTTGTGGTCTAAGGAACCTGCTATCATCCCGTCGGTTATGGTGCATTTGCAGCTTAAAGCGGAAGTAAACCCATCCATAAAACAGTTTCATTTCCGTCACGTGCCGGAAATGTAACACTCCCATTGGTTGTGCTCTCAACCAAACTGTGAAACCATCCAATGGCTGGTGTCTAAACTGATCACATGTGCAGCATCATGGCAGTTGTAGATTAAACAGAGGCAAAGATGGCAGCCTCCTTGGCTGAAAGCGATAGGAGAGTTTACTTACACTTTAAGCCTTCTGCATTGCACTATTGTTTTGAAGGGTTAGTGGACATTGTCCATCTAATTTCCAGAATGAGTCTCCTGTCTAATAATATTCAGAGGACTCTTTGGCTAAAATATCGGTCTACAGAACAGTAATGTAAAAAATTATTGCTGTGCATGTCTCTTTTGGGTATCCTTTGACAGCTTTGTCAAAGAAGTCATTGGTGGTAAAAGTATGGTTTACCATGACAAAATAAATCTAAGCCCCCACTTATCATAGCTCATTTTACCTTGGAAGGCAAAAGGAGTTCCTTTTGCTTCTCCCAGGCCTCTAAATCCAGACTAAAATCTGGAACCCAGTTTATTCTTAAATCTTGGGCTCCCAAGTCCTCCAAACCCGCAAACAAGTCCCCCTCTCAGTAAAGAGACAGGGATCCTTTAGCTGAAACAGTGGAAGCCTAGTTCCACCTGACCCTATGCCTTTCCTCCTCTGAAGCTCATTCCTGGTCTGCTTCACAGGATCAAGATGAAGGACATCTCAGTGATTCTCATTGCACAGAACTGTCCCAGGAGGACGTGGAAGGAAGAGATATAGGGGTCATTCATATGCTCATAAAATCTAGAAATTTCTCGTCACCATCACACATGAAAGGCTTACTTTGCCTGGTGCAACGTGAGGAAATTTCATCCCAGGAAATACATTGTGGAACAGATACTGACCTTTCTACAACCCAGTATGGATCAACATCTAAATTTGAGTATACCATCAAAGGACAGATTTCAGCTCTTGCAAGTCACCTGCCTTTGTACAAGTTGTAGCTCACTTGTACTTGTACGTTGTAGTGCTACTTGAACATCCACCAGTGACTCCGTGGGATCTCAGTTTGGTCCTCTTGGCAGTTCAAAGATCTCCTTTTGAGCATATTAAAGATCTCCCCTACTCTGTCTCATAAAATGGTGTACGTCTTTGTCTTCACCTCTGCTAGAGCAACATCCAAGTTAGCTGCCTTATCTTGTAAAGAACCCTTTCTGTTTCTGCACAAAGACAGAGTTGTTTTGAATTCCAGAGCATCTTTTCTTCCTAAGGTAGTTTCTACTTACTGCCTTAACCAAGACAATTTTCTTCCATCTCTCTGTCCTACTCTGGTTCATCCTAAGGTGTTATCCTCTATTGCTTGGATGTGGTTAGAGCTGTCTACTTTTACAGCTCAGTCTTTTCTCAGACAAACTGACCCTTGGTGAACCTGTAATTCCGCCAGTTCTCAAGGGATCAGACACATCATAGTTCAAGCTTACTATCTTAAAGAGGAAGTAAAGTCTTCCTTTTTAACTGTACCTTTGTACCTACAGGTAAGCCTATAATATGGCTTACCTGTAGGTACTGTAAATATCTCCTAAACTTTCACTGTTTAGAAGATATTTACTATATACGCCGACATCATTGGCACATGCGCTCTCAAAAAACGGCCGCAGGTGCCGTTTCTTCAGGACCCTGTGCCGTGACAGCAGTTCCCCGTACATACGCAGGAGTGACATTGCAGCTTCAGCCAGTCACAGCGCCGGAGCCTGCAAACTCAGAAGAAACTCCGGGGAACATGCCAGCCACCTCAGCGGTGTGCAGGTGCTGCTGAGAGGGCTTCGTTCTAAGGTAAGTATTTAATAATGAGCTAGTATGCATATATATATATTAGTCAGGTCCGTAAATATTGGGACATTGACACAATTCTAATCTTTTTGGCTCTATACACCACCACAATGGATTTGAAATGAAACAAACAAGATGCGCTTTAACTGCAGACTTTCAGCTTTAATTTGAGGGTATTTACAACAGTTTGTATATGTGCCTCCCACTTTTTAAGGGACCAAAAGTAATGGGACAGATTAACAATCATAAATCAAACTTTCATTTTCTAATACTTGGTTGCAAATCCTTTGTAGTCAATTACAGCCTGAAGTCTGGAACGCATAGACATCACCAGACGCTGGGTTTCATCCCTGGTGATGCTCTGCCAGGCCTCTACTGCAACTGTCTTCAGTTCCTGCTTGTTCTTGGGGCATTTCCCTTCAGTTTTGTCTTCAGCAAGTGAAATGCATGCTCAATCAGATTCAGGTTAGGTGATTGGACATTGCATAACATTCCACTTCTTTCCCTTAAAAAAACTCTTTGGTTGTTTCCGCAGTATGCTTTGTATCATTGTCCATCTGCACTGTGAAGCGCCGTCCAGTGAGTTCTGAAGCATTTTGCTGAATATGAGCAGATAATATTGCCCGAAACACTTCAGAATTCATCCTGCTGCTTTTGTCAGCAGTCACATCATCAATAAATACAAGAGAACTAGTTCCATTGGCAGCCATACATGCCCACGCCATGACACTACCACCACCATGCTTCACTGATGAGGTAGTATGCTTTGGATCATGAGCAGTTCCTTTCCTTCTCCATACTCTTCTCTTCCCATCACTCTGGTACAAGTTGATCTTGGTCTCATCTGTCCATAGGATGTTGTTCCAAAACTGTGAAGATGTTTGGCAAACTCTAATCTGGCCTTCCTGTTTTTGAGGCTCACCAATGGTTTACATCTTGTGGTGAACTCTCTGTATTCACTCTGTTGAAGTCTTCTCTTTATTGTTGACTTTGACACACATACACCTACCTCCTGGAGAGTGTTCTTGATCTGGCCAACTGTTGTGAAGGGTGTTTTCTTCACCAGGGAAAGAATTCTTCGGTCATCCACCACAGTTGTTTTCCATGGTCTTCCGTGTCTTTTGGTGTTGCTGAGCTCACCGGTGCGTTCTTTCTTTTTAAGGATGTTCCAAACAGTTGATTTGGCCACACCTAATGTTTTTGCTATCTCTTTGATGGGTTTGTTTTGTTTTTTCAGCCTAATGATGGCTTGCTTCACTGATAGTGACGGCTCTTTGGATCTCATATTGAGAGTTGACAGCAAGAGATTCCAAATGCAAATAGCACACTTGAAATGAACTCTGGACCTTTTATCTGCTCCTTGTAAATGGGATAATGAGGGAATAACACACACCTGGCCATGGAACAGCTGAACAGCCAATTGTCCCATTACGTTTGGTCCCTTAAAAAGTGGGAGGCACATATACAAACTGTTGTAATTCCTACACCGTTCACCTGATTTGGATGTAAATACCCTTAAATTAAAGCTGAAAGTCTGCAGTTAAAGCACGTCTTGTTTGTTTTATTTCAAATCCATTGTGGTGGTGTATAGAGCCAAAAAGATTAGAATTGTGTTGATGTCCCAATATTTATGGACCTGACTAATATATATATATATATATATATATATATATATATATATATATATATATATATATATATATATAATATATATATATATATATAATTATCAGATGCCCTATAGAATATGATGGGTGTTGCAATTTTATATTTATTTTTTTTATTTTATTATTGCTCTCACTCTGACGTTCACAACAATACCTCACGTGTGATGCATTCACTGTTTACATATGCTTGCGGGAGTAATGTATACGTTCACATTTGCGCGCAAACATAGGGAACGGGGGGTGCTTTAAATTTTTTTTATTTATTCTTTCTATACAACTTTGTTTTTAACACCATCTTTAATTATTTATTTTTTTGTATTAACTTTATTGCTATCACAAGGGATAAACAACATCCCTTGTGATAGCATGGACCGTGACAGATCCTCTTTATGGAGAGATCTGGGGTCTGTTAGATCCCAAATCTCTCCTATGGCCTCGAATGCCAACCGATCAGACACAGATCGGGCTGATTGGCTGCTAACGGCCAAGTAAACAGAGAAGCGGAAGTGACATTATACTCATCATTCCTGTTTCCAGGTTCACAGAGAGGGACAACGTCAGATCCTCTCTCTGTTCTGTGCAGCCGTCGTCGCTGGTCACATCTATCCCGGCCTCCCGATCGGACAGCAGAGCCTGGGAAAGGCTGCGGAGGGAGGGGGGTGGGACCCCCTTTCGCCACCCGCAAAAGTGATCAAGTGGCTGTTAAGCCAATCAAATCACTTCTGCTGAAAAGGTTATCGCCGGTTGAAAATTCTCATACTGGGATGATGCCCGCAGGTGCAGGCATCATCCTGGTATAACCACTGCAAACCGAGGATGTCCTATGGGCAACAAGTGGTTAAGCTGCAGGGTACCCTCTTTGCTGTTTTTCAGTTTCTTCTTGGGTTGTTAGTGTTGTGTTGCTGTGTTGCCTTCCCCTTAATGGAGCTGCTTTGGGACATCTCAATGTTCCAGAAGTCTACTGTTCCTGTTCCTGTTTATCTTAATGAACAGTTGAGAAAATGTGATTTTTGTACTCAATGTAAAATCCTTTTCTTGGAGTTTATCAAGGGACACAGTTCCCGTGCGTTTGCAATTTACTCCTAATACATCGTAAGAGGGGTTATACTTTGCCAGCCAATATGTATATTTTTTTTATTCCTTTAGAATAATAAATGTATTTTAATATGGCATGTTTACAACCTTAGAGAAAAAAAATTCTCCTTTCCAGCAGTTTGACCTGCTATGTAAAAACTTTGTTTTGTCCACAGACAATTGTTTAGGTTCAAGATGGTGTTAAAGTACAAGTTAGCAATCCCATGTGAACTGATTGTCAGATCCTCTCTGGACAATTGGCAATGCTTCCCAGAAATATTCCTCAGAGGATTACTTAACCTTTCAATTTGGAGGGCACAAAGCCAAGCTGATTAATGAACTTTCTGATGGTGGCTGATAAGCAGATCCATTCTTTTATTCCCTCAGAAAAGTGATTCCATCCTGACATCCCACAGCGCTTTAATCTGGATCATAAATGTGGCAAATAGATTAAATAAACACTAGACTAAAGAATGTATCTGGATGCAAACTGAAAGAGGTACATTAAAATCCCATAAGGAAGGTAATTTTGTTAAGCAGTTGAATTGTACATTTTTCATGTTTTGTATGTATAGTTTTAAGCATTTGTAGGCTACATTGCTATGTACATTGTATCTAAATATTTTGCCTTGGTAGAATAAAGTGGATAATTTTATACACTAGATGGCTAATATTTAAAAAATGGTTCAAGGAAATACATGAGTGCTCATACCTTTTACATATCCCTGGCAGAGTTTCTAAGACATGGACCATTTTAAGCAAGCATGCTTAAAGCATATTCTTTTAATTTTTTTTTTTTTTTTTAATGTGATTCAGATTATACAAGTGGGCATCACAGAATAGCACAATCATTAAATAAGCAGTAGCAAAAAAGGAAAATAATGAAATGGTGTGCATCTCCTTAGTTTTTAATAACATGTATTTCCCCATTTAGCAATGAACGTTTGCAGACTTTTTTAAAAGTTGCAAATGAGGCCCTTTGTTTTCTCAGTATTATGGATGCCCATTCTTCTTAACAAAAGCCTCCAGGTCCTGTAAATTCTTTCGTAGTCTAGTAGGAACTGCATGTTTGTGGACTCCTCAAAGGGGCTTAATGATTTTTAGGGGTCAGCTCAAGATAGTTACTTGGCCTTATGTTTAAATCACTGTTATGTTGAAAATTTCAAGTGCGCCCCATGTGCAGCTTCCAGGTTGATACAGTAAATGCAAATTCTCCTTAATTACTTTCTGATAAAACATAGTTACATGTTTTAGTCCTATTTAATCGTCTAAAAAAATGTTGCTGTCTAAAATCTAATGGGTTTCGTTAAATCGTTTTACTTCCAAATTGTTCTTCACATGCTACACTTTGGTGTGCCTTGTTCTTCTTTTACTTATTTTCCAGAGTTTGCTTCAACTCCCAAGGGAGCTGCCGCTGGTGCAAATAACTGACCCCCTTCATCAATTGCTGGGACTATTATTTATTAGTTTTATAATTGTTTATTTTTCATCAACTATTATCCAATCTAGACTGCTGCTAATATTGATATATTGTTTGGTTGGTTCTTGCGCTATTTTTTCCTTTTCTGTTTGTCTGGTCATTAGCCTAGGCTTATGACCTCATGCACAGCCCTGTCTCTCACTCTCGTGAGAGTTTGCCAGGAAGGGAGGGGGGGATGAGTCATAAGAGGGCCAATGAGAGCTGCACAGATGGAGGTGTGTTTCTGTGTGTCGGTGTACATCCAGGAAGTAAACAGGCATCAGCTTCAGCTGCCCACAGTTAAAATGGATGCAGCCAGATTTGGAGGGAGATTTCTGCAGCATATTTGGTAAGTACAGAATCACAGTATATATAAAATATGCAAAGTGGTTGGAGGGAAGCTTCAGAATGGTAAAGATGTTTTTATTACAAATTGTTTGAGCAGACTGCAGTTCCTCTTTAAGGAAAGCACTTTGTGCCAACACGATCGATCCTTGCTCTATTCTGCCTTTCCTTAGAGAGATCACCTGTGACACTAAATACCCTCTCTGCAAAGGCTTGATAAGCTGGCATAGCCAGCAGGTCTAATGCAAAAGGTTTAAGCTGGTGATCAAAAGTTTCACTCTTTTGACAGACAAAAATCTGTTTCGGTGTCCTCGGTGATGGTGGCAACTTAGTGCAAAAGCTCTTCCTTATATTTTCTGATCTGCTGCTCTATGCTGTTTGGGGAGATCTGCTGCGTGGGTCTCCTGCGGCGTTTAGAAAGAAACTGAAAGACTGGCTCCCTTGATGTGGATGGTGCTTTTTCCACTTCCAAGGATTTTTCATTATTCTCCTGTTCCACATTATCTTCAGACAATTCCTCATCTTGTGTGTTGTGCAATGTGGATTTTCTTACGGCATACTCCTCTGCCTTTTTAAGCAGTTCCTGAATATTATCATCCGCCACATCAACAAGGGTTTCACAGAGCGTAGGGTTGACAAAACAAGCAGCTGCTGCAAGTGGCAAGAACATTTCATCAGTTGGATCTAAGAATGAAACAAAACGCTGGTTCACATCCCCTTTTATTTTCTGTCCAATTGTGACAAGGTCTTGATTGCTAGTGTTCTGTTTAAATAAAAGAAAGGTCTGGTGTCACTAGTAACACACCTCCATCCCTAATAATAATACAATAGAAACATGGATGTCGCCCTTGGGACTTTAAATGAGGTGTGCACATTTGGCCGATAAAATTGACAAAGGTAAATACAGTAACATATTTATTACAGAAATAGTCACACATGAAAATAACAAAGGCAAAGCCGATAAAATATTGTACATAGTTAAAGATTGCATTGCATTTAAAGTACATGAGTATACATGACATCTATAATCTCCGACACGTTTCGCAAGAGTTGACTCACTCATCAGGGGTGGATGCATGTAGGATATATCTGGAAATGAATGATCAAAAATGTAACACACGAATAAATGATAAATTAGCAAAATAGTAACAGAGTATGTGATAGAATGCATGTATAAATCAACCTGTTGCAATAGTAAGACTCTGGAGGGTGGTCTTAGGAGCCCTGTAATGCTGCACAGTGCTTTGGACAGTGGTCTGAGGAAGCCTGTAATGCACAGTGCGCTGGACGGTGGTCTGAGGAGGCCTGTAGTGCTGCACACAGTGCTCTGAACGGTGGTCTGAGGAGGCCTGTAATGCTGCCTAGTCAGTGCTCTGGATGGTGGTCTGAGGGGAGGCCTGTGTTTTGGAGTGTGTGGAGTGTATTTCTAAGTATGTCCGTACTGAGTGTTGGGAGTATTTTATTGACAACTTTGTTTAAAAAAAATAAATAAACTTTCATTTTCTTTCTGATTTTTTTCAGACAAATTAAATCTTCAAAATATTCGCCATGTTTCTTAAATACCTTGGAGTGTCTGCTTTCCAATATGTGGTCAGGAATTTTCATTTTCTTGAAAATTCTGTTTGAGAGTTTTTAGAATAAATAGAAATAATAAAACAATAGAAAAAGAAAAAAGGCCATAACTGATGGGAACGGCGGGCCGATATAACATGGCAAAACATAACAACACCCCCCCCCCCCCAGGGCAGTCAGGAAATAATGCTTAATCTATGCCTCTTGAAGGTGCTCATTGAATTTTGGGCTCCTCTAAGCAGTTAGGTTGAAAAAAGTCACATGTGGTATCCCCATACTCAGTAGCAGAATATGTTTTGGGGTGTAATTCTATGTATGCCCATGCCTTGTGTGAAAATTAAATAATCGATGGCTGTGTTTAACATAAAAAAAAATAGCATTTTCATTTTCCAAAAAATGTGTGGCAAAAAATGTTTTTCAAAAGACTTACCATGCCTCTAATAAATACGTTGATGGGTCTACTTTGGAAAATGGGGTCCTTTTTTTGGGTGTTTCTTCCGTCCTGGCACTTCAGGGCCTCAAATGTGAGAAGTAGTCAGGAAATCAGATGCAAAATGTATGCCTCTTGAAAGCCAGAAGGTGATCCTTAAATTTTGGGCCCCTCTATGCATCTAGGCAGCAGAAAATGGCCGGGGCATGATTGGGGTGGTGATGTCACAAGGGACGGGGCCTCTGGATGACGACACCGGTTGGCCCTGTTCCATGGCTATACATGTGGTGGCATACGGCGGACCCAGCATTACAGCGGGAGAGAGCGTCGGGAGAACATCGGAGAAATAACAGAAGACAGCGGAGAGAGGAGAACCTGGTAGAGGGAAGGGAGAGGAGAATCGGCAGTGGGAGAAGACATCAGTGGAGGGAGAAGAACCGGAGGATAAAGACATCGCCGGAGGGAGAAGAAATCGGAAGAAGAGATGCCAGAACTGCTTTAATAAATGACTTGTACTGTATGTAATGTACTGTTTTTGATTTTGACACTTTTTTTGGGTGAATGGGTAGGGGTACAATGTAGCCAATACTCATTCACATAGAGTGGGGGCCCAGATTTGGGGGGTTAAAGGGGACTTCCAGATTCCGATAAGCCCCCCACCTGCAGACCCTGACAACCACCAGCCAGGGTTGTCAGGAAGAGGCCCTTGTCCTCCTCAACATGGGGACAAGGTGCTTTGGGATGGGGGGGCGCAGGGCCCCCCCACCCCAAAGCACCCACCCCCACCATCTTGAGGGCATATGGCCTGGTATGGTCCTGGAGTGGGGAGACCCCCTTTCCTGACCTGCTGGGCTGCGTGCTCGGATAAGTGTCTGGTATGGATTTTGGCGGGGACCCTACAGCGTGGGGATTCCCCTTAAAATCCATACCGGAGGGTCTGGTATGCTCTGGGGGGGGACCCTTCGCCAGTTTTTTCATTTTGGCGAGGTTCCCTCTTCGAGATCCTCAGCGCAAAAGCCACACTGCAAGTTGAATCATCATGATCCGACTTGTGGTGTGACTTCTATTCAAATCAATGGGCTCTTATAGGGAACCATTGACTTTGACATGTAAAAAAAAAACACTCAACGATGCTGTATCCAGCGTCAAGCAGCTTTTACCAGCGTCAAGCAGTCTGACACACCGCAACTCCGATCTAGGACACGGACTCTTTACCACGTGATCAGCCGTTTTCAATCACGGTTGATCACGATGTAAACAGGAAAAGTTGTTTATCCGCTTTTCCTCACTCGCGTCTGACAAACGCGAGTAAAGGAGAGCCAATTGTGGGGTCTGTGCTGATTGTTTATCAGCGCAGCCCCCCCTCAGATGCCCACCCAGGACCACCAGGGATGGCCACCACTGATGACCACCAGGTATGGCATCCCTGGTGGCAATGTGTGCCCACACATGATGCCAGTCAGTGCCCACCAGCAATACCTGCCAGTGCCTCCTAATCAGTGATACCAATCAGTGCCCATCCTTGCTCATCAGTGCCACCCATAAGTGCCCATCTGTGCTGCATATCTGTGCCACCTATCAGTGCCCATCAGTGCCACCTCATCTGTGCTCATCAGTGCCACCTTATCAGTGCCCGGCAGCGCAGCCTCATCAGTGCCCATCAGTGAAGGAGAAAACTTACTTATTTACCAAAATTTTAAAACCGAAACGAAAAACTTTTTTTTTCAAAATCTTCAGTATTTTTTTATTTGTTTAGCAAAAAATAAATCAAATACCACCAAAAGAAAGCTCTATTTGTGGGAAGAAAATGATAACAATTTTGTTTAGGTACAGCTTAGCATGACCGCGCAATTGTCATTTAAACAGCGACAGCGCTGAAAACTGAAAATTGGCTTGGGCAGGAAGGGGGGAACGTGCCCTGTATTGAAATGGTTAAGCTTCAAAAAAAAAAAAAAAGGCAGAGGCTGCTAAAAGCAGCTGTAAAAATGCCCTGTGTGATTAGGCCTTAAAGTTTACCTTTTTGAAAAGAAATAATAAATGCACAAGTTTTTGCAAGAGCAACAGTGCACTTGTAGTCCACTGAGAACTGCAAGCCGAACAGCCACGCTGATGTTAAATGTGACTGTGGAGGAGAGGAACCCCCGCCCGCTGTCACAGGGTGGGGGGGGGTTGATATGCTAGAACATGTTAGACCCTAAATACAGATGTAACATGTTCTAAAGGTGATCTTGGCCTTTAACTTACCCATTTGCTATGTGTATCACTATACTATGTCCTTTGCTTACTTTCTCATAAAAAGAAAGTAGATTTATTTGACAATTTTATTTTATGTGAATCCAATATATATATATATATATATATATATATATATATATATATATATATATGTATATGTATGTGTATATATATATACTACCGTTCAAAAGTTTGGGGTCACCCAAACAATTTTTTGTGTTTTCCATGAAAAGTCACACTTATTCACCACCATACGTTGGGAAACGAATAGAAAATAGAGTCAAGACATTGACAAGGTTAGAAATAATGATTTGTATTTGAAATAACATTGTTTTTACATCAAACTTTGCTTTCATCAAAGAATCCTCCTTTTGCAGCAATTACAGCATTGCACACCTTTGGCATTCTAGCTGTTAATTTATTGAGGTAAGCTGGAGAAATTGCACCTCACGCTTCTAGAAGCAGCTCCCACAAGTTGGATTGGTTGGATGGGCACTTCTGGCGTACCATACGGTCAAGCTGCTCCCACAACAGCTCAATGGGGTTCAGATCTGGTGACTGTGCTGGCCACTCCATTACCGATAGAATACCAGCTGCCTGCTTCTGCTGTAAATAGTTCTTGCACAATTTGGAGGTGTGTTTAGGGTCATTGTCCTGTTGTAGGATGAAATTGGCTGCAATCAAGCGCTGTCCACTGGGTATAGCATGGCGTTGCAAAATGGAGTGATAGCCTTCCTTATTCAGAATCCCTTTTACCCTGTACAAAGCTCCCACCTTACCAGCACCAAAGCAACCCCAGACCATCACATTACCTCCACCATGCTTAACAGATGGCGTCAGGCATTCTTCCAGCATCTTTTCATTTGTTTTGCGTCTCACAAACGTTCTTCTTTGTGATCCCAAACTTGGATTCATCCGTCCACAACACTTTTTTCCAGTCTTCCTCTGTCCAATGTCTGTGTTCTTTTGCCCATCTTAATCTTTTTCTTTTATTGGCCACTCTCAGATATGGCTTTTTCTTTGCCACTCTGCCCTGAAGCCCAAAATCCCGCAGCCGCCTCTTCACTGTAGATGTTGACACTGGTGTTTTGCGGGTACTATTTAATGAAGATGCCAGTTGGGGACCTGTGAGGCGTCTGTTTCTCAAACTAGAGACTCTAATGTGCTTATCTTCTTGCTTAGTTGTGCAACGCGGCCTCCCACTTCTTTTTCTACTCTGGTTAGAGCCTGTTTGTGCTGTCCTCTGAAGGGAGTAGTACACACCGTTGTAGGAAATCTTCAATTTCTTTGCAATTTCTCGCATGGAATAGCCTTCATTTCTAAGAACAAGAATAGACTGTCGAGTTTCAGATGAAAGTTCTCTTTTTCTGGCCATTTTGAGCGTTTAATTGACCCCACAAATGTGATGCTCCAGAAACTCAATCTGCTCACAGGAAGGTCAGTTTTGTAGCTTCTGGAAGGAGCTAGACTGTTTTTAGATGTGTGAACATGATTGCACAAGGGTTTGCTAATCATCAATTAGCCTTCTGAGCCAATGAGCAAACACATTGTACCATTAGAACACTGGAGTGATAGTTGCTGTAAATAGGCCTCTATACACCTATGTAGATATTGCACCAAAAACTAGACATTTGCAGTTAGAATAGTCATTTACCACATTAGCAATGTATAGAGTATATTTGTTTAAAGTTAGGACTAGTTTAAAGTTAGCTTCATTTAAAAGTACAGTGCTTTTCCTTCAAAAATAAGGACATTTCAATGTGACCCCAAACTTTTGAACGGTAGTGTGTGTATATATATATATATATATATATATATATATATATTAATATTATAATTTTTTTTTTTTTTTCTTCAAAAACTCTTCTGTGTGATTTTTTTTTTTTAATCAAACTCTAAAGTATCTTACCAACTAAATAAGGTAAACTAACCGGCCTATATTTTTTGGGTAAATACTTTGATTCCTTTTTAAATAAAAGGCACCATAGAAGCTTTCTGTTGGAGCTCCCGACTCCCGGCCTACTAACTTTGGCTGAAATTACCATTTCTCCTACAAAAACCAGCCTGAAATGACATATAAGAGAAGGCGGAAGACCTTCAAAAGTGAATCCAGCGGCATCGATCAGCCGGTATTTTCAACTCCTGGCTCAAGCAGCAATCTCCCCCACACAACCATGTGGCGAGAGAAGGCCGCAGGATCTACCCTCCACATCCTTGGCTGCATCACAGCGACCTGTGCCACGCTCGCTGAAGGGGCTGCCCTCGCTTCTAGTACCCTCTCCTGGCAACCCGGGCGGCTCGGAAGCATTCGCAGGATGTTCAGGATCCAGACGGGTGCAGACATCAGAGCCCTGCTGTGGGCATTACCAACCAAGGCCGACATGGATGCCCTGATGACAAGGATGTAGGAGCAGCACCGCTGTGACTTCCATGAGCTCTGCTCTGAAGTTCACACTTTAGATGAACGCATCAGCAAGGGGGAGACAGAGGTGAGTGCCTTGGAAAAAGGCCAGGCAGAATTCCAGGTAAAGCTGTCAGAGGTGACCAAGACCGTCCTAGAGATGTCATCTGCCGCCTACATCGATATGCACAAAAGGAGCAAATCCTCAGAGCGGCATGGGCCAACGACCGGATCGATTTTGACGGGGCAGAGCTATCGATCTACCCAGATGTGTCCAGGGCAACGCTACAAAGAAGGGCCATGTTGAAGCCCCTACTCGAGCGGCTACGGTGGGCTGCGCTGCCGTACTGATGGGGCTTCCCACTCCAACAACCTGTTAGGAAAGGGGGAGCTTCCATTACTCTGAGGCGCCATACAGACCCTCCCGGTCCTGTTCCTTTTCCTGGACATGGAACCCATCCATTTACCTGATTAGATGAAGCCGCTGCCTACTAGAGACTCCCGCCAGGCTCCTCGGGCCCCCGGACCGGTTCTGCCACGTCGCTCTGCCAGAAGAAGGAAAGCAGCCACCGGTGAGAGCTCAAGACCAAGAAGCCTGAGTGTGAGCCGCAACGAGGGTAAGTGGCGTGTTCTCTTCTTTAATTGCTTTCTTCACCCCTTGAGCTTTCTCTTTTCTTGCCAGTACCCTCCCCTTCCGCTACTTCTACTTATACTCTCTACCACTACCACCCCCTTTTTTTTCCCTCCCTGTCCCAGTCACAGCCATGCCTAAGGGTAAAACAGAACCTGTCCGCCTGGTCTCCAATAATGTGATTAAACTAAATGCCCCGGAGAAGGGCTCCATGATGCTTGCCAATTTAAAACAAATGGAGGCCCACATGTGCTTCCTCCAGGAGACACATTTCCGTGCGGACAAACCACCAAGACTCCATGACCGCTTCTTCCCGACGGTATACTATGGCTGCTCCGCTGATTCCAAGTCCTTATCCATAGCAATACCCCTTGGGAGATGATGGATCGCTGGTATGATGCAGAGGGAAGAGCGCTCTTTGTGAAGGGGACGCTGGGGGCAACCTTGGTGAACTTATATCTTCCCAACTCTAACTTGATTGCCTTTCTGGAACAGATCACAACAAACCTGGGAAACTTCGCTGAGGGGGAAGTACTCTTGGGGGGAGACATGAACTTTACCATGGACCCGACTATAGACTCCTCCAGAAATACATCTCAGAATTCCTACGCGACGCTGAGGCGTCTTAAGAGAAATCTTAATGCGTTCCACTTGGATGTGTGGCGCGTCCTCCACCAGAACCACAGGGATTATACATTCTACTCGCACCCCCATGATTCATATACTAGAATTAACATGCTCATGGGTACCACAATCGCTCTCATCCAGGGTCGTTTTGGCCTTGATTGGCTCTATCACGTTTTCAGACCATGCATTGGTCTTTGTAGATGTGGACCTCCTACAGCCCACTATGAAACAATGGATATGGAGACAACGACTCATTGATACAGATTCCAGAGATAGCGACAGAGGTGTTGGTGGAGCTAAGACAATACTTCTCCACTAATGTTAATCCGGAGGTGCACCCAACAATAGTTTGGGAAGCACACAAAAGCTACATTAGAGGCCTCATGGTCAAAATAGGGTCTTGTATAAAGAACGAGAGAGCCAAACAAACCGTAGACCTTCTGGAGAAAATGAGATCCCTGGAGACTACTCATAAACAATTTCTGGCAGCCCAGGCACTGGCAGAATTAACCGCCTTGCGGAATCAGCTCCAATCCTTGGCACTATTCAAGGCCAAGGAGACGATCTCTAAATGTCGTACCTTTTATGAACACAGCAATAAATGCGGCAAGATGCTGGTGCGGGCACTGAGAGCCCAGAGAGCTTGCACGCTTATCCCTGAAATGCTAAACGACACACATAATAAAATCCATACTACTGAAGGGATTGCTGCTCTTTTCCGGGAATATTATACGGATTTCTATAATCTCCCGTCCCCGAAGTTGGAAAGGGACAGATCCGCCGAACAAAAGGTCATTCAGGAATACTTAAGCAAGTCGGGCCTCCCGCAGATTTCGGAGGACGAGCTGAGCGAACTGGAAAAAACGATCTCAGCAAATGAGGTGACATTGGCAATGGCACAAATGCAACTGGGCAAAGCCCCTGGCCTGGATGGGTAGTCCCTCCTATACTACAGGACTTTTGGAGACCTGTTGATTCCGCATTTCCTATCTGCATACAATGCAGCAGGAGAGGGGGCAGTCCTTCCGAGAGACGCACTAAGAGCCCACATTGCTGTAATACCTAAAGAAGGAAAAGACCCACTATACTGCCAAAATTATCGACCAATATCCCTATTAAATGTGGACTTGAAAATTTTCACTAAAATCCTTTCTATGCGCCTGATGAACTTAATCCCGCTACTGTTTCATTCCGACCAAGTAGGATTTGTCCCAACAAGAGAGGCGCGTGACAATACGACGAAGGCAATTAATCTGATCCAGGCAGCGAGAACACAGACGATCCCACTGCTGCTCCTCTCGACAGACGGCCGGGAAGGCGTTTGATAGAGTGAGCTGGCCTTTCCTATTTGAAACCCTCAGATGCATAGGCTTGAAAGAACGAATGATGAACTGGATTTATGCTATCTACTCCTGCCCATCGGCCCAGGTCAAGGTCAACGGTTATCTCTCTTCGGCATTTAAAATAGCAAATGGGACAAGGTAGGGGTGTCCTCTGTCACCACTAATTTTTATTCTCGCCCTCGAACCATGTTTTCGCACTATCAGATATCAAAGGCCTTACCCGGGACGCCACCCTGTCCCCAAAAGTAGCGGCTTTTGCCGATGATCTCCTCTTCTTTTTGACAACCCCTAGTGTCCATCCCAAATCTGCTCAAGGAACTAAAGACTTTTGAGGGATTATCACAATATCGCATTAACTATCGGAAATCGGAAGCACTCGATGTTAACTTGCCATCCTCCCTTACTGCACTACTCCATACAGATTTCCCTTTTAAATGGGCCCCCTCCCATATTAAATACTTGGGAACCCTGTTGCCTTGCAAGACAGAAGATATTTTTCCTCTCGATTTCCCCCTTCTCCTGACAGCGATAAAAAGAGATCTAAAGGAATGGCAGCACGGCCTCTTTACCTGGTTACCTGTTTCAGACGCTGTGGCATAGTGAAAATTAATATTATGCCCAGACTCCTATATCATTTTTGAAGCACTTCAAATACAAATCCCTATCGCCTTCTTGAAAGTGGTAAATAGAGTGATAACCCACTTCGTATGGGCTGGTAAGCCCCCACGATTAGCACAAACAATACTCCGACTTCCAAAATTGAAAGGTGGCATAGTCCTCCCAGATGCCATTCTCTACCACACAGCTTGTCATCTAACCCATATTTTGGACTGGTGCAGACACGAAACCTTGAAACAATGGGTACAAATAGAAAACTCCATGGCGGGAGTCCGTTTGGACCAACTGCCCTGGTGTCAGCAACCTTTTGCCGAAACAGGTATTATCCCACCCCACGGTGGGGGTGACAATCTGGACTGCTCGGAAAGTCTTCTGAGATCTGTCTATCGTGCCACTCCCTTCTCCACTCACCCCAGTAGTGGGCAACCTGGCTTTCACTTTGGGACTTAAGGATCCTAGATTTCAAGATCTGAAAGTAACTGAGAGATAACAGGCTAGACATTTTCTCATTGACAGACAATGGAAGAACAGATGACAAGTCATGGACGACCCAACATTGTGGGGACTCTCCTTCTGGCAGAAGGTTCAGCTGTCCCACTACATTAGCTCATTATCCTCACCGGATGCATTCTGGAGGCAACTAACTCCCTTTGAATTGCTCTGCCTGGACCAGTCACCACTGAGGCACGCAATCTCCCTAACATACCAGCTACTGGTGTCCCCACAGACATACACTAGACCTCCTTACATTAACCGGTGGGAGCGCGATCTGGGACTAAAATTCACAGAAAAGCAGGTCGAGTGGATCATCCTTTTTTCTCACAAGACTTCTATATGCGCAAGACACCAAGAAGCGGGATACAAGGTGATGTCTCGTTGGCATTACAAGCCAGTAAAGGTTCACAAGATTTTCCCCCAGAGCACAGACCTGTGTTGGAGAGGAGGATGGAACGCTCCTTTATGTTTTCTGGTCATGCCGGTTGATACAGCCCTTTTGGACAGAGATGCACCGCATCATCCAAACGTTCACGGATCGTGTGCTGCCGAACTCCCCCGAGTTCTTCCTCCTGCTTCATCACAAGATCCCAACCAAGAGCTACAGGAAATCTATATTGCCATTCTTGCTCACGGCAGCAAAAAGCTGTGTCCCATTGTATTGGAAGCAGACCCAGCCTCCGTCGGTGGCTTCCTGGTTGAAAAGAGTAGCAGACATACACGCACTGGAAGACTTGGTGGCCACGGAAAAAGGCCTAAGTGAAAAATTCTCCAAAAAATTGTATTTCTAGTACGAATTTATTTACTCCGAGGAATACATACAGCTAGTAAACTGACCCCCTTGAAGGGGAATAACTGCAAAAAAAAACCTCCCCAGTTGGACTGGCTGGGACCGGACAGGGGTATTAACCCCCTTTTCCCCCTCCTTTTTTTTTTTTTCCCTTCTCCTCTCCACACCCTCCCCCCCCCCTACTCCTCCATTTGTCTCCCCAACCCTCCACATCCACCCCCCCTCTTTTTTTTTTTTTTCTTTCTTTTTTCTTCTGCCTATACTCTTTTCCTCATCTCTATCTTTTCAGCACCTTTTGTCTCTGTTTCTATCTGATGTTAGTACATCGGATATTGACAATCCCTCACCTACTCCCTTTAAAAAATGGCACACGTCGGTAAAATTAAAGGGGTCATGCTGGGCGCACATTCTGCCTTTATCCCGCTATTAGACTACATGTAAAGTGCTCTCATAATTATGTAAATATATGTATAGGGATGTATAGCTTAAATTTTCACTGTGATGTACCCCGTTGTGTTTTTCTGGACGGGGACGGGGTCGCTCTCGTCATCCTGTACGGAGGCCGGAGCTGCTGAGCTGCCTTTGTGTACTCTGCCGATGTGATGAGAGTCTGTCTAAGAAGGATCCTATTGGTTTTCATGCAATCTATCTCCCCACGTGTATGGTGAAATCTGAGTGGAGGATTTTCAAGCGTGTTTGACTGCTTTTGATTAAGTAGTCCACTCATTGGGGTAAGAGTCAGTGTGAACCTTTCCTTCTTGGTGACGGATTCTTCCCAGCACTTTCCTTTGTGTGGACCTACACCTATTGGACTGTTTTTATTGAGAGGTCATATTTTCTCAACATTGGGACTTTTTATTAGTTATTAGCACTAGACTGTGTGATTTTATATACACAGCATCTCAAAAAAGTGACACTGGGATTAATAAGGAATTCGGAGCCTACACCCTCAGCTGATCCGCTTTACATCTATGCTTTGTTGCCAAAACACGAGAGTGTGAGGCAATTTGAGTCGGTGAGTGCTGAATTCAAGGGGAGTGGAGTCACTGACACTAAGTGAATTGGTGGACCGTTTTCCAGATTCATCACATTTCCTGCACGGTGGTCTGTCTATGGACTTTATGGACTTTACCACTTGATTTCACTTTTGCTTTATGTGTCATTGAAATTGCCTTGTTTATGGCACACTTTCACTGTTAATTTTATATTGAATAGTCTTTGATATAGATTTATTCACGTTATCTACTCCAATTTCCTTTTGTAGATAGATGTACTAGATCACCTTCGAGTGTTGAATGGTTTACCACTGGTATTTAGCGCCACTTATATTGTTTCACAAGGATCGCATTTGGGCTCTTGGAAATAATAGGACGTAATGTAATGTAATATGCCTGGTTAGGGGTGGCATATAAAAAAAAATTAAAAATCTTAAAATATTTTGTATTATCAGGTAAAAAATAATCTACACCTGTTTATAAACTGGTGGAATCTTTTTTGAAAATAGATTTCACTATGATGATTCCACTGAGTAAAGAGTGGAGTACCAACATGTCAAGGGACTAAATATCACTGAGGGTTTTTTTTCTAAAAAGGTCAAATTAAAAAAAAAAGACGTTTTTATTTGCACCGCAATGGACCCTGTATCTCAGCCTTGCTCAGTAATGACTGCTCCTAGTCCAGAAGCCTGCTATGGCTTCTTTTATCCAAAGAGGAAAAAATGAGTTATGTTATCTGGATGACTACAGACACATATGCATCCCCCTTTCTTACTGCATGGGCAGACAAGGTCGATAGCATTACAAGGTATTTGTGGCAGTGCTTGTTTCAGTTTTCAGAGCTGCCAGTTTTCAGTCGGATTTGAATTACAAAAGAAGAAGCTGGCATGAAAATTGAAAGGGGTTTATCGGCTAGTCTGAAGCCTCATAGCATATTGCTTATTTATGCAGTCCATCTGCAGCGAGAAGTCTAGAAAAAGCAATACATTTAAGAAAAAAAAATAAGACTATAATATTCAGATATGTTTAAGATGGCAAATAAAATAGATACCTGTAGTATATCTACGAAAGTGATTTCACTTAAAGTTGCACATTACTGCAAGAGAAGATTTTGTATCATGTCATAAATTGTAAGCATCTGTGATGCTCTGTACTGTAGGTAGCCTCTGGGGATTTCAAGAAAAGCTGTTGCTAAGTCACTTTAAAATTAAAATGGAGGAAAGATAACTGTCCTGAGAGCTATGCAGTCAAACTGCTGAAGTTTAATGCTCTGGTCGCATTTGAATAACATTTTTGCATTGCATGTAAAATTAGCCATGGACCAATGGATAAAAGTCACCATCTTTTGGGGAAAATTGGGATGCATTTTAAGCCATGAAGATTTTGGAGCCTTTCATTTACATTTATTCATGGAGTGAATTGCTGCTATCGGACGATCTCGCATATATTATTCATTGTTCCATGCATGCTGTAGGCTTTCTATCCTTTCAGGAGAAACTCCCAGTTAACATTTCAGTCTTTGCTCTCAAGGAACAGGCAGCTAAATTTTGATTTGCTAGAGACCAAGTTATCGTTTTTTCTTCCTTTTCTTGACAGTTGGATTAGCCGTAAAGACAAAAAAAAGGAACATTAAAGCCTTAAAGGCACCATCTTGCATTTACATCCGTGAGAATTTATTATTTGAACCTGTTAGTGAGACCAATGACCATAGCATATTTATCATAGAGTGCCAATCCATGGAAATGAGGGATGTAATTCCTTCCGTTCTAGATGAGAAGATGCTCTTTTATAGGTTGACTGTTTTGTTAAATGACAAAGCACGTGGCTCTTAGGAAGTAATAAATATGACTGCATGGAATACAAATGGTGCATCTAGCTGCAAACTGCTTGATTTAATGATACATATTTCAGGCAGAAAATGTTATTTAGATATGTGCATTCTGATAAGTATATTATTCTGCACATGTATCTGCATGAAACAGGACATGTAGAAATATATTTTTACAATAAACAGTGGTCTCATGCATGGAAACAAGAAACAAATATTTTTAAAGCAGTTTGGTTCAAAGCCTCACTTCGGGATCATTTTTACAATTACATTTTCTGTTATTAGTAGCTTTAAAGGAGATGTGTGCCATTTAGGCATTCATTACTGACTGTAGTTATTCATTACTGACTGTAGTTATTTTTTTATTATTTTTTACCCCAATGAACAAGGGAGATGCAAAGGTGACCACAGAGATATGAGAATGACCTTTTATTAAAAACACATTAGCTGGTCGTTTGGAAAAGATTTAGGCCACCACATAAATGCTGTCAAGATAATTTGGCAGTGTATGACTTTGAGCAACTATCAATGAAAGGTGGAGTTAGAAAAGATTATGGCCTGCGGTGCAAGCTTTTTATCCTTAATGCATGATAGACAAACATTATTTATGGTGATGATTCAGAATTGCAAGATTTCAGTATAATGGTCATTGTTCATTAAAAAAAAAAAAAAAAAGCAGTCATGATTCATGCATGTAATAATGATTTTTCAGACACGACCCATAGTGCAGTGTAATTTGTTATGATTTTTACTGCATCATAATAATACAGAGGCTTGTACAATTGAGAATGATTCCCTTGTATTTAGAAGTGGTCAAATAAATTAGGCACTTTTTGAATGATTCATATTTCTTATATTAAGCCAGAATTCTGTAGGTTTATGTGGCATGCATAAAACCTTAGCAGTGTGCTGATCCTATGGAAATAGTAGGCTATTGATTGGAAATTTTTAATGTAGATTATTGCATCTCCCTCGAACACAAGAGAGAAGACAATTCTGAGAGTTTACTAATACCTACATTGGTTTTGTTGTTGGCCTCTTGCAATTCATGTACAGCAGCACTCAGACTGAAATACAAGAAACAGTACTGTAAGCCAATCAGGCTCTGCTGCAAGTGCTGATACTTATCAGTCTGCTGTTTCCCCTACACTGCCCCATTACAAGCTGGGGGCGAGGGGGTGACAAAATTATTGCTTAGCTGTAGAGGAGAAAAGTAGAGTCATCATCCTGTGCTGTTTAGTAGAGATGTGTACATCTCGGGAAAGGCTGCACACTATTTTGGATTTAGGTCACAAATGTGTATTTAAAGTTCAGCTTTTTTGTTTCTTTAGCTCACTGCATTTCTCAAAAGGCTGCGTGACTGACGATGGAAGTATCAGGTATAAAAGCAGTGTTTGGTATATTTTAAAATAAAGCCCAGAATAATCACTAACTGGGGAAGCAATAAAAAAAAGACAACCCTAGAGCCTACATCTTCAAGAATGCAAGATGTTTGCCACTGAATGTAGCTATACTTCTGCCATTAATGAAGAATTTGTTCCAAAGAGCATTGGTGCGGAAGGATGTCAAGAACATGGCAAGTCTGACACTGCTGCAGAACCAGAGTTTAGAGTATAGCCAATTCCCCTGTGGCAACAACTTTATCTTTGGATTACTTTATTTATCAGGAGGAGCTATTAACCACATGGGGGATGCATTGTTTTGTGTGGGTAAGCCAGTTCTTAAACTTTTATTGTAAAAAGCAGGATACTGAGTCCATGCAAATATGCTCCCCCAGTGTACGTATACAAAGTTATATGTACAAGTTTTTAAATCGATTAACACATTTTTACACCTAGTTTGTCTTTTATTACATGTATTTCTAAAAATAAATTGAAGAGAATATATTATCCTTAACTTGGTGACTAGTGTGCAGTACATTATTTAACCACTTAACATTTAATAATTCAACAGAACTGTTCAGTTGGTGGCTACTTTGTTGTAAAGGAAGTAGATAGATAAAGTAGACATAGCCCTTTTTTAGGCCTCATGCACACTGGGCTTACAGGCATTTGCCAGTTTTTCTGTTTTTTTCAGCCTGTAAAAGCACCTCTATGTTGGCCTATGTGCCATGCAAACATAAACATTTACAGGAGTAATAGAATAGGAGCGTTTAGAGGCTGAAAAAAAACAAACCATCAAAAGCATGTTCAGAAGCGGAGCTAAAAAACTCTGAACACACCTTAACGCTAGACGCATTTAGGTGCGTTTTGAGCGTTAATGCATTCCAATGGCTAGAATAAATTACTATTTTGGTCAAAGGAATCCATTAATACGCAAACGCTTGATTCGCCTAAATGTGTGTGCAATGCGTTAGTCATGTTTTTTAAGCAGCTTTTCTCAATCCAAATAGTTCTGGCATTGAGAAGAAAAAAATCGAACGCCCTGTGTACATTAGGTCTTAATTATAAGGGGTGGAAGTTTGAACCATGTCATGTTTCCCATACCAAGTAAACTCTTCCTTTTATATTGATTAAGCCTTTTACCTATAAAGATGTATATAGTGTGTGTGTAATGTATGAGGGGTCGACCAATTATCAGCGGCCAATATTTACTACTTTTTTTTTTTTTAAGAGCATTTATCAGTAACAAACTTACCGTCATTGCTTCAAGTGCTTGTACCGGGGTGATGCCTGCAGCTGCAGGCATCACCCCGGTACCATTCTTTAGAGTGGACGGTCGGCTTTCTTGTAATGACAACCAATGCAGCTAAGCAGCCGCTCAGCCGTGATCACAAGTAGCAGGAGGGGACGCTCCCCCGCCGCCGCTCAGCCGTGATCACAAGTAGCAGGAGGGGACGCTCCCCCGCCACCGCTCAGCCTGGGTCTCCCGTCTCACCGGGAGGCCCGATCAACTGGCTGGCCAGACCCAAACAAAGCCGATTGCTTTGTTTGGGTCTCAGATCTAGTAACCCGGAAGCAATGTCATGAGATCACTTGCAGATTACTCTCATCCTAAAGGCACCAGTTTTAAAAAAATAGAAAGTATTCAAAAATGCACATCTTGGCGTTTTTGAATACTTTTAAGTGCAGTGGAGGGGTTTAGAAGACCCCAGATCCCTCCATAAAGAGTACCTGTCACTACCTATTACTGTCACAAGGGATGTTTACATTGCTTGTGAGAGCAATAAAAGTGATAAAAAAAATGTAAAAGGACAGTGTAAAAATAAAAACTTTAAATCTACAGACTATCGGCACCTGATATCGGCTATCAGCCTTAAAGGCAGCCGAAAAATCGGTATTGGCCCTGAAAAAACAATATCGGTCGACCCCTAATATGTAACACATACACAGTATCTTACAAAAGTGAGTACACCACTCAAATTTTTGTAAATATTTTATTATATCTTTTCATGTGACAACACTGAAGAAATGACACTTTGCTACAATGTAAAGTAGTGAGTGTACAGCTTGTATAAGAGTGTAAATCACTCAACACAGAGCCATTAATGTCTAAACCGCTGGGAACAAAAGTGAGTACACCCCTAAGTGAAAATGTCCAAATTGGGCCCAAATTGTCAATATTTTGTGTGGCCACCATTATTTTCCAACACTGCCTTAACCCTATTGGGCATGGAGTTCACAAGAGCATCACAGGTTGCCACTGGAGTCCTCTTCCACTCCTCCATGACGACTTAACGGAGCTGGTGGATGTTAGAGACCTTGTGCTCCTCCACCTTCCATTTGAGGATGCCCCACAGACGCTCAATAGGGTTTAGGTCTGGAGACATGCTTGGCCAGTCCATCACCTTTACCCTCAGTTTCTTTAGCAAGGCAGTGATCGCCTTGAAGGTGTGTTTGGGGTCGTTATCATGTTGGAATACTGCCCTATGGCCCAGTCTCTAAAGGGAGGGGATCATGCTCTGCTTCAGTATGTCACAGTACATGTTGACATTCATGGTTCCCTCACTGAACTGTAGTTCCCCAGTCCCGGCAGCACTCATGCAGCCCCAGACCATGACACTCCCACCACCATGCTTAACTGTAGGCAAGACACACTTGTTTTTGTACTCCTCACCTGGTTGCTGCCACACATGCTTGACACCATCTGAACCAAATCAGTTTATCTTGGTCTCATCAGACCACAGGACATGGTTCCAGTATACCATATCCTTAGTCTGCTTGTCTTCAGCTAACTGTTTGCGGCTTTCTTGTGCATCATCTTTAGAAGCGGCTTCCTTCTGGGACGACAGCCATGCAGACCAATTTGATGCAGTGTGCGGTGTATGGTCTGAGCACTGACAGGCTGACCCCCCACCCCTTCAACCTCTGCAGCAATGCTGGCAGCACTCATAAGTCTATTTCCCAAAGACAACCTCTGGATATGATGCTGAGCACGTGTACTCAACTTCTTTGGTCGACCATGGCGAGGCCTGTTCTGGGAGGAACCTGTTCTGTTAAACCGCTGTATGGTCTTGGCCACCGTGCTGCAGCTCAGTTTCAGGGTCTTGGCAATCTTCTTATAGATTATAAAGATTTATGTAGAGCAACAATTCTTTTTTTCAGATCCCCAGAGTTCTTTGCCATGAGGTGCCATGTTGAACTTCCAGTGACCAGTAAGAGAGTGAGAGCGATAACACCAAATTTAACACACCTGCTCCCCATTCACACCTGAGACCTTGTAACGATAATGGGTCACATGACACCGGGGAGGGAAAATGGCTAATTAGGTCCAAGTTGGACATTTTCACTTAGGGGAGTACTCACTTTTGTTGCCAGCGGTTTAGGCATTAATGGCTGTGTGTTGAGTTATTTTGAAGGGACAGCAAATTTACACTGTTATACAAGCTTTACGCTCACTACCTTACATTGTAGCAAAGTGTCATTTCTTCAGTGTTGTCACGTGAAAAGATATAAAAAAAATTTACAAAAATGTGAGGGGCGCACTCACTTTTGTGAGATACTGTGTGTGTGTATATGTATGTATGTGTGTGTATATGTATATATGTATATATATATATATATATATATATATATATATATATATATATATATATATATATATATATATGTATATGTGTGTGTGTGTGTGTGTGTGTGTGTGTATATATATATATAGTGTGTATATGTGTGTGTGTGTATGTATATATATATATATATATGTATGTGTGTGTATATATATATATATATATACACAGTATCTCACAAGTGAGTACATCCTTCACATTTTTGTAAATATTTTATTATATCTTTTCATTTGACAACACTGAAGAAATGACACTTTGCTACAATGTAAAGTAGTAAGTGTACAGCTTGTATAACATGAGTGCATGAGCGCTGCCGGCACTGGGGAGCTGCATGAGCGCTGCTGGCACTGGGGAGCTAGAGTTCATTGAGGGAACCATGAATACCAACATGTACTGTGACATACCGAAGCAGAGAATGATCCCCTCCCCTTGGAGACTGGGCCGCAGTCCAGTATTCCAACATCACGACCCCAAAGGTCTCTAACATCCACCAGCTCAGTGATGTCATCATGGAGGAGTGGACGAGGACTCCAGTGGCCACCTGTGAAGCTCTGTTGAACTCCATGCCCAAGAGGGTTAAGGCAGTGCTGGAAAATAATGGTGGCCACACAAAATATTGTCACTTTGGGCCCAATTTGGACATTTTCACTTAGGGGTGTACTCCCTTTCGTTGCCAGCTGTTTAGACATTAATGACTGTGTGTTGAGTTATTTTGAGGTGACAGCAAATTTACACTATTATACAAGCTTCAGCGTTGTCACATAAAAAGATATAATAAAATATTTACAAAAATGTGAAGGGTATACTCACTTTAGTGAGATACTGTGTGTGTGTGTGTGTGTATATAGATATAGATATAGATAGATAGATAACATACACACAAAGTAGCCTGTACCTTCTCCACTGGTTTGCCAGCTTGGTTATATGTATATAATGTATATGAAATGAAAGAGTGGCAGTTAGTCTCAACCTGTCAAATACAGTTGTCCTATACAAAAATGACATAATGACAATTTGTAGAAGTAGGAATTTATAGGAAAGAATGCACTTACATTTTCTCACAAAAGTGGGTACACCCCTCACATTTTTGTAAATATTTTATATCTGTTCATGTGACAACACTGAAGAAATGACACTTTGCTACAATGTAAGGTAGTGAGTGTTCAGCTTATATAACAGTGTAAATTTGCTGTCCCCTCAAAATAACTCAACACACAGCCATTAATGTCTAAACTGCTGGCAACAAAAGTAAGTACTCCCCTAAGTGAAAATGTCCAAATTGAGCCCAATTGGCTATTTTCCCTCCCCGCTTTCATGTGACTCATTAGTGTTACAAGGTCTCAGGTGTTAATGGGGAGCAGGTGTGTTACATTTGGTGTTATTGCTCTCACTCTCTCATACTGGTCACTGGAAGTTCAACATGGCACCTACTAATGGCAAAGAACTCTCTGGGGATCTGAAAAAAAGAATTGTTGCTCTACATAAAGATGGCCTAGGCTATAAGAAGATTGCCAAGTCCCTGAAACTGAGCTGCAGCACGGTGGCCAAGACCATACAGTAGTTTAACAGGACAGGTTCCACTCAGAACAGGCCTTGCCTTGGTCGACCAAAGAAGTTGAGTGCACGTGCTAAGCTTTATATCCAGAAGTTGTCTTTGGGAAATAGACGTATGAGTGCCGCCAGCATTGCTGCAGAGGTTGAAGGGATGGGGGGTCAGCCTGTCGCGGCCCAGACCATACACTGCACACTGCATCAAATTGGTCTGCATGGCTGTCATCCCAGAAGGAAGCCTCTTATAAAGATGATGCACAAGAAAGCCCACAGACAGTTTGCTGAAGTCAAGCAGACTAAGGACAATGATTACTGGAACCAAGATAAACGTATTTGGTTCAGATGGTGTCAAGCGTGTGTGGTGGCAACCAGGTGAGGAGTACAAAGACAAGTGTGTCTTGCCTACATTCAAACATGGTGGTGGGAGTTACAGTTCACTGAGGGAACCATGAATGCCAGCATGTACTGTGACATACTGAAGCAGAGCATGATCCCCTCCCTTTGGAGACTGGCCACAGGGAAGTATTCCAACATAATGACCCCAAACACACCTCCAACACGACCACTGCCTTGCTAAAGAAGCTGAGGGCAAAGGTGATGGACTGGCCAAGCATGTCTCCAGACCTAAACCCTATTGAGCATCTGTGGGGCATCCTCAAACGGAAGGTGGAGGAGCACAAGTTCTCTAACATCCACCAGCTCCGTGATGTCCTCATGGAGGAGTGAAGAGGACTCCAGTGGCAACCTGTGAAGCTCTGGTGAACTCCATGCCCAAGAGGGTTAAGGCAGTGCTGGAAAATAATGGTGGCCACACAAAATATTGACAATTTTTGCCCAATTTGGACATTTTCACTTAGGGGTGTACTCCCTTTTGTTGCCAGCTGTTTAGACAATAATGGCTGTGTGTTGAGTTATTTTGAAGGGACAGCAAATTTACACGCTTTACGCTCACTACTTTACATTGTAGCAAAGTGTCATTTCTTCAGTCTTGTCACATGAAAAGATATAATAAAATATTTACAAAAAAGTGAGGGGTGTACTCACTTTTGTGAGATACTGCAAATCAGGCTGCTTTAACACTGGGGTAAAGTGTCACTATTTTTAGCAGCGATTTACCGTCGTTGCTGAGGTTTTCGGCCGCTGGCGGGGCACTTTTAACCCCCGGCTGAAAAAGGGTTAAAACGACCCGCAAAGCGGCACCTTGCCGGTGCTGCCCATTAATTTCAATGGGCAGGAGTGATGTATAATTCCAATGTATACACCGCTTCTTCACCACTCCAAAGATGCTGCTTGCAGGAGTTTTTTTAATGTCCTGCTAGCGCATCGCCTCAGTGTGAAGGCACTCGGGCTTTCACACTGAGACTGCAGAGGAGCCGTTTTACAGGCGCTATTTTTAGCCCAAAAGCGCCTGAAAAATGCCTCCCAGTGTGAAAGGGGTCTAAAAGTAAACACAGAATCTGCATTTTATAACTGTTTTGTCTGTATAATTTGTGCTCTTACGCAGCACAACATTATTATTATTATTAGGGAGCCTGGTTCAGAGGTGTAACTGGGGAACATCATGGCAGAATAATTTTTCCTTTCAGGCTCACATCACACCAGTGAAGGTCAGGTTCCTTGTAACAAAGCAAAACTAGTAGAGGATTCTCTGGTGTGTAGTGGTTACATATGATATCTTGTGGTGTCTACTCTTTGTAAGGACTTTTTATTTTTAACATTTAAACTGAACTCCAAGAAAACATATATTTACACAGATGAAATACATATAAGGGGGCCATTTTACCTGCCATATGATTTGTATGCTTGTCTACTCAGGTTTTCATAGCCTAAGCACACAGAACAGCCAAAAAGGTGACACCTTTCTTTGTTAAATGTAAAGAATACAGTGGTGCCTCCTGTTATGAAAGTAAAATTCCAGAAATCAGACTACTTGTATTTAGCAATCTATCAGTTTTATTTGAATGACATGGCTGCATTAAATTATCTTATTGTCCCTTTTTTTTTTTTTACCCTGAAATAAGAGGTTTATATTTACCTGCTCTTTTCAAGGATATTGCACAGAGTGGCCCCAATAGCAAGCCATTTGCTGTCAAGGCGCCCTCCTAACCCAGACTGTGTGCATCCATAGGCACACACAGCATGGCCCTCCACTCCCTCCTCACAGGACAGGATTTGACCGAGAGAGAGCAGCACTAGTGCAAACAGACACAGCGCTGGATCAAGACAGGACTAAGGCAAGTATTAAAGGAGTGAGAAGTAGGAAAGAGCTAGTGGAAGTTTTTTTTTTTCATCTTTTAAAGTGATTGTAAACCTCAGACATGAAATATGAACAAAGCATATCCTTCTATAGTGTGTATTTGTCTCGAACCAAAGCACTAAGTGTTATTTCCCCCTATAATTTCATTCTTCTGCTATCAGAATGAGTCACTTCTAACAAGTCTTCCTGACACCAGGAGAAAAAGGGTGACAATGAAGAGATCTCAAGCACACAGCCTGTGATTGACAGCCTCCGCTCTGTTCCTGTATGCTGTTTGAAGGGGGGGGGCGGGGGCATCCCTTCCTATCAGTTAATTTTCTGCTCTCCAGAGTGTAACTTGAGCTCCCCACTCCCTACTTTCTGGAAGCACAGACAATCTGTATAAATTCTGCACTTTGAACAGATGTAGGGAAGAGAGGGCTGTAGATAAACAGGTACACTATACATAGGAGGATTTGTTTAATCTCTGTGTATCACCTGAGGCCAGTCGCTTTACTGGGTATATGTAAAGGTTTACAACCACTTTAATGCAGGGAATGCAATGATTTGCAAATCCTATAAACCCATATTTTATTCACAATAGAAGATAGAAAACATATCAAATGTTTAAAGTGGGAGTCCCGCGGAAAAAAATTTTTTAGATGTCAGCAGCTGCAAATACTGCAACTGCTGACTTTCAAAATAAGGTCACTCACCTGTCCCGGGGTCCAGCAATGTCGGCACCCGAGACCAAACCGTCCCTCGGTCCTCGGGTGCTGCCGCCGCCATTCTCAGTGAGGGAATCAGGAAGTGAAGCGCTGCGGCTTCACTTCCCGATTCCCTACAGCGCATGTGCGAGTCGCGCTGCTCTTTCTCAATGGTCCCCGCTATCTCCTGGGACCTGTGTCTTTCCCAGGAGACAGCGGGGGAGTGCGGGAGGGGGCGTGACTCCCATGGGAGTCTATTCCTGGAAGTGGGTGCAGATACCTGTCTTAGACAGGTATCTGCACCCCCCTCCCCCCTGAAAGGTGCCAACTGTGACACCGGAGGGGGGGAGGAATCCGATGAGCGGAAGTTCCACTTTTGGGTGGAACTCCGCTTTAAGCTGAGAAAATGTACCATTTTTTAAACTGATGGCAGCAACACGTCTCAAAGTTGGGACAGGGCCATGTTTACAACTGTGTAGCATCCCCTCTTTTAACCACTTGCTTACAGGGCACTTGAACCCCCCTCCTATCCAGACCAATTTTCAGCTTTCAGCGCTGACGCACTTTGAATGACAATTGCGCGGTCATACAACACTGTACCCATATGAAATTTTTATCATTATTTCACCACAAATAGAGCTTTCTTTCTTTCGCGTCTCAGTGACTTGGTGATCACAGCGCGCTCGGCGCGTGCACAGGGGAGGCCGTCATATGACGGCCTCCCGGGAATTCAGGTCCGCGCTGTGGCCATCATTCGGCCATAGCGCGGATGCCAAGTGGTTAACAACACTCTGTAAACTTCTGGGAACTGATGAGACTAGTTGCTGGGATTTTGGGGGAGGAATGTTGTCCCATTCTTGACTGATATAGGATTCTAACTGCTCAACAGTTCTGGGTTTTCCTTGGTCATATTTTATTGTTTCAAGATGCACCAAATATTTTCTGTTGATAAAAGGTCTGAACTGGAGGCAGGCCAGTTAAGCACCTGGACTCGTTTGCCACAAAGCCATGCTGTTTTCATAGATGCAGTATGTGGTTTAGCATTGTCCTGCTAAAATATGCAAGGCCTTCCCTGAAAAAAGACATTGGATGGGAGCATATGTTGCTCTAAAACCTGGATATACATTTCAGCATTGATGGTGCCTTTCCAGAAGTGCAAGCTGCCTATTCCATATGCACAAATACACCCCCATACCATCAGAGATGCAGGCTTTTGAATTGCATGCTGATAACAAGGTCGCTCTCCTCTTTGGTCCGGAGGATGCGGCGCCCATGGTTGCCAAAAAAAGTGTCAAATTTAGATTTGTCTGACCACAGAACAATTTTCCTCTTTCTAACAAACCATTTTAAATGAGCTTTGGCCCAGAGAAGACAACGACATCTCTGAATCCTATTCAGATATGGCTTCTTTTTTGCAACATAGAGCTTTGCCTTGCATTTTTGGATGTCACAACGAACTACATTCACAGACTAATTTTTGGAAGTATGCCTGAGACCATGCAGTGATGTCCATCACAGAGTCATGCCCATTTTTTAATGCAGTGCCGTCTGAGGCCCAGAAGATCACGGGCATCCAGTATTGTGTTTCCGAAATTTCTCCAGATTCTCAGAATCTCGGATTCTCTTTTTTGCTGATATTATGTACAGTAGATGATATATTTAAAGTATTTGCAATTTTCCGTTGAGGAACATTATTCTGAAATTGTTTGACAATTTTTAGATGCAGCGTTTTTTTACAGGTTGGTGAACCTCTGCCCATCTTCAGTTCTGAGACACTCTGACTCAGAAGCACTTTTTTACCCAATCATGTATACTGACTTGTTGCCTATTAACCTAATTAGTTGCAAAATATGCTTCCAGCCCTTCCTTGTTAGTACCACTTAATTTGTCAGCTTTTTGTTGCCCTGTCTTAGCTTTTTTGATGCATGTTGCTGCCATCAATTTCAAAATTACCTTCTTTTTTTCCTAAAATTGTAAATTTTCTATGTTGAAATAATTGATATGTTTTCTATTGTGAATAAAATATGGGTTCATGAGATTTTCAAATCATTGCATTCTGTTTTTTTATGTAGATTTTACACATTGTCCCAACTTTTTGGGAATTGGCGTTCTACTTTAGAACCACTTCAATTTGTATATTTCATATCTGTCTGCCCTAAATTTCAGCTTTAAATTGAAGCACAGGTTCACGTTAAAGTCTAAATCTTCGTTCTTTGTGTAAAAACATTGAGCAAGTACTTCTGACTGTGCGTGTTCAGCTTTTCAGCATTCGCTTGCATATGCTTTTTACCAAATCACAGCCTATTTAACCACCACCTCACTATGTAACTGAGCTGTTAATGTATATTTTACAAAAGAAGGATAAAAATACATTACAGCTTGTAGATGTCATCTTGTGTCACCTTTGAAGGAAATACGTATTTGTAATTATTCATGTTGAAATGATCTGTGTTTAATTAATAAACTTGATCATGCACAGTAAAAAGCCTGGGTTTGGTAACCAACTGCAAATGTGAGTCTCTTATGATAAGGGCCAGTTCAAGGTCACAGGGGAAGCTGCCCAGAGCATCCATTTGCATATAATATTGCCAGCAGACACACTATGCTGAGGCAGTCTGCCTGTCTGATCTTCTCGTCTTTGTCATGGAGATTCCTGGTAGTGAAGGCCAGTTTCCCAGATAATGATTAAGTGTTTTAATAGCATTCATTCCTTCTGGACTAACTACTCAAGCAGAAAAAAGGGTTATGTAAAAATCACATTTAAGAAAAAATGATTTGTAATCTTTGCATCAGCAGCATTTTGAGGAGACATTAGGACTTAAATCCTTGGTGTGGTAGGCTCATGCTTTATCTTTTGATATTTACCGAGTTTACTGATGCATGAACAGTTTCCAGCAACAAAAGCAGATGGGATGGGCCCTTTAAAGGTAATGCTATCTACTAGGCTGTTACTTTCTATATATTTATAGTCAAGTAATCTTGGGGATATCTCCCAGCAAATATAGATTACTTAAATATGACAAAGAAGAGCAGGAGAACTTTATTCAGTATCATCCTTTGCACCGAATGCTTTTCAATTTATTATAAGGATGATATGCAACAAGACGTTAAATGTATTTTATAGAGCATAAGAGTTTTGTAACACTAGCTTCATTGCAGTCTAAAAAGCATGTATACGCAGACTTTCATGTTCAATTTGTTTTCTGCTTGTTTTGTTGGGGGGGGGGGGAATCTTCTTTTTTTTTTTTTTTTTTTTTTTTAAGATTGGCATGTTTTAATTGATATTAGCTGGTGATTCAAATTCTGATAACCTTTTGTTGAGAGATCTGTACCTCTAAACTCAGTGAAGATAAAAGATCCAGTCTTCTGTACGTATGACAGTCTGAGAATTTTCTATTGACATGGTGATTATGGATTGATAATGAGTGGAAGGAGGATTTTTTTATGCTGCCAATTTTAGAAATCTTTCCTAACGCTGGCAGTCATGTGACATTGCCCCTTTTCTTCTAAAAGACTGGTCAATTCTTAACGTTTTACTAAACCCAGGACCCTGCATTCGCTGTATCTGGTCTCCCACAGTACACAGCACATGGAAATGCAATAATTCTAGTAAATCTAAACTTCTAAATACCCTTTTTTATTGGCAGTATATAGCAGTCTTGTGAATTTTATTAGTGTGCAGCCGAGCACTGGTTAAAGTTTGTAGCAGGAGTTTTCATTCTCCTCTGTCTGTCCCTGTGCTGATCATATGCACCCTCCCAAAAAAAAAAAACTCTAGCAATACACACCAAACTGACAAACTGAGCATGTGCAGAGTGCCCCCGAGGCTCTGTTCAATCTGGAGATGGAGTGAAGACAGTAAAGTGGAGTAGTGGATGTGTAATGAATTACATTTGAAAAATAAGGATATTGTTTAGTGTCGCTTTAATAGCTTTTTTAAAAAAAGAAAACAAGTTTAGTTGCACATGGGTTCTCATTGCCTCTTGTTAACTTCTGCACTGTCTGCCGTATTTTTTGCTCCATAAGAAGCACCTAGGGTTTTAGAGGAGAAAAACAAGAAAAAAAAATATTCTGAACCAAATGGTGTACTAAAATATTTACCAGTGCCCATGAAATGCAGCCTGACCAGTGCCCATGAAATGCAGCCTGACCAGTGCCCATGAAATGCAGCCTGACCAGTGCCCATGAAATGCAGCCTTACCTGTGCCAATAAAATGCGGCCTTACCTGTGCCAATAAAATGCAGCCCTGACCTGTGCCAATAAAATGCAGCCCTGACCTGTGCCAATAAAATGCAGCCCTGACCTGTGCCAATAAAATGCAGCCCTGACCTGTGCCAACAAAATGCAGCCCTGACCTGTGCCATGAAATGCAGCCCTGACCTGTGCCATGAAATGCAGCCTTACCTGTGCAACCTCCATCTCTCACAGACTGACTTTGCTTATGCATTCGCCTGTCACCCAGAAGACAGGGCAGCCTGAGCGGCTGTACTCTATTTGGCCGCCCAGGCTGCTCTGTCTTCAGTCTTCTGTGAGTGACCGGCCCGGGGCTAGTGGGAGACGGCCGCCGCCGGCCCAGTATTGTAACATGGCGACAGGGAGGCTGGTCAGTATTTGCTCCATAAGACGCAGAGACATTTTTTCCCATTTATTGGGGGGGGGGGGTGCGTCTTAGGGAGCGAAAAATACAGTAATTGGTTAGACCAGTGTAAACCTTACTAATAATTTGTCATTTGTGTCCAGCCTAAAGCTTACTTTGACTGTCATATATGTGGACAGGATTAAGCTCTGATGAAGCATACACATGGCTTCCACTTGAGCATGTTGGTACACTGCTGCTCACAGTCGGTGTGTGCTTTTTGCAGGAAAGCAATGATAATGAGCTAGGGGAATAAAATCAAACCAATGAACTGTTCTGGGGGTGGAATGGGGATCCCATAAAGTCCTTACCCATTCAAGCCTAAATCATCTCATTTTCCATAGTTACTATTAGAAAGTTTGGTGGTATAATTATTCATTGCTGAGTTTCCTGAAAACTGACTGACCTTCTTGAGGCCTGATTATGTGACTGCTTTGTTTCATCTAGAGCTAGTGTTTTTTAGGTTCTCCTGATACATTTGGAAGAAGCCTTGAGAGAACCCATGAACTGTGCAGTTGGTGACAGAATAAGATTCATTTTTTTTTTTTTTATTTGGGGGGGGGGGGCATAAAACATCAGGTAATTACTCATTAGTAGTAATTGTACAGACCTAAAGTCAAGTTATCATAGGGCAATGCAGGTAAATGTACAGAACACCTCTGAAAACAGTCTAAGGTCTTAAAGACATATCATCAATGTACAGTGCCTTGCAAAAGTATTCACCCACCTTGGCATTGTCCGTGTTTTGTTGCCTCACAACCTGGAATTAACATGGATTGTTTGAGGATTTGCATCATTTAATTTACAGAACATGCCCACAACTTTGAATATGTTTTTTTTTTTTTAATTGTGACACAAACAACAAATAGGACAAAATAAAAGAAAGTCAATGTGCATAACTGTTCACCCCCCTTAAGTCAATACTTTGTAGAGCCACCTTTTGCGGCTATCACAGCTCCAAGTTGCTTTGGATAAGTCTCTATGAGCTTGCCACATCTTACCACTGGGATTTTTGCACATTCCTCCTTGCAAAGCTGCTCCAGCTCCTTCAAGTTGTATGGTTTGCACTTGTGAACCGCAATCTTTAAGTCTCACCACAGTCTCACCATTGGATTGAGGTCTGGACTTTGACTAGGCCATTCCAACACATTTACATGTTTCCCCTTTAAACCACTCAAGTGTTGCTTTAGCAGTGTGTTTGGGGTCATTGTCCTGCTGGAAGGTGAACCTCCGTCCGAGCCACAAATCACACACAGATTGGTACAGGTTTTGCTCAAGAATATCCCTCTATTTAGCACCATCCATCTTTCCCTCAACTCTGACCAGTTTCCCAGTCCCGATTGCTGAAAAACATCCCCGCAGCATGATGCTGCCACCACCATGTTTCACTGTGGGGGTGCTGTTCTTTGAATGATGTGATGTGTTGGGTTTGCGCCAGACATAGCATTTTCTTTGATGGCCAAAAAGTTCAATTGTAGTCTCATCAGACCAGAGCACCTTCCTCCATACATTTTGGGAGTCTCCCACATGCCTTTTCGCAAACTCAAAATAAGCCAGTAATGGCTTTCTTCTGGCCACTCTGCCATAAAGCTCAACTCTGTGGAGCGTATGGCTTATTGTGGTCCTATGTACAGATACTCCAGTCTCTGCTGTGGAACTCTTCAGCTCCTCCGGCATTACCTTAGGTCTCTGTGCTGCCTCTCTGATTAATGCCCTCCTTGCCCGGTCCATGAGTTTTGGTGTGCGGCCGTCTCTTGGCAGGTTTGCTGTTGTGCCATGTTCTTTCCATTTGGTTATGATAGATTTGATGGTGCTCCTAAGGATCATCAAAGATTTGGATGTTTTTTTATAACCTAACCTTGACTTGTACTTAACAACATTGTCCCTTGTTTGGAGAGTTCCTTGGTCTTCATGGCAGTGTTTGGTTAGTGGTGCATCTTGCTTAGGTGTTGCAGCCTTTGGGGCCTTTCAAAAAGGTGTGTATATGTAATGACAGATCATGTAACACTTAGATTGCACACAGGTGGACATCATTTCACTAATTATGTGACTTCTGAAGGTAATTGCTTGCACCAGAGCTTTTTATGGGCTTCATAACAAAGGGGTGAATTCATACGCACATGCCGATTTATCAGTTTTTTATTTCTGAAAAATAGTTTTATGTATAACTTTTTCTAATTTTACTTCACCAACTTAGACTATTGTGTTCTGATCCATCACATATAATTCCGATTAAATAAACGAACGAAAGGCTGTAATGTAACAAAATAGGTAAAAAGCCAGGGGGGGGGGGTGAATACTTTTGCAAGGCACTGTATTCAAGAAGGTAGCTATAGGTAGTCAAACAGGTGGTGTTGGGAGAGGTTCCTGGACTTTATAGTAAACGTTTTATAAAGAAAGGATGGAGGAAAAAAAGTATAATGTAGATTTTAGAGAAAGACATTAGCGAAAAAGTAGGAAACATGGTAGTGGTAGGGAGTTGGGTAGGTATGGATGGTGACGATGGGGGGGGGGGGCTTACGGGGAGTCCTGGGGTGTGAGAGAGCTCAATCTAAGTTGTCAATGTATACTGTAGGTAACTGCAACAGAGAACACTTGTCTGGAAAATGAGCACTAAGGAGTGCATTAACTTGAAAGGGGTATGCTAATTGACACCCATAATGGATTTGTAATTTCTCATATGTTGGAAAGAAGCCAGGCTAACAAAGTGTATAGACTGACCATGGAGTCAGTAGCAATAGCCCATTGCCTTCCTCAAATTTAAAGATCATGTTTGTTCTGTTGATCCACTCTGTCATGGTAGGCGTGTGGGGATGGCATATTGCTTGTGTAATTTGTCGGGTGAGCTACCTTTTGGGATTGTAGTTAATAGGAAGTCTCCAGAAATATGGTACCCGTGGAGCATTTGTGGGCTAATCTACAAGCAGAATTCCATTATTGTTCTTTGAACTTTTGACCAAGTGTTCTTTTCAATTGGAGGAAGTATGGTTGGATTTTGTGTTGTAAGGCTTAAAGTTGTTTGTACTGATACAATATGGTATGTCTTAATAATTTGCCATCTGTGCATAGTTGATATTAGATATGTAATTTTTAATTTGTAGAAATGTCCATATTGGAATATTTTTAATAGCTTCTACAGTGGATATAAAACATATACACACCCCTGTTAAAATGTCAGGTTTCTGTAATGTAAAAAAAAAAAGAGACAAAGATAAATAATTTCAGAACTTATTCCACCTTTAATGCGACCTATAAACTGTACAATTCAGTTGAACAACAAACTAAAATCTTTTAGGTGGAGGTAAGTAAATATTAGCTAAAATAATATGGTTGCGCAAGTGTGCACACCCTTAAACTAATACTTTGTTGTAGTACCTGTTGATTTTATTACAGCGCTTAGTCTTTTTGGGTATGAGTCTATCAGCATGGCACATCTTGACTTGGCAATATTTGCCCACTCTTCTTTGCAAAAACACTCCAAATCTGTCAGATTGCGAGGGCATCTCCTGTGCACAGACCTCTTCAGATCACCCCACAGTTTTTCAATCGATTTCAGGTCTGGGTTCTGGCTGGTCTATTCCAAAACTTTAATCTTCTTCTGATGAAGCCATTCCTTTGTTAATTTGGATGTGTGCTTTGAGTCGTTGTCATGCTGAAAGATGAGGTTCCTCTTCATATTCAGATTTCTAGCAGAAGCCTGAAGGTTTTGTGCCAATATTGACTGGTATTTGGAACTGTTCATAATTCCCTCTACCTTGACAAAGGCCCCTGTTCCAGCTGAAGAAAAAAGGCCCCAAAGCATGGTGCTGCCACCACCACCACGTTTCACTGTAGGTATGGTGTTCTTTTGGTACTGTGCAGTGTGATTTTTGCACCAAGCAGATCTTTTGGAATCATGGCAAAAAAGTTCAAGCTTGGTTTCATCAGACCATAACACATTTTCCCACATGCTTTTGGGAGACTTCAGATGTGTTTTTGCAAAATTTACCCGGGCTTGGATGTTTTTCTCAAGAAAAACATGCTTGGTGTTATATTTTAAAATTAGGAAGGCCTATTCCTCCAATGTGTTTTGCTTTCATAAGATGGGTAAGGCCTATTCCTGGTTTGGAGATGATACATAGAAATGTACGCATCAAGGACTGACAAGAAGAAAAAAGTCGAAAGTAAAGCAAGTGGGATCGTTTGGACAAGATCAAAGTATTTTTGATAAATATTTATCCAGAGGGGTGCCATACATCCAACTCAGGGGTTGGTCTTGCCACTCTACCCCATAGTCTAGACATATGAAGAATACGGGAATTTGTTGTCACATGTATCACACAGCCAGTACTTGCCAGATATTCCTGCAGCTTCATTGATGTTGCTGTAGCCCTCTTGGCAGCCTCCCTGACCAGTTTTCTTCTCGTCTTTCCATCAATTTTGGAGGGACGTCCAGTTCTTGGTAATGTCACTGTTGTGCCACATTTTCTCCATTTGATGACTATCTTCACTGTGTTCCATGGTATATCTAATGCCTTGAAATTCTTTTGTAACCTTCTCCTGACTGATACCTTTTAACAAATGTCAGGAGAGACCTACTAGAACAGCTGAACTTTATTTGAGGTTAATCAGAGGCATTTTAAATGATGGCAGGTGTGTACTGACTCCTATTTAACATGAATTTGAATGTGATTGCTTAATTCTAAACACAGCTACATCCCCAGTTTTAAGAGGGTGTGCACACTTTCTACGTCTCTAGGCAGACCCAGACTTTCTGGATGGAGTGATGGTTTACCTCCCTACACACGGTACAATCTTTAGTCTGTTCATTCCAGCTGACAGAAGTTTTCACTCTCAACCTGTCTCTCAGAAACCTTCCATTCCCACTAGAGCACTGCCACTGATCCCAGGAGTTCTATGATCCCTGGGAGTTTTCTGTCTATTAATGGTCCGCTTACCACCGCAGTCCATGGTGTGCAGGCAGTGAGGAGATGGTGTGCTGTAACCTCTAGCAAATAATCAGTGAGCCATAATGTGTGCTGTATCCTCTAGCAACCAGTCAGTAAGCGGTAATGATATACTGTAACCTCTGGCAACCAAACGCAATCGTTGCCTGATCTGATACAGTAAACTGATTTTGAGTCCAGTTGCTATTTATTGTATGTCTTTGTATGTCTCAGAGCAGGTGGAGAGCAAAAGTGTGTTTTTATTTATTTTATTAATTATGGTTGCCACCTCATCCCTTTAAACCCGAACACATTAATTACACAGGTTCTGTGGCTGATTAAGGTGGTAATTAAAATCACTTGGTGCCTTATCTGCATTTAATTAGCCTCAGAACCTGTGTAATTCAAAGGTGTTTGGGTTTAAAGGGATGAGGTGGCAACTCTAGGGGGGCCCCCCCCAAGAAAATTTTTGCCCAAGGTCCAATCAATATTAAAGACGGCCCTGCATACCTGTATGTAAAGTTCTTGTTCATATTAGCTGCTTAAAATACCTGATTTTGCCAAAGCTGCTTACAAACCACTGAAAGTTAAATGCACTCCATGTGCTCACTGTACTTTATAAGGAATACAGAGGTATTTGTTGGTGCTATTAAGAAGCATTTACATCATAGCAGAATAAAGCATTGTTCTATATAAGTATTGGTTTTATAGATTTTGGTATTCATTTTGTGATTTGCTCTTTCAGTTATTTCAGCAAATCCATATTCATTGTCTTCTTTTGCAAATAATTTGGCTCTATTATCCTTTCACTTTCTTTCCTTCTTTCTTTTTTATTTTTTTTAATAGCGTTCAATTTTATATGTGTTTAAGATGGCTTTAGATCTGTGTTCTTAAATATGGTACAATGTTTGATAATATCCTTTCTGGTAACCACGTCCATAAATTTACAACCCTGTCTGTCATAATTAGTTCCTCCATTCTTTAATTTGGCTGCACCTAACTAGACAAATAAGAAAGCTCTGGGAGACACAGAAGGCAATGAGTGACACTGGCGATAACCATTAGTTAAAGAGGATCTTTAGGCTTCAAAGTCAGCAGCTACAAATACTGCTGACTTTTAATAAAAAGGATACTTACTGTTCAAGGATCCAACGCCGTCCTCCCCCGGGCTGGTTCTGCACCAGTCTTTGGTTCCCCACGCTGGCATGTGTACTAAGGGAAGCCGGCTGTGACTCCATGCGGCTTCATAGCTGGCTTCTCACTGCACTTTGTGAATGGTCCCGCAGCCTTCTGGGACCTGTGATGTGTCCCAGAAGGCTGCGGGCAAAAATGTGGGGGACCGAACTTCCACTTGGCTCGCCTAGGCGTCTAGGAAGTGGGAGCGGGTACTTGTCAACTGTATTCAAAAGTGATAGAGAAGGTGGGGTGGAGACAGAAAAGTGGAATGTCCCCTTTTGTATTTAAATATTTTTATTGAAAAAAAAAGAAATACATTTCAAAGTAAACAGACACATCAATAGAACAAAGTCGATTTCTTAGATGGTCAACTTAGCAATACAGATGTACAGAAAATACGGTCAAGATACATATCTGTCCTCTACCATTATCATAGAACGCAAAATGTACGATATGTATCTAAATGCCAATGGGACTGAGGAATGTTTTCCCCCCATGATCCGGAACCCCGCCACACACTGTGAATGACAGAGACCCGGAATCACAGGGAATTCTGGTTGTGAGCCCTGAGACTATCCCGAGGCCCACTACTGAGTAAGGCCCCATGGGCAATCATCTGTATTGTACATATAAGAACCAGAAGAAGGAAGGAAGTAAGTAAGAAAGAAAAGAGAAGAGGGGAAGGAAAGGAAGAGAAAAAAAAAAAGGAAGGGGGGAGGAGAAGGAGAGGGTCAACCCGGATTTCCCTACGGAGTCAAGATATAATCGATCCACGGATCCCACACCATGTTAAATTTCTTGGTGTTATTACAGAGTATATAGGTGAGTTTATCGTTAATCATGATCCAGTTGAGTTTACTTTTAACCTGGTCAAGAGGGATTGCCGACTGTCTCCAATGCCTAGAAATCGTAATTCTCGCTGTCAATAATATATAAGTGATCAACTTTACTGATTTTTTTGGGGCGTTTCATCAGGTAGTTTGTGGAAAAGAGCAGCTTCTGGAGATCTGCGAATGTTTACCCTCGTTACAGAATTTATTAGATTGAAAATCCTAATCCAATCTAACCTAGTTACGAGGGGACACTGCCACCAAGTATGGCGCATCGTCCCCAGCTGTCTGCATCGTCGGAAACAATTTGATGAAGTGGAAGGATGCATTTTAGCTACCCTAGTAGTTACCAGGTACCAACGCAGGAGTGTTTTGTAGTTGGCCTCTATAAGGGTGGTATTGATGGAAATTTTGGATAGTTTATAAGCGATAACTTGCCGCTCAGTCAAATCAAAGGAAAGGTTCAAATCCCTCTCCCACTGGTCCATATAAGAAAGTTTTGAATCTGGCTCAGTAAGAGAAGCGTATATCGCAGATATCCGCCCCCTTTGTAAGCCTCTGGCTTTTCACAACTCATATGTTGTGAGTGTAAGGGGTCCCACCCTTAGATTAAGTTTAGATCTGGCGAAGGATGCGATTTGATTATATCGGAATATTTCACTAGGCGGCATTTGAATCGTGTCTTTTAAAATGCTGCATAGCATATATCTGATCTCCATTAAGGAAGTCGCCGATTTATAGTAACCCCTTATTAAGCCACCACTGGAACAGTCGTGGAGTCAGGCCAGGTGGAAACTCCGGATTACAAAAGATGGAAGCTAGTGGTGTATGTGGGGATGATAAAGGACTGCAGTGGCGTGTTCTGTCCCAGATTGCTAAAGAATGTGATAAAGCGGGACGTAAATGACTAGAAAGCCACATTAGGGATCCTATAGCAAAGGAATGGCATGAGAGTGCTTCGATGGAGACCCATAGGGGGACTGAGCCTTTAGCAGTGGTATAAGCTAGCTGAGCAATCTGGGCTGCTTGAAAATATGCCTGTAGATTGGGAAGACCAAGCCCACCCATAGGTTTAGGTGAATAAAGCGTTTGTTTTTGTATCTGAGGCCCCTTGTTATTACCCCACAGGAAGCACAGGACTTCAGCCTGCAGACATTGCATGTCTCCCCTCGGGACTGCCACCGGTAGAGTTCTAAAATAGTAAAGGAGCCTAGGTAGGAACGTCATTCTTATTGAGTTGACTCTGCCAAACCATGAGAGGGAATAATCTGCCCAGCAACGAAGATCCTCCCTAAGTTTTTTAAATAGTGGGGGGTGGAACGTCCTCTTTTGGGCAAAGTTTTGCTTTAAGATCATAGCTGATGCTCAGAATTTGCTGTATTGTCTACAAACAATTTTTTTCATTTATTCACAGCCCATACAATACAAAGTTGTTGTTTTTTCTTTGTTTTTGTTTTTTTCCTCTTTTTACATATTAACACAAATATAATTTAATATTGCATCTTCAATTATATATTCTCCCCTCTGGAGCTCAAAAGTAGCACTGTGCCACTATAGCGCATGCCAATTCCCACTGCTTAATTGTGTGTACAATGTAGGTAAACTGCAAATGTTTTCAGAAGTTGTAGTCAGTAGTCAGCAGTCAAGAATTAAATTTGACAACACCCTCTCAGTATATTACTATTGCTGTTGAAGTGATTCTCTTTTTTTTTTTTTTTTTTAAATAACAAGCCTGTTATACTTGCCTTATCCCCTTCTTTTTGGGTACCCTGTTGACGGACCTGGCTTCTACCCCCTCCCAATTGCCTCCAAGAGCGTGGCTCGGCCCTGCCCCCAGCTCTCTCCTCATTGGCTCCCTGGCTGCGATTGACAGCAGCGGGAGCCATTGAGGAGAGAGAGACCCGGGAGAGCTGCTGCTTTTATAAGTATAAGGGGGTGGAGCTGCACCCAGTAGGTTTTTTTACTTAATGTGTAGAATGCATTAAGGTAAGGATCCTTGAGCCTTTAGAACCACTTTAAATTAAGTAAACTGTACGCTACATATTTTAATGTAAATCATTTATGTAAATGTCTGTTTTTATTAATTTTTTCATGTATGTATTTTTTTATTTTTTTTATTGTAGGTGAAATTGGGCCGAATTAAGATATCCAAGTCTGCCTCCAGCCAAAAGAGTATTGTTTACTGCTATAACTGTGGCAGGAGAGGTCATTGTGGCTATGTGAGTGTCTATCAGTATTTCTAATTTTTACAATTTTACAAAATGTAATGTAGACATACTCAACTAAAAAGTGCTAGGGCCATTATTTAAGTGTATGTAAAAGGCAGATTTTTTTTCCGTTTTGTGAGTGGGGAAGAGTAAACTTCCTATCAAGTTTTTATCGCTGTCGATTTCCTCAGAGTGATTCTGAGCAGTTCTGCAAAGTAGAGTGGGCAAATATTACAAAGTTAGTAGAGACATATCCCAACAGACTAAAGGCAGTAATTAAAGCAAAAGGTGGTTCAACAAAATACTGACAAGAGGGTGATCCTTTTTCCAACTCAGTGATTCTGTTTTTGATTTTTTTTTTTCTGACATGTTGGTGTTATATCCTTCACTTGGATGTTATACTTTGCACTGGGTAAATACAGCTGGATAAAACAAAAACTGTTTCTGTCTTCATTACAGGCTGCAAAGCAACAAAATTTGATTTTAAAGGGTGGTGATTCTGCTATACCCACTATATATTTGAAAATTGATCAATTATGATGTACTGAGTTTTTTTAAGTTGTAATGTTTTATCACAATTTTTTTTACATACTGTCACCAGTGCATGTGAGCGTGCCGCTGCATGCCCCAGGGGGCACACCAGTGTGCATACCCTATCGCAGTAAAAGTACTGTGGGCGTGACAAGTGGTTAAAGTTTACATATAGCCCAAACTTCTTTTTTTTTATGTTTTGGGTGGAGTAGGAAAAAAAATACCCTCAGCTCAGACAACTATAACATATAGGATTTTCCTATAACTTTCTCTGAGCGACAGTGGTCACCAGAGTGGTCACCAGGACAAATAGGGGTGACTTTTCCCAGTGGGGATACAGACAGCCATAAAAACCTAACTGGGGTTTTAACCCTTCCTTACTGTAGCCAAAACTACAGAAAGTTATAAATACCGTATTTATCAGCGTATAACACGCACCCCAAGTTTAGGAGGGAACTTTAAGGAAAAAAACGTACACTTTAAATGCCCATCAATGCAGCCTTGCACAGCGACCATCTGCAGCCTTGTCCAGCGTCCACCTGCAGCCTTGTCCAGTGTCCACCTGCAGCCTTGTCCAGTGTCCACCTGCAGCCTTGTCCAGTGTCCACCTGCAGCCTCTACCTGCAGCCTTGCCCAATGTCCACCTGCAGCCTCTACCTGCAGCCTTGCCCAATGTCCACCTGCAGCCTCCAGCTGCAGCTTTGCCCGGTGTCCACCTGCAGCCTTGCCCAGTTTCCGTCTGCAGCCTTGCCCAAAACTGCAGTATGTTTGGTTTTTAAATTTGCCCCTGCCGAGATATTCGGCTCCTCTCGCCGCCGACCTAGAGCGAGCCGAGCTGAGTGTACTCGGTTCCGCTCGCAGTCCCGCCCCTTGGCCCGGCTCCTATGTTGGACACAACACCGGTCCAATGGCAGGACGTAAAGGCTAGGAGGCGGGACTGGGCGTGACTGCAAGCGGAGCCGAGTACACAGTACACTCGGCTCGGTCAATGTCGGACGCGGCTCCTCTTGCTCACAGACAGAGGGGGATCGCCGATTTCCCCCTGATTTTAAGGGGGGAAAAGTGCGTGTTATACGCCGATAAATACGGTACTTGTAATGCTTTGTTACAGAATCACATCATGCACAGTTCAGGGGGGCTGAAAATCACACCTTATGTATTTAGGGCAATATTCCGTTCACAAAAGTTGAAGTTCAATTTTTATGTAACTATTCATTTTCTATATTAAATAGCAAGTTATATCTATAAACTTTACAGGAATGCAGAGAAAGGCGTATGTACAGCTCAGTTCACCCAAGCTGTGAGCTTATATTTACCTATGATGAGGACTATGACATCCGAAAAAGAAACCAGCGAGCAAGACGCAAATGTGAAGGTAATCTGCATTTCTGCATATTTCAGATCTAAAAGTAATACATATCGGTTTTTTTTAGTAGTTAAAATTAAATGAAAACTCTGTAAACTAAATTTCTCATATAAAGCTTTGCAGCTGCTTTCCAAGGCTGGCTCCCTGGTAATGTTCTTTTGTGTCCTCTTTTTACTTTAGTGCAATGTGATTAGAAGACCTGATTATAGCTTTTGTTTTCTATAGGGCCATTGACAGAGGTCTTTGCTGGTCACGACAGTACCCACTTCTGCTGACATAAACCTGTATTATAAGTCCTCCTAAATGTTGCTTATAACAGTCAGGCTACAGCCATGAAGCAAGGATGCAAAATCAGAGTGAAACGCCAGTTGTTTAGGGATTTTAACAATTTTTTATTTTTTTTTGAAAAATCATACCCTTTGTGTACTGAAAAGAAGTTTATTTTTATGTACTAAAGCGGAGTTCCACTTGTTTTTCAGTTTATTAAAAGTCAGCAGCTACAAAAAGTGTAGCTGCTGACTTTTAATAAACACACTCACCTGTCCCATGGTCCAGCGATGCGGCCACCCAAAGCCTCGGATCTCTCCCCCTCCTCTGCGCCAGCATCACTAGTGTGGGCACCCGGCTGTGACAGCTTGCGGATTCACAGCCGGGTGCGCACTGTGCATGCGCAAGTCGCGCTGCGCTGTCCTGAATGGCCGCGCAATCTTCTGTGACCTGTGGCATGTCCCAGAAGATTGCAGGGGGGGAGAGGAGGAGTTGTCTAGGCGGTACGGGCGGAAGTGGGAGCTGGGTACGTGTCAAAACTAGGTACCCCCCCCCCCCAAAAAAAAATGACATGCTTTAAGTTGTATGTTCTTTCTAAAGCAGAATTCTGAATAGAATTGTATATCTTTGTTATTTATAGCCACCTGGTTAAATCGCTGTTGTAATGTATGCTTTTATTAGTGGACAAGCCCTAGGGCCATGTCAGAAAGGTGACTTAAGCTGGCCATACATGGATCGAAATTCTACCAGTTCAGCAGGGACAGGCCAAATTTCAGTCCATGTATGGGCACTATGATTGTACAAAAGACACTGCCGATCGGCTTCTGTACAAGCGTCCTGTCAGATTTTCCCTGCTCGATCAGCACTGCGGACTATAGCCTGCAATACTGATCTGTGTATTCTGACGGTGAGGAAGTCACCCCGCTGTCAGAATACATTAGCTCAGCAGGGAGGATTCCCCTATCCACCTTGAATGTGTAGATGGGGGAATCACGTCAGTTTTTATTTTTTGTTCAACCCGCTGGTTCAATGAAAAGAAAAAAAAACTGACTAATGTATGGGCTGCCATATTTGCATAGTATTTTAAGTGATTTCTTGCTAGGGAAATCATAGCCAACTCACAAATTTCACGGCGATTTTTAGCTCAGCGATTGAGTTTGTGCAGTGTTTTGTGTCAGTGACAAACTCTGCTTTCACTTATATGGCTTCAAATGGCTGAAGCAGAGTGATTTGTACCAGCAAACACTAATGTAATGATGTAAACAAACAATATATGAACATGAAGCGCTACCTTCACGTTTATATATTGTTTTTTTCAAAGTTTGAATGTGGGAATACTAATTGTGTTAAGCAGCTGCCATCTATTTTAAGCATTTTATTACTTCTCTTTAGTCACTTTTAGTAGCACAGACGTTTCCTATATTTATTTAATGTAATGATGTAGCATGAGTTTGACCTGTAGCTGTGAAAAATCTTCTTTTAGCAACATATTGCCAGCAACTATAGCAATTACGCTACTAGCTACAAATCGCAGTTAAAGTATTTGTGAACCACTACTTTGTAAATTAACCTATTCAGCTCTAAATAGAAATGAAAGACAAAATATTTGTGTATATACATAAAAAAAATATAAATAATTTTATTAATTTTTTTATTAAAGCGGAGTTCCAGGCTTTTTTATCAACTCCCCCCAATCCAACCAACCCCCCCCCCCCTGCGTTCAAGATCACTTCCTGTATTCTCATTGGGGTTTTTCCTTCTGCAGTGCAAATTTATTTTTTTTGTTGTTATCCTCTATTTCTGCTTGTTGAATCACTGTTGTTTATGCGCATGTGTGCAATCGGGAGGTGCATGCTGGGTAGCCAACAGCACCATATCCCGGAAGGATATATCAGTGGGCTTCCCGCAACCAGGATGGGAATGCACCCGGGGGGTGGGAACTGCTAAGTGTTTTAAAATAACATTTAAAAAAACTACATTAAATAATAATGCCACTTGATATAGGATTAGGTGGAAACAACATGGGGGTGTTAAAAAAACAAAATGAACGCTGGGACTCTGCTTTAAGTGATCACATAACCTCTGTTCCCAACTTCATAAGGGGCTTAGAGAGGTGGGGGTGGAGGGGCAGCAGTATACTGATCTTCCCAATGAATGGTTGTGCAGGGGGCCATCTCAGTCTGACTGTTCAGGTGGCTGTCTAATGCCTCATACACACGATCTGACTTTGTACAAACTTTCCTGTGGATTTTTGTACAAAGGGCGTTGGCCATAAACTAATTAAGCATACACACGGCAGGACTTTTTAAGCAACAAACACGAACGTAGTGACGTTTCAACGTACTGACGACACTTCAAAAAGAAGACTTTCAATTCTCCAGCGCCACCCTTTGGTCAACTTCTGTATTGTTGTCTGATCTTTTGCATTGGTTCTGAGCATGCGTGTTTGTAGTTTGTACAAAAGTCCGATGGTTTTGTGTACACACGATCGGACTTTGCTTCATCGGACTTTTGTTGCCGGAAAGTTTGCGAGTTCGCACAGCCAACAAAAGTCTGATGAAAACCTAAAAAGTTTGTCAGATGGAGCGTACACACGGTCGGATGTTGCCTTAAAACAGATAATTTGCATGTTTGTTGTCAAATCCGATCGTGTGTACGGGCCTTAAGTGTGACCATTGGAGGACAGGCAGGCTGTTTTCCTAGCACAGCCATAAAACTGACCACGCTGAGATGGATGAGCTTTTATGCCTAGTGTGGTCATTTTGAAATTGGAAAGCTTAGGGACTGGCAGGATTACCAGGTATTTCATACAAAGGATGAAATACAAAGAGAACAGGATATTTTGTACCTTAAATACATGGTACAACAGACACATATCATGAATGTTTAATTACTTGGAATATCTATTTGTAGTGGCAAGGAACTGCTCCTACAAAATCACTCATCTGACCTGACCCTTTGAGAGTGTCTGACTAAAAATTAAACCCCTTTTACCAGGGGATGCAGAAATGTCAGTGCAGACTTTTGGGAAAAGCAGTGAGCCAATCACACAACCAATAACGAGAATTCTGGAGGATTATTTAAACCATTGTTGGAATAGGAAGTAATTTGTCTGCAAATGAAATGGAAAAGCATTTTTTATTATTTACAAACATGGGTTGTGTTGCAAGTCTTTACCATCATGAAATTTTCAATTAAAGCTGAACTCCAGGGGAAATTTAAAAAAAAACTACCCTTGCAATGGGGCTCCACTTGCATAGCAAGGATTAAACACTTGTTTGTCTAGGGTAGCTTAAAAAATGCGTTTTACTTACCCCGTAACCCTCAGTCCAGCATGGTTCCTCCTCTCCATATAATGGGTCCCCGAAGCTGCTTCTTTTCAGTGCCCCATCCATAGGTCATTCTATGATGTCATCAAATACATTTCAGGACCAGCAGTCCTGCATTGTAGCTGAAGATGCCAAGGATCCACCCACAACCCAGAGCATCCAAGGGAAGAAGAAAAAGCTGTCTGCTGGGGGAGTGAGGGCATAAGGTAAATAAAACTGCTTTTTTTAATACACCCTAGACAAAAACAAGCATTTAATCCTTGTGGTTCAGCAGGAGCCCAACTGCAAGGGCCATTTTGTAAGTTCAGCTTTAATACAAAAAAATCTGGTACAATGGGCTGACATAACCAAGTTCAAAATGTTTGCATTGTTGACCTGGTACCAGGATTTGTCACGCCCCAGTAACAGAATGCACTGAAACTCTTTCCGTGTTATTTGCTTGGCTTTTGATCAAATTTCAACGTAGAAAAGCCTTGCGATTCCTATCACTTTCTAAATAAGTATGGATAAATCCAGTGCTCCCAAATCTCTTGCCTCTGGTAAAGTTTATGCAATTTACCTGAAGACAAAATGCAGCAATAAACAGTGTATTTTGTAAAAAGATGAAGGTTGAAATAGGGGAGCTGTCATTCTTGTGTTTTTAAAACATGCTAATTTCTGGCCTGCCAACCTCTTTAAAGCTTATCTCCAGGGGAAAACAAAAAAACTCTCCTTGCAAAAGTTAATGCCCATTTATGTCAGGGGAAGGAAAAGCATGTCCCTAATCCCTCACTCCATCAGCAGTTCTGTGGATGGTTCCTTGATGCTGTTATGTACAATATAGGGTTATTGGCCCTGCATTGTACTTGGAGACTGCAACAGTGTGAGGAAGCAGCTGCAGGACCTGGTCCATCGGGGGGGGGGGGGTGGATTAGGGGGACAGGGTAAGTAGAAGTCCCATTTCCTAGTCCCCTAGGCATAAACAAGCATTTAACCCTTGCAGGGCAGGGGGTGTCCCACTGCAAGAGGAGTTTTTTTTTCCCCAGTATTCAGTTTTAATGTAAACCTGGGCTTTGCCTATGTTGGGGAAAAGCAGGTTCAGAGTAATGGCAGCTCCATCAGTTGCATATATTCTCTTCCCTACCCAGCAGGATGGCGAAAACAATACCTATTACTCCCAGGTATGGGAAACAAGTGACTCACTTCTCTTCCTCTCACATGATGCAAATTCGCCACTTAGGCACCCTGTACGGTTTCATAGAGGCAGAGAGAGATCACAACTCAGAGCTAAGACAGAGCAGGGCTTCCTTACTTCGCTGCTGATGACCAAATGAAGTAGCTGGGTAGCAAAAGAGAGACAATGCAGGCAGCTGGTAGTGCTGCCAATAAAGTTGACCTGTTGGTTTGCCCTGCATAAACAAAGCACAGGTTCACTTTAATAAGTCACTAACCAGGATCAAGTACACAGGTGAGGAGTTCAGACTTGACTGTTAGCTTGTTTTTCTAGGTCTCCACTAAACCGCAAATCCAGGATCTGGATGACTGCCCCAGAGTTTGCTCATTTACATATCTCAAATTATGGTATATTACTGAGAAAACTGAACCCAACAACTAGCCTTTTCCTATAGAGATCTGTCTGCAGCACGCAGTTGGGCCCTCAAACATCATAATGAATATTTCTCTATAATCAGCTAATGCAAACAAGATCAGAGGAAAATGCATTATAATTATAGGGCCAGTGTAGTGGCACTTAGTGAAGTTCTCATTTATTTTTTGTCTATGTGCAGTGTATTAGTTAATGTGCTTCACTCCTAATTCAAAAAAGAGCCTCTTCAGGTGGCACATAAGTACACAGGGTAAAATCTTCTCAGAAAGAAGCCATTAACAGGTATAGATAGGTGGTTATGGGACGCATTGATCAAGGATAAATACTTAATCGCATAATACAGCACATAGAAGTTGATTCATAGACCATGGCTTATATGTTGCTACCTTCAGATGATTAGACACCGGAAAAGCTTTGCTGGGAACTACCTCCCCACTGTACCTATACAACCCCACCTATTGCATCCATTCAACCCCACCCACTCCATTAGACTCCTGCTTTTTTGCTTTTCATGGCTCATTGGCAGTTTCCAGATCAGTTACCTGCAATGTGCATCTTGGGAAACATACCCACACCCCGCAATAGTGGGGCCAGCCTATAATGTTTGCTTGACTATGACTATGTTAGCCTCAGGGTTGCTTTACTAATAAAAAGGTACAGGACTGTGGTCCGTTCCTATTGTACCCAGACCCCGATGCCCCCTTTTGAGGGTATGTCTGCTTTGACAGATGGGGCCTGGACACTTGATGGGACCAGCAACACTGATAAGATAACAGGGTTTCCCTATACCTTTAAATATTGATTTGTGCTCATACAGTACATGACTAGTTGTAATATTATTTGGATATGTAGTAGATAATACACTATATCCTCATTCTACAAGACATACCACAGTGCTAAGCGAACAAGCAGTCTGAAAGGGTAATCTATACTCTAAGGTTTACCCTTTTTTATTGTCTCTCTTACTCTAATTATAACCATTACCTATTTAAAATTTCCAGTCTTTTCTTCCACTTAATGACCAGAAGTAACTCTCCATTTAGTGCTGTAGTGCTCAAATAACTCCAGACTGCACACTTCCTTCCGCCATTCCTGCTGACAACGCAAGCTGATTGTTTACCTTCTCACCTGTTGCCTGGTTCACAGCCACAGTGACCCAGTTCGCTCCTGGGTCATTGCAATTCCTTAATACTAGACGTGCTAAACCCACTCAATTTGCCTCCATTTCGTGAGTACCCCACAGGGGAAGAGCTTTACTTAGCCATGGTGGATAACAGGCACTCAGAGGATAGAGCACTTGGGACCAACTGCAAAGATTTCTCCAAGTACCCCTTAGGTTGATAGCAGTTCTGGAGCATGGTTTAACACTGACACCCCTTCAAATGTATAAATTAGGCTCCTTGACAGAAGCACAACATGTGGCCTGTTTGACCATAGCAGAATATATCAGATCTATCCAAAATTCTATTGCCACTTCTGGGATCGGCAGGTAATAACACTCGTCAACGCTCTTCTGCCTCTCCACCCCGATTATCTTCAGACGTTACAACCTAAAATGCTTAGTTCACTTTCATTTGCAGAATGTAAGGGGGACTCTAACTGTGGACTCATTAATTGAAACCATGCATTTTAGTTGCTGGATGGATACACCTAGTGTTGTTTATCCCTCACATATTCCGAGCATGAAAAAGAAGGCAGTTCCAAGAAAGCCCACATTCTCTTGATCAAGCCGAGTGGGCCTTCTATAATTGGTGCAACTCAAAGAATTCATTCCTCCTGTCTGATAATTTTGATGCCGTGTATACCATGGAAGGGGTGTTTAAAGGGGTTGTAAACCCTTGTGGTTTTTCACCTTAATGCATTCTATGCATTGGGGTCCTGATTGGATCGATTGATAGCAGCGCAGCCATTGGCTCCCGTTGCTGTCAATCAAATTCAATGACGCAGGGCCGAGTCCTGCTGTCTGTGTCAATAGACGCTTCTGCAATGGGGCACTAGGGAGGAGGAGTCAGGAGCACCGCTGAGGGACCCTAGAAGAGGAGGTAAGTATGACATGTTTGTTGTTTAAAAAAAAAAGAAGGTTTAGTTATCCTTTAAGAAGAGATAGACTGCTCCCACTCTGGACCTCTCTACCTGTTTCCATTGATGGTATTCCCTCCTTTAAGGATTCACTTGATAGGCCTCACTCTGGAGACTTTTTTGAATCCCTCTTTACCTTATCAGATCCAGCACTGCAACACCAGCTATTGCTGAGACTATGACAAACTGGACAAGAGAAATCACTAGCAAACTTCCTCCTTTCTGTGCATATTCATAAAATCTTATGACTAAAAGCCTGGTGGGCAGAACGTCCTTGTGAAACGTGCCAATTGTGCTTGCCCTTCAAAAGTGAACTTTTCTCTGGAAGCTTCCTTAATGAATACATTGAGGCGGCTTCTGATGGAAGGATGTTCCTTCTCCACTAGCCTCAATCTTGCCTACCTATTCTATGAGCCTCCTTCACCATGCAGATATGACCTGTTCATCTCCTCAGGGAGACATCATTTACTGCTGCCCTCCCACTCAACAAAAGGGGGGTGATAACATCTATTATTAATTGCTCCACATTAGACAATGAGACCCTGGCCTTTTTTCTTTCAGTCCTTTTTCTTCTAAAGGGGTACGCAAAGACTCTCTTCCTGTCCTCACTCTGTAGTCTTTCTCTGCTACACGCTACATTTTTTTTGCTAAATCATAAGGGGTAGTTCTCTTCCTCTCTTGTATGGAAAATTACAAGGACTTTTCAAATCCTGGACCCTTATTCTCTTAACAATACATGTTACATCAAGCTCCTAAAAGCATCTATTCTAATTGCAGTTACCAAGCTCCTGGCTGATCTCCTGTTCACTTGTCACTAAGTCTACTACAACAGTGTGGCTCCTATCTAGTTTACTATAGACCTACCACTATATCTTTCTAATGATCAATTTTCTAATATTAGCCACAATGTAATGGATTTTACTCCCCATTTCTCCACTGTTCAGTGTAGTTTTTATATTGCTGGACCTATTACTAGACCCCTGAGCCTATTAAGCCCTGAGCCTTTACGTCCCAGGTGCCTTGGAGACCTTTTTTTCTCAGACTCCTGAGTCAATTCTCTGATTACAGGCCCAAACGCTGCTTTTGTCCTCTTCCTTCTGCGGTTGAAACAACACCTTTCTCAGGCTCCTGCACCCACCCCTGTACTGTTTGGGATCTGCTTGGGATAGCTGCATATAAACCATGGTCTAAAAATTAATTCCTGTGCTCTATACTGTGCTCTAAGATTTGACATACCGCTGAATTTCATAACTCCCAAAAAAATGTTTTCAGTCTTGATTAGTTGTGAACAAACACAAGTTAAATATTTCTTGTAAGTATATTCCCTCATTGCACTAAATGCAGTTTTTTTTATCTTTACCTAGAGCTTCAGGAATGTGGACTCCTGCCATTACAGATTATTGAACCCAAGAAAGATGAGAGCGAGCGCGCACGGCATTTGAAAAAAAAGAGAAAAAAGCTGAGAAAGGAATCCAAACGTGAAAAGAACAAAGTGAACTGGCATTTGCAAGCTATGAATAAAAGTAGAAAGAAAAAAAAAAAACTTGTCAAGCAAGAAGCAGATGACTTTCCTAGAGGGAAGCCTGAGGAGAACCCCAGTAAGGCTGCAAGAAAACGCAACAAGAATAAATGTGAACATTTGTTGTTTAAATATGGGAAGGACGAAAAAGATTTCGATGGGCAGTCAATGAAACGCAAGAAGAGATCCAGAAGCAAGAAAGGAAAAAGCGACACTGATAATTTACTTACAATTAAACAAAGGAAAAAGAAATCCAACAAAAATGACTAGATGCAGAGTACTGCAAATAAATACTAATTTATAATACATAAATTTGTATGCCAAAAAAGCAAATTTAAAGAAACAATGACACCTTCCAGTCCCACTTGTAATTATAGTTGTTATTCAGATGAACAGTTCTTTTTCACACACAGAAAAAAGTAATTACCATGTCAAAAACCATTCAGTTGTGACCAGAAAATTAAGTGATACCTGTATTTTTGCAAGACCTCAAAATAAAAAAAAAAACATCTTATTGGCGTTTGATTGTGAAAGATGAATTCTGGTTGGTTGTACTGGTGTGTTGAACTTTAAATCATTCCATTTTCTGTCTCGTTTAAGCCAGTTAAGGACTCTGAGCTGCTACTATGCTCTTTTTTAATGGACATATACTAGAATAGGTGGATAACCTATTTTCTTTCTAATTGATACATAGTCTCATGGTATTTTAATATATAACAAAAAAAGGTCCCTAGGCACCCTGTTATATAACATAAGCAACAAAATAAACAAGTGAGGGAAAAAAGTATTTGATTCCCTGCTGATTTTATAAGTTTGCCCACTGACAAAAAAATGATCAGTCTATAATTTTAATGGTAGGTTTATTTTAACAGTGAGAGACCAAATAACAAAAATATCCAGAAAAAACGCATTTAAAAAAAATTATAAATTGATTTGCATTTTAATGAGTAAAATAAGTATTTGATCCCCTATCAATCAGCAAGATTTCTGTCTCCCAGGTGTCATCTATACAGGTAACGAGCTGAGATTAGGAGCACTCTCTTAAAGGGAGTGCTCCTAATCTCAGCTAGTTACCTGTATAGAAGAAACCTGTCCACAGAAGCAATCAATCAGATTCCAATCTCTCCACCATGGCCAAGACCAAAGAGCTGTCCAAGGATGTCAGGGACAAGATTGTAGACCTACACAAGGCTGGAATGGGCTTCAAGGCCATCGCCAAACAGCTTGGTGAGAGGGTGACAACAGTTGGTGCGATTATTCACAAATGGAAGAAACACAAAATAACTGTAAATCTCCCTTGGTCTGGGGCTCCTTGCAAGATCTCACCTCGTTGAGTTTCAGTGATCATGAGAACAGTGAGGAATCAGCCCAGAACTATATGGAATATCTTGTCAATGATCTCAAGGGACCTGGGACCATAGTCACCAAGAAAACAATTGGTAGCACACTACGCTGTAAAGGACTGAAATCCTGCAGTGCCCGCAAGGTCCCCTTGCTCAAGAAAGCACATGTACAGGCCTGTCTGAAGTTTGCTAATGAACATCTGAATGATTCAGAGGAGAACTGGGTGAAAGTGTTGTGGTCAAATGAGACCAAAATAGAGCTCTTTGGCATCAACTCAACTCGTCGTGTTTGGAGGAGGAGGAATGCTGCCTATGACCCCAAGAACACTATCCCCATGTCAAACATGGAGGTGGAAACGTGCTTTGGGGGTGTTTTTCTGCTAAGGGGATAGGATAACCTCACTGCATCAAAGGGACGCTGGACGGGGCCATATACCGTCAAATCTTGGGTGAGAACCTCCTTCCCTTAGCCAGGGCATTGAAATTGGGTCATGGATGGGTATTCCAGCATGACAATGACCCAAAACACACAATGCCAAGGCAACAAAGGAATGGCTCAAGAAGTAGCCCATTAAGGTCCTGGAGTGGCCTAGCCAGTCTCCAGACCTTAATCCCATAGAAAATGTGGTTGGAGCTGAAGGTTCGAGTTACCAAACGTCAGCCTCGAAAACGTAATGATTTGGAGAGGATCTGCAAAGAGGAGTGGGACAAAATCCCTCCTAAAATGTGTGCAAACCTGGTGGCCAACTACAAGAAATGTCTGACCTTTGTGATTGCCAACAGGAGTTTTGCCATCAAGTACTAACCCTTGTTTTGCGATGGGGGTCAAATACTTATTTCACTCATTAAAAAGCAAATCCATTTAGAACTTTTTTTCAAATGCGTCTATTTGGATATTTTTGTTGTTGTTCTGTCTCTCACTGTTAAAATAAACCTACCATTAGAATTATAGACTGATCATTTCTTTGTCAGTGGGCAAATGTACAAAATCAGCAGGGGATCAAATACTTTTTTCCCCCACTGTATACTTACATGTTATACGCTGAAAAATGAAATAAATATTTCTCCATAGAAACTCCTGGTAGTACAAAAGATGAAAGTAAGCCAATATTACCTCAATCAAATTCTCTTCCTTTGTGCAGTATCATACAGCAAAATAAAATGCAAATGTATACATAAACCATATGATCCAACATAATAGAGTAAAAAAGTGGTACAATGATATCTTTGGCAAATTGTGCTAGATTTAAATAGTAAATGCAATATGAGTTAACCACTCAAGCCCCGGAAGGATTTGCCCCCTTAAAGACCAGGCCATTTTTTGCGATACAGCACTGCATCGCTTTAACTGGCAATTGCAAGGTCGTGCGACGCTGTACTCGAACAAAATTGACGTTCAATTTTTTTTCCCCACAAATAGAACATTCTTTTGGTGCTATTTGATCACCTCTGCGGGTTTTTATTTTCTGCACTATAAACAACAAAAGACCGACAATTTTGAAAAGAAAAACATTTATTTTTTACTTTCTGCTATAATGCATATCCCAAAAAATTATAAAAAAAAACAAATGTATTCATCAGTTTAGGCCGATATATTCTTATATATTCTTCTACATTGTTTTGGTATACGCAATAGGCGTATATTCGTTTGCGCAAAAGTTATCGCGTCGACAAACTATTGGATAGTTTTAGGGACTTTGATTTTTTTAATTGTTTTTACTGGTAATGGCGGCGATCTGTGTTTTTTTTTTAGCGAGACTGTGACAATGCGGCGGACAAATCTGACCCCAAATGACACTTTTTTTGGGGACCAAAAAGTATAAAAACGCACTGATCAATGTAAAAATGACACTGGCAAGGAAGGGGTTAACACTGGGGGGCGATCAAGGGGTTAGGTGTGTTTCCTGGGTGTGTTCTAACTGTAGGTGGTATGGGCTACCAGGAACATGACAGAGATTGCTTTCCCGATAACTGGGAACAGAATATCTCTGACATCTGGCAGAACAGGGAATCGCCTTGTTTACATAGGCAGTTCCCCCGGTCTGCCTCTGTACACCACGATCGCGGATCACCGGCGGATATCGCGGCGCAACTGCTTTCTCCTGTTCAAAGACCAACGTACACCTATGGCAGTTTGCCCAGAAGAGCCGATCTGCCGCCGTATGACGGCGACTGGTCGGCAAGCGATTAACAATTGACAACCACAAGTCCAAATATACACTCCTTATATCCGTCTCTAGTTTTTCTTTCTCACAGTATTGTTCTTTTGCAAAACACTCCCTTAAGCTGGCTATACGTGCATTGTAATTCAGTTGATTTTCGATCCATGTATGGCCACTGTGGTTGAATAGAAGTCGATATACTGATCTATTGAGTCTTCCCGCTGTCAGTATATATAAACACAGCAGGGAGGATTCCCCCATCAACGTCAAATGTGTGGATAGAGGAATCGGGTCAACCGCTGGTTGAACAAAAAAAAAAAACTAAATCGTCTATGGTCCGCTTTAGTTTTTTATTCGACTCTACTGTAAACAGACAAACTATCACCTTCCGAGAGGACCTTCGATAATTATGCAGGCCTTCAGACAAAAATAAAACATGTTAAACTTCTAGATCAGGTGGAAACAATGGTTATGATGATTGTACGCATATAGGGCTGGTTCACACCACAAAAATGCACTCCAGATCCATTCCTGATGCGTTTCTGTATGCGCGTTAACGTGTTTTTGGCACGTTACAGTGCGTTTTTGATGCGTTTCTGGATGCATTCCAGATGCTTTTTTTTTTTCTGAGTTTTTTCACTGTACTCGGGTCCGGTGCGTCTTTGATGCCTTCCACTTGTGCATTCCGGTGCGTTTTTGATATGTTTTACTGCGTTCCAGTGCAGGAAAAATGCAGCATGTTTTTTTTTTTCTGGAACTGGAAAGCCCTGGAACTGACTGCACTATGCCATTGGAAACCATATAACCTACTTTCCATGCAATTTTGATACAGAAAAAAAATGCACTGGACTGCATGCAGTGTGAACTTGCCCCTAGAGATAATCCAGGTTTTTCAGATTTCCCTTTTACTAGATCAATAACACTCAGGGCCATTTCACACCGCATGCGGTCCAGTGTGTTTTTTTTTCTGCATCAAAAACGCATGTCATATAGTGCACACCAGTGCAGTCAGTTCCATGCTGCATTTTTCCTGTACTAGACTGTACTGGAATGCAGCAAAACTTATCAAAAATGCACCGGACCTCAGTACAATGAAAAAAAGCATCTAGTATGCATCCAGAAATGCATCATAAATGCACCAGAATGGGCCAAAAAAGTGCATATAGAAACTCACCCGGAACGGATCTGGAGTACATTTTTGTGGTGTGAACCGGCCCTCAGTCAGGGGAAATATTTGTTCTCGGCATACTGAACGATCAATGGCAAATTGCCTACATTTTCTGGTAAGTGGCCTGGCCTGGTATATAGTGAGTAGCTTAACCAGTTTAGTTCTTGCACCTGGTATACCCTTTGTGGATCAGTGCAATTTTTTCATTTCTGCTATGGGCCTGCCTATTCAGCAATAACTTTCTCCTCACCTTCTTAATGCAGGTAAATTATACCTTTTTTTTTCGGGGGGGACAAATTGGACATTTATTTGGTCATCAATGTTTTTTTTGTTTTTTTTTCAAAGAAAAACCTGACCAAAAATAATAATTTTAGATGCATATTTCATTTCAGTGCTATACCCACCACCCAAAAACAATCCAAAATAAATTCTCCTGCTCATGCATGAAGATACTAAATAATATGTGTGCATTATTTGTTTGTACCTGTAGTAGGGCCCAAAAACAATTGTACGGTACACATTTTGCCTTCAGAGAGAGAAATTAAGCCACATCTTTTTTAATTGGCTGTCACAGTGATCATGTGATTAGAAGCCCATCCTACTGGCTCCTGTTAATCACTCTGTGACCTGGAGTTGTCGATCACAGTGCTGGGGGGCACACACGTAATTAATTGTGTTCCCATCACAAAAGGAGAGACGTGTGGCAACATAGAATACAGCCCACCTAGTGCTGTCACTACGTGGGGAATGAAGTATTACATGGATTTATTTTTTTAAGGACAAATCAGACTTTCTTTTAGTGTTGTTATTTAGCCAAAGTTATTTGTTTTTATATGCACTCTAGGTGTACAAAAAAGTAAAAAATAACACTAAAATTACATCTCTCATTCAAAGCATTACAAAGCTATTTATAAATCAAATTCCTCCAAACCTTGCACGTTTAACAAGGCAATGCCATAAAAACCCTTTTTTTAAAAGGTGGAAATAATGTTTTAAAATAACCTGGAAAAAAATAGAAAAAATATAATAGCAGTGGGGGGAAGTTAATTAGGACTGATTTGGGTTAAATTAGGGGTAATAAGAGGTTAAATAGGAACAAATTGTATTTAAAAGAAAGAAAATACATATTTTTTCCAGTTGTAAGGATGCTTTAACGGAAATGCACATTGAAGCTCATTCTACTGATCTGCAGATGAATAAAGCAGGAATGTTACATCTCTGCATCCCAATTCTGAACAGTGTTTATTTGCACTGATCAGAAGATCTGTAGCTGTAACTGGCTGCTATATTTCCAGGGCAAAGCCTGGCTGTCATTTTGACACCATGGCATTTTCAGTAAAAGCAGGAAACTGAGCTGCAGCAGGGCAGGAAAAGTACATGCTACATATGCCCTCTGTACTTTTGGTGATGTTCTTTTTGGATGTACATAGCACTCCTGAGTTACAAGTGTCTTAAAAGCTGGCTTGAGGCATCAGTAATGATCAGATTTAGTTATTTTGGCACTGTTAATGCCCAAGAGAGCTATCAGCTGACAACGTATACGACTTCAATTTTCCCCTGATATTCCTGATTGGTGCTGGGACCTACTATATATTAGAACCATTGGGCGCCATTGTTATTATTATTATTATTATTATACGAGATTTATATAGCGCCAACAGTTTACGCAGCGCTTTACAATGAATAAGGGGGACAACACAATTACAGTACAGTTCAATACAAAAGGTACAGGAGGGCCCTGCTCGTAGAGCTTACATTCTAAAGGGAGGGGGTGGTGGTACAAAAGGTAATAGCTGCAAAGAATGATTTGATGGGGGTGGCTCAGGGACAGTTATGTGGGTGTGGGATAGGCTTCCCTGAATAAATGAGTTTTCAGGGATCTCCTAAAGGTGGACAGGGTAGGGGCTGATCGGACATACTGGGGCAGGGAATTCCAGAGGATGGGAGAGGCTCTGGAGAAGTCCTGAAGGTGAGCATGGGAGGAGGTAACAAGGGAGCTAGAGAGAAGGAGGTCCTGGGAGGAGCGGAGGGGGCGATTTGGGCGATATCTGCAGATGAGGTTGGTGATGTAGATGGGGGCGATGTTGTGAATGGCCTTGTATGTTATGGTTAGCATTTTGGATTTTACACGGTGGGGTAGGGGAAGCCAGTGAGGGGATTGGTAGAGAGGAGCAGCAGTCACGGATCTATTAGTGAGGTGTATTAGTCTAGCAGTAGCATTCATAATAGACTGAAGGGGGGATAGCCTGCTTAAGGGTAGGCCATTAAGGAGAGAGTTGCAGTAGTCGAGGCGGGAAATAATCAAGGAGTGAATAAGTTGCTTTGTGGTGTCATTAGTCAGGAAGGGTCGAATTCTGGTGCTGTTGGAGGTTAAGGCGGCAGGATTTAGCCTGTGATTGGATATGGGGGCTGAAGGAGAGGTCAGAGTCAAGGATTACACCCAGGACCCTGGCATGTGTGGTGGGACCAATGGTTGTGTTGTTGATATTAATGGTGAAGTCACGGGGGGGCCGTGAAGGAGGAAATATAACAAGCTCAGTTTTTGAAAGATTAAGTTTGAGGAAGTGGTGTGACATCCATACCGATATGTCATTCAGCAAGTTTGAGATCCGTGAGGAGATAGTGGGGGTGAGTTGAGGAGTGGAGAGAAAGATATGTGTGTCATCGGCATAGAGGTGGTATTGGAAGCCATGGGAGGTTATCAACTGGCCCAGGGAAGAGGTATAGAGTGAGAAAAGGAGAGGCCCAAGGACGGAGCCTTGGGGTACCCCAACAGAAAGAGGAAGGGGAGCGGAGGAGATGGAGTTGTAAGTGACACTGAAAGTGCGCTGAGATAGGTAGGAGGAGAACCAGGATAATGCAGAATCACGGAGGCCAAGGGAGTGTAATTTGCTGAGGAGCAGCTGGTGGTCAACTGTGTCAAAGGCAGCAGAGAGGTCTAAAAGTATGAGTATGGAGTAGTGGCCATTGGTTTTGGCAGTTATTAGGTCATTGGTGAGTTTTAGTAGGGCAGTTTCAGTAGAATGTTGTAGGCGAAAGCCAGACTGTAGGGTGTCGAGAAGGTTGTTGTCCGTGAGGTAGCGACTCATTTGGTCATGAACAAGGTGTTCGATGAGCTTGGAGGCAAACGGGAGAAGGGAGATAGGTCTTAAGTATTCAAACAGGTGGGGTCTAGTGAGGGTTATTTAAGTATGGGGGTAACCAGTGCATGTTTGAGCGGGGAAGGAAAGGTGCCAGAGGAGACGGAGAGGTTGAAGATGTGGGTTAGGGAGTTGGGGATAGAGTGGGAAGGTGGTCGCAGTAATTGAGAGGGGAAAGGGTCCAGGGGACATGTAGTGAGGTGGGCCATGGAGAGGAGTTTATCAACTTCTTCTGTGGTAACTGGGCAAAAGGAGGAGAGTATTGAGTGTGGTGTTGGACCTGATATGTTGGGTAGGGGAGGAAGTTGAATGATGGATATCCTTGAGAATTGTGTTGATGTTGCTATTGAAGTGGTTGGCAATATGTTGAGTGGTAAGCAAGTTGATGGGTGGGGGCAGTGGGGGGTGAAGTAAGGAATTAAGGGTAGAAAAGAGTTGACGAGGTTTGGATGAGAGGGTTTTGATGAGAGTGTTGTAATAGGTTTGTTTAGCAGTGTGGAGGCAGGAGTTGTATTTGAGAAGGACAGATTTGTAGAGGGTAAAATCTTGCAGGGATTTAGATTTACGCCATGCTCGCTCAAGAGCACGGCTGTGTCTCTTGAGACTTCTGGTGTCGTCTGTTTGCCAGGGTTGTGGCAGATGGGGCCTGGTTCTGCGTGTAGAAAGAGGAGCAAGTACGTCTAGGGAGGATGACAACGTGGTGTTGTAGATGGAAGTGGTTAGGTCTGGGCAGGACAGGGGTGCGATTTTGTCATAAAGGCCATCAGTAGCAGAGTGAAGAAGGGAAGGTTTGAGGTTGCGAAGGTTCCTGTGGGTAGTGGTTTGTGGGTTGGCAGCATGGGATATAGGAGACAAGGAGAGTGTGAAACAGATAAGGTTGTGATCAGAGAGAGGAAAGGGTGCGTTGGAGAGATTGCAGGGAGTGCAGCGATGGGAGAATACAAGGTCGAGAGTGTTGCCGTTGGAGTGAGTGGTGGTTTGTGTCCATTGTGTTAGGTTAAAAGAGGAGGTTAGGTTGAGTAGTTTAGAAGTGGTAGCATTATTAACATTGATTGGAATGTTAAAGACACCTAGGATGATGGCAGGCACTTCGGATGAGAGAAAATAGGGTAGCTATGCAGAGAAGTCATCCAGAAAGCGTGACACTGGTCCAGGAGGCCGCTAAATGACTGCGACCCTCAGACAAGCTGGAGAGAAAAGACGAATGCAGTGCATTTCAAAAGAGCAGGTGGAAAGAGAGGGAGGTGTGGGCAGTACCTGGAAGGTGCATTGTGGGGAGAGGAGAAGTCCGGCACCACCTCCTTTTCGTCCACTGGGTCTGGTGGAGTGAGTCCAGAGAAGGCCACTGTGGAACAGTGCAGCTGGAGATGTAGTATCGAATTCCTGGAGCCAGGTTTCAGTTATAGCAAATAGATCAAGGGATTTGGAGAGGAAAAGGTCATTGACAGAAACTAGTTTGTTGAAGACTGAGTGGGCATTCCAGAGGGCACATGAAAGAGGGGGGCTGACTTGTGGAATCAGGGGAATTGGGATGAGAAGATTGAAGTTACGACTACTGTTGGAGGGGGTAGATGGCCGATCTTGGCGTTGGGAGTTGGGTGTGGGAGGGCCGGGGTTTGGTGCGATGTCCCCAGACATTAGGAGTAGTAGGAGGGTGAGGGTGGTAAGGCGGGAGTGGGCTTTATAGGACGGCAGATGCTGTGGTGGAATAGACGTGGTGACACTGTGTGGGCTTAGAATGAGCAGGAGGTGGTAAGTGGAGTAATATTGAGTGGGCAGAAGAGAGCGAGATACGTAAAGGTCGGGGGCTGGAGAGGGGGGGTTAGTTTCTTTTTTCCTATTGGTCTCCACAGAAAGGGTTAAAAAGCTGAGCTCTGTGTCACTAGGTGACATGTGGTGCATACTGCACTCTCTGTTCCTCCCTTCGGTGTAAGATAGCATTGTCCTGCCATTGCTCCGATTTGCAAGAGATACTTAATTTTAACTTGGTTAGTCCTTGCTGTCACCTACATCGACCTGGCCTTTTCTGGCTATTTAAACCTCTCCTGTTCTCAGCAGTCAATTTGTAAGTTCCCAAGATCTTTGCCAAATATACTCAGCTAAAGTTGTTTTCCTTGTGGTGCAACATGTTGGATCACAAACATGAAAGGAGCATTTCTGCTTCATTGGGTCAATCCAACTCAGGGCGGCCTGCAGTGTTCCCTCTCAAGGAAAAGCAGCCTGGAACATTGTCCCCAGCTTGAGTCCTTTCCTAAGAGTCTTTCTTGGCTCTGTCAGGTGTGGCCCCTCTTCCGCTAGGATTTCATGGGCCAAACTGCAGTGGTAATTGACAGCAGAAGATACACTATACTACAAAAAGTATTGGGGTGCCTGCCTTTACACGTACATGAACTTTAATGGCACCCTTTGCAGCTATAACAGCTTCAACTCCTCTGGGAAGGCTGACCGCAAGGTTTAGGAGTGTGTCTATGGGAATTTTTGACTGTTCTAGAAGCGCATTTGTAAGGTCAGGCACTGATGCGGATGAGAAGGCCTGGCTTGCAGTCTCTGCTCTAATTCATCCCAAAGGTGTTCTATAGGGTTGAGGTCAGGACTCTGTGCAGGCCAGTCAAGTTCCTCCACCCCAAACTTGCTCATCAATGTCTTTATGGACATTGCTTTTTGCACTGGTTTAAATCATTTGGTGGAGGGGGGATTATGGTGTGGGGTTGTTTTTCAGGGGCTTAGCCTGTTATGTCTCGTGAACTGAACTCTTAAGGCGTCAGCATACCAAGACATTTTGGACAATTTCATGCTCCTAAATTTGTGGGAACAGTTTGGGGATGTCCTCTTCCTGTTCAAACATGACTGCACACCAGTGCACAAACCATGCCCATAAAGACATGGATGAGCGAGTTTGGGGTGCAGGAACTTGACTGGCCTGCATAGAGTCCTGACCTCAACCCGATAAAACACCTTTGGGATGAATTTGAGCAGAGACTGCGAGCCAGGACTTCTTGTCCACATCAGTGCCTGACCTCACAAATGTGCTTGTGGAAGAATGGTAAAACATTCCCATAGACACACTAATAAACCTTGTGGACAGCCTTGCCAGAAGAGTTGAAGCTGTTATAACTGCAAAGGGTGGGCCAACTCAATATTGAACCCTGCAGCCTCTGAACCTTCAGTTACAGAGGCTATCTGATAAAGAGTCTCAAATATCCTAGCAGGATGAAGTCATCTCTGAGGCTCTTATTGGCATGGTGCATGCCGCCTTAAAGATGGAAGTGCAGCCTGGAGCTGTTACTAGTGCTGGTACTAGTCTAGAGTACCTGAAAGGCCCTAAGACCACAAAAGCATTTTACAAGCACACTCTATTTCCAGAAGTTCTGTATGTTGACCTATACCTGTATCTTAATAAATCTCTGACAATCCCTGAGGAGGATGCACCAGTATTTAAAGTGATATTAACCACTTGCTGACCAGGCCTTTTCTGGAACTTCTTGTTTAAATCAGTATTTTTTGCTAGAAAATTACTTGGACCCCCCACAAATATATATATATATATATATATATATATATATATATATATAAATATATATTTTTTTTTTAGCAGAGACGCGGGAGAATAAAATGGTGATTGTTGCAATATTTCATGTCACACAGTGTTTGTGCAGCGGTCTTTCAAACACAATATTTTTGGAAAAAATACACTTTGATGAGTCAGTTAAAAAAAAAAAAAAACACATTTACTCTAATTTTTTTTATATAATGTGAAAGATTATTTTACGCTGAGTAAATAGATACTTAACATGTCATGCTTTAAAAATTGCATACGCGAGGTTAGGAGAGTCCATCTCGGAGGAGGATGTGACGTGCTTTGTGTGGGGGAGGGGCCTAGTAGTGGGGCGGTGGAAGACGAAGGTCGGAGGTTTGAACGAAGGCGATGGCGGCTATCCAGAAGGCACGGGGTGAGAGCCCGGGGCCAGCCGCCTAAACTCCCCTCCTATGCGGCGTGGGTTACGCTAGGCAGCAGGTCACACGGAAGATCAAGGGCACACGTTACGGCGTACAGGACGGCTGGCTGTCAAAGCGGACGCTCGCCGCCACAGCAGCTCCCGCATTCATCTCCGGCTCGGTTCCAGAGGCTCCCTCCACACCCTCTGATCCATCTCCCCTCGTCAGCGTGGCCGACCCGTAAAAACATCAGTATGTGAACTATGCAAGCAACTAACAGCGTTCTTGGTGTATAGGATAGTGAACAAGTGGAGACCAGCTGATGAGAGGCCCCCCTGGGCACAGACAGTGGTTTACCGCAGCAGAGCGCTTCATTCCCCACTAACCCTCACTGAAAAACCAGGCCAGCCCCAAGAGGTCTACAGGACACAGGTATGACCCTTTCTTTTTTGTGAAAAGTTTATTGAGGAAACCCCCACTCACTGGAACTGTATTGTTGTGACAGAGATCACCTAAAGCAGAATTTAAAATCTAAAGGAGTGGTGAACATGTGATGCTTAGAGGAAATGTATCGTATGGCCTCACACTTTTTAATCAAGGGATAAGGTGCATATCATTCAGCCCGGAAGGAGAGTGGACCCCCCTGCAGCCCATTGGCATAACATAATCATCAAAATAAAGGTGGTGGGATGAGCGGTCAAAGTGAACCAGGGCAAAGCCAATAGAACTGTGTAGAAATATATTGATACAGTGATTAGAAGCTGAAAGGGGCCACCAGGGCGAACTTTGAGGACACATAGTGCATGCTACTATACTGCTAAGCGGAGGTGAACGGGTGGTGGGTTATCCCTGCTGAAATAAAAAGCAGCGGCAAAAGGGGAAGAAGTGGAGAGCAGGGAAGGGGAGACGATGAGAGGACGCTCACAAAAGCAAGCAGAGCTCAATAAGCCCAGAGACAGCTTAAATTCCAGCACAATCCAAAAATACTTAGCCCAGGTCCAGATAACAAACAGCAAGAAGGTAAAAAAAGGCCACAGCTAAGAACAAAGGTGTGCAAGGGGGGACCCCCAACATTGAGGCCCAAGCCGAAGTAGAACCAGGCCCAAGCATGGAAGCCGATCAGGCAGCAGAAGCCCTTCCAACTAAATTTGAGATACAAGATATGTTTATCAGGTTGGAAAACTCAATTGAGGCTGAAATCCTCAATGTCAGGACAGATTTGGGACATCTCCTAAAACGAGTAGAAGAGGCGGAAAGGGTGGTGGAACAGCAGGTCCTGGACATAGAGACCCTTAAAAAACAAGTAAAAACTCTCCAGGGGGACCAATGTGGGTTGAAGTGCAGATTAGAGGAACAAGAAAACCAAAACAGGAGGCAAAACCTAAGAATCTGATCCCTACCAGAGCAGAGAGGTGAAGACTTGTACATAGTGATGAAAGAACTTTTCAACCCACTTCTGGGAAGGAGTCCAGATGGTGAACTAAAAATCGACAGCGTCCACAGGATAAGAAAACCCCCCAATGTCAGAGAAGAGGTACCCAGGGACATTATAGTAAAGTTTCACCAATTTGAGGACAAAGCAAAGATTTGGAGTAATTTAAGAGGGGTACAACCGGTGAAATTTAATAATCAAGAAATCCAAATATTTTCAGATCTGTCGGCCGGAACTCTGGCGAGAAGACGCCAACTAAGACTGTTACTGGACTTACTGAGGGGAGCAAAATTAAAATATAGTTGGGGCTTCCCGTTGTCTTTGAGTGTGACAAAAGAAGGCAGGACGTTTAAAATGAAGCATATAGGGGACCTGCAGGACTTCTGCAAGAATTTAGAGATTCCTGTTCCAATTATACCAGAGGGGGTTATGCCTGGTTAGAAGGGATATAGATCACAGTTATTCCAAGATGGGGGGGTCGGGGGGAGGCTTGTCGAGAGGGGGAGCGGGGGAGGCTGGGGAAGTGGAGTAAACAGGTGTTTGGAAAGAGGACCTCGGGGGCCCGGCCCCCCTTTAGGGAAAGGGGTCACCACTGCTGTCCATGACCAGAGTCCCACCCTAGAGCATGAGGGGAAGCAGGTCAGGAGTATGTTAATCTCGACACTGCAGCCCAATGGCCAAGTAGTGGCAGAGGGAGGGGAGACGGGGGAGGTAGGGGGGTTGGGGGGCGGGAGGGGTGAGGTGGTGGTGGGGGGGCGGGGTAGGGGGCGGGAGGGGGGGTGGAATGGTAGGGGGGGTTACCCTTGCAGATGCACAACAACTGATAAGGCAGATGCGGGTCGAGATAGAGGTTAAGTGTCTGTCCTACAATGTGAAGGGGTTAAATTCACCAGGGAAGAGGCGGAAAATTCTAAACGAACTACAGAGTTATGATGCAGATGTGGTCTTCCTGCAGGAGACCCACCTGGGGCAGGAGGAAAACATTAAGCTGAACTCAAAGAATTTTCCAGTCTGGATGTACTGTGATTCTCCAATTAGAAGGGCGAAGGGAGTGGCTATCGGGTTCTCGAAAAGGGTTAAATTCACATTGATTGAGAAGAGGGTGGATGAAGAGGGGCGGTTTTTGTTTGTAAAAATTAATCTAGGGGATAGGAAGTATACATTGGCCAATGTATATTGCCCGAATAGAGACCCGATAAAATACCTCTCCCCGGACCCTTTCTAGTTTGAATGCATTTAAGGAGGGGGAAACAATTCTGGCAGGGGATTTTAACTTTGGTTTAGACCCAGCCTTGGATAGGTCCTCTGGGACCCGGGAAACGGGGAAGAGGTCATTGTTGAGATTAGGGAGAAAGCTCCACGATAGCCACCTTATTGATGTTTGGCGGGTACAGCATCCCAAGGCAAGGGATTACTCTTTTTTTTTTTTTTTTTTTTTTTTTTTTTACCCGGTCCACAGGACCTATTCAAGGCTGGATTACTTGATGGTTGATCATAGCCTGTTGGATTGCATAGCAGAGTCAAAAATTGAGGTTATGACTCTATCAGATCATGCCCCAATAACGATGACGGTAAAGTTCAGAGGCCTCCAAAGGGCCCCGTTCTCATGGAGGTTCAATGAGATCCTCTTTATGAATGATACTGCTGTCGAGAAAATTCAGGGGAAATTCGAGGGAAATCGATGAGTTCTTTATTAACGAGTTGAGTGAGATAACGGGGGCAGTCCTATGGGAGGCCTTCAAGGCATATATAAGGGGGGGGTCATAATTTCTATAAGTGCAGGTGTGAAGAGAGAAAGGGGAAAAAAGAAAGAAAGTCTTGTCGCTAAAATTTACCAGCTAGAACAACTCCATAAAGCCTTGATGGGAAGTGAGGAATCTACATTTAAAGAACTGACACTAAAAAGAGAAGAGCTCAGGGAGTTATTAGAAGAAGAGATGGCCAAAAGTAAGAATAAACAGTTAAAAAGGTAATAAAGTGGGGAAACATTTGGCATCAGTTATCAGGGGAAAAAAAAAGGATGAGAATTATATAGAGAAGAATAAAAATAGTAAAGGTGAAATGAGGCACACTACCAAAGAGATAGGAGAGGAATTTAGACAGTTTTACTCATCGCTATACTCAGTTGGCCAAGAGGGGAAATATAGGGGAAACAAGGAAGAGAAGATGAGAGAGTTTATAAAAAGGACGGGACTTTCTACACTGTCGGAAGCCGATACACTAGAGCTAGAGTGCCCAATAACAAAAGAGGAGATCTATATGGCATTAAAGTCTTCCCCCCCGGGCAAAAGCCCGGGACCAGATGGCTTTACAAGCAGTTTCTATAAGAAATTCAGCAGTACCCTAGTCCCTCGGTTGAGGCAAATATGGAATGGTCTGGGGAGGCAGGGAGAACTGTGTAGAGATGCCCTGTTGGCCGCAGTGACACTTATTCCCAAGGAGGGAAGAGATCGGACTTTGTGCACGAGTTACAGACCGATCGCACTTTTAAACACGGACACCATGTTATACGCAAAGGTGCTGGCAACACGGCTTAGAGAGAAAATGTCCTTCCTGATCCACCCAGACCAGGTGGGATTTGTCCCAGGGAGGGAGGGTAGGGACAACGGGGTGCGGTCCCTCCTGATAATGGAGGCATTTAAATCGAGTGGGGTCCCCAGTCTACTTCTGTCGATTGATGCTGAAAAAGAGTTCGACAGGGTAGACTGGGGATTCATGTTCTGTACACTCGAAGTAGTGGGTGTAGGGCCTACAATGCTAAAACGGATAAAAATCTTATATAATCAACCTACAGCATTTGTAAAGGTCAATAATACTCTCTCAGCACAGTTTGTCATGAATAACGGGACGAGGCAAGGTTGTCCCCTGTCTCCTCTTTTATTTGTCCTGGCCCTAGAACCCCTCTTGGCTATGATCAGGAAAAATACAGATATTAGTGGCTGCACAGTGGGCGAGGAGGTACATAAAATAACCGCCTTTGAGATACGGCCAGCTAGCACACTTTATTAATAGTCTCCCAGGCCCATTAAGGGAGGAAGCAGACTACAGATCGATAGAGAAGTTATTCTGCAAAGAGTTGGTGAAGGGGAAAATTTCAGAAATTTATAAAATTTTGGTGAGAGAAACGGGGACGGAGCTACCTTCGTTTATTAGAAAATGAGAGGTGGAGTTGGGAGCACGTGGCGATAGTGAGAAAGTAAGGCGCATCCCAGAGGCGACGCACGGAACGGCAGCTTATACAAAAACTAGAGAGAGCAACTACAAGTGTTTGACTAGGTGGTATATGACCCCGGTAAGGGAGAGACTTGATTGAGACTTGTTTAAAAGAATTGAAATTTCTGTTGTAAATCTTATTGTATCCCCCCCCCCCCCATTTGTCTGGGGTCTGTTTTTGTACTGAGGTTTTGAAAAATGAAATAAAGATTATAAAAAAAAAAAAAATTGCATACGCTCGTGGAATGGCGACAAACTACGGTACTTAAAAATCTCCATAGGCAACACTTATTTTACAGGTTACCTGTTTAGAGTTACAGAGGAGGTCTTGCTCTAGAATTATTGCTCTTGCTCTGTTTGCGGCGATTCCTCACATGTGTGGTTTGAACACTGTTTACATATGCTTGTGTGACTTTCATGCATGTGAGCACAGAGGGATTGGGCGCTTTAAATAGTTTTTTTTTTTTTTTTTTTTATGCTGTTTTTATCACTTTTATTCCTATTACAAGGAATGTAAACATCCCTTGCAATACAAATAAGGATAGAAGGTCCTCTTTACTGAGAGATCTTGGGTCGAAAAGACCCCAGATATCTCTCATTTACCTTTTAACCACTTGCTTACCGGGCACTTAAACCCCCCTCCTATCCAGACCAATTTTTAGCTTTCAGCGCTAACGCATTTTGAATGACAATTGCGCGGTCATACAACGCTGTACCCAAATGAATTTTTTATCATTTTTTTCCCACAAATAGAGCTTTCTTTTGGTGGTATTTGATCACCTCTGCGGTTTTTACTTTTTGTTAAAAAAATGTAAAAACCAGAATTTTTTAAAAAAAAAATTTTTTTTTTTTTTTATATTTTGTTATAAAAAAATTTTAACGGGTAATTTTTCTCCTTCATTGATGTACGTTGATGAGGCGGCAGTGATGGGCACTGATAGGTGGCAGTGATGGGCACTGATGGGTGGCAGTGATGGGCACTGATGGGTGGCAGTGATGGGCAGCACTGACAGGTGGCACTGATTGGCACTACAGGTGGGCATTGGTAGGTGGCACTTGTGAGCATTGATAGGTGGCACTTGTTGGCACTGCTAGGTGGCACTGTGGGCACTGCTAGGTGGCACTGTGGGCACTGCTAGGTGGCACTGTGGGCACTGCTAGGTGGCACTGTTAGGTGGCACTTTTGGGTGGCACTTTTGGGTGGCACTTATGAGGAATTTTTTGTGCTTCCTCTTTGGGACCGATGTCCCTGGCATCTGAGCCGGTGATCGGCTTTTTTCTCTACTCGCGCTGTCAGTGCGAGTAAAAAAATAACCGATTACCGATCTTCCTGTTTACATCATGTGATCAGCTGTCATTGGCTGACAGCTGATCACATGGTAAGGGGCCGGGACCGGCCCCTTACTCAGATCGGTGATCAGCCGAGTCTCAGTGACTCGGTGATCACACCGCGCCCGGCGCGCGCCCTGAAGGGCGCGCGCAGGGAGCGTGCACAGGGGAGGCCGTCATATGACGGCCTCCCGGGAATGTAGGTCCGCGCTGTGGCCGTCATTCGGCCATAGCGCGGATGTCTAGTGGTTAAAAGCAAAAGATCAAAAAAAAAAATTACTATGTCCTGGGAACCGGAAGTAACGTCAGGCATTGCTCTGGTCCTCCAAGGGCATAGGGACGAGTGGTGGCCATCTTGGTATCACTCTTCTCCATGAACAGCTACCGCCAGGATCGGATCGCTTCCAGGTTTTACTGATGGGTCAGGTAAGCCCGGAATCGACCGGAAAGCGGCGGGATGAGGCACACCTCCCACTGACTCTAAAAGTGATCCCAGGGTGAATCCACCCGCAGGACCACTTTTATCTGAAAGAGAATTGGCCATAGTAGAAAGAAAAATAATACCGGGGTTATGGCAGCTAGCTGCTGCCATAACTCCAGTATTTAACGTAGAACAAATGACGTATTTTTACTATGGGCCGGTCGACAAGTGGTTTAAATGTATTTTTTTATTCTTTAACCACTGGACGACCGCCTCACGCCGATGTACGTCGGCAAGGTGGCACGGACAGGCAAAATCACGTACAGGGTACGTGATTTGCCTTCCGCGGGTGGGGGGACCGATCGGTCCCCCCCCCGGTGCCCGAGGCGGTCGCCATTTCTTCCCGGGCGATCAAAGGTCAGGGGGAGGCCATCCATTGTTGGCCACCCCCTCCCGATCGCTCCCGGCGAATGAAAATGCTTCCTTCCCTCTGTAATGTAAACAGAGGGAAAGGAAGTGATGTCATCTCTCCTTGAGCCGGTCTTTTCGTCGCCGCGCCGAGGAGAGAAGACATCAAGTAAGTCTGCACAACACTACACTAACAGTAGAACACGCCAGGCACACTTGTCACCCCCCATCACCCCCCGATCACCCCCTGATCACCCCCCTGTACCCCCTGTCACTCTGACACCAATAGCATTTTTTTTTTTTTTTGCATTGGTGTCAGTTTGTGTCAGTTAAAAGTTTTAGGGCAGTTAGGTTAGCCCCCTTTAGGTCTAGGGTACCCCCCCTTAGGTCCAGGGTACCCCCCTAACCCCCCCTAATAAAAGTTAACCCCTTGATTACCCCCCGTCACCAGTGTCGCTAAGCGATCGTTTTTCTGATCGCTGTATTAGTGACACAGGTGACGCTAGTTTAGGGAGGTAAGTATATAGGTTCGCTGTCAGTGTTTTATAGCGACAGGGACCCCCATATACTACCTGCTAAAGGTTTTAACCCCCTGATTGCCCCCTAGTTAACCCTTTCACCAGCGATCACCGTATAAGTGTTACGGGTGACGCTGGTTAGATAGTTTGTTTTTTGTAGTTTATTACAGTTTATTACAGTTTATTATAGTTTTAGGGCACCCGCCGTTTATTACCCTATAAAGGTTTAACCCCCTAATTGCCCGGCGGTGATAGATTTATAGTTTTTAGGATCTGATAAGGTCTGCGTCGCCCCAGGCAGCGTCAGGTTAGCGCCAGTACAGCTAAAACCCACGCACGCAGCATACACCTCCCTTAGTGCTATAGTATCTGAACGGATCGATATCTGATCCGATCAGATCTATACTCTCCAGCAGTTTAGGGTTCCCTGAAACGCAGTGTTAGAGGGATCAGCCCAGATACCTGCTAGCACCTGCGTTTTGCTCCTCGGCCCAGCCCTGCCCAGCCCACCCAAGTGCAGTATCGATCGATTACTGACACTTACAAAACACTAAGCACACATAACTGCAGCGGTCGCAGAGTCAGGCCTGATCCCTGCGATCGCTAACAGTTTTTTGGTAGCGTTTTGATACAGTCGCCAACAGTCAGGAGCTTTTTTGCCTGTGAGTCTCACTAGTGTACCCCTAAATTTAGAGGCCAAAATGGCAAATCCAAGGTACACTAGTGAAGAGGCCTACAGGATTCTGAGTATGACAGATAGTGAAGAGGAAGTCACTCATCTGTCAAGTTCAGGCTCAGAATACGAACCTGTAGAGGACAGCGGCTCCATGACAGATAGCTCTGACGACAGAGTTGTGGTCCCTGCTAGGGTCAGGCGTACCAGACCCCGAACTTATGCTGTCCTTGAAGTGCAAGAACCGCAGGACTCTCGTATGGAGCAGAGCAGTACTAGCGCCGCTACTCCTTCTGGTGAACTGGCAAGCACCAGCGGCCTAGTACACCCTGGTCGTACATCCAGCACTGCAGTATCACGTGGTGACGTGGCGAGTCCCATAAGTGCAGTTCAAGCTGGCGAGGTGGCAAGCAGTAGTAGTGTCCCGCTGCCACCAAGAAGACAAAGACAGGCCCGTCGTGCCCATAGTGCCCTTCCTGCTGCATTGGCCAATCCGAATTGGGAACCTTCCACTTCTGCAGCACCCGTACTTCCCCCTTTCACTGGCCAACCCGGAATTCAGGTGGAAACAGTTGACTTTATGCCACTGGATTTTTATTCACTGTTTTTCACCGAAGATCTCTATAGATCTATTGTGGACCAAAGCAATTTGTACGCTGGTCAACACATCGCCACTATGCCCCAGTCCACCCTTGCCAGAGATTGGAGACCAATTACGGTCTCCGAATTTAAGACCTTTCTGGGCCTTTCCCTCCTCATGGGGTTGAATAAAAAGAGTAAGTTGCGGTCATATTGGTCCACTGACCCAATTTACCATTCATCCTTGTTCTCTGCTTCCATGGCCAGGGCACGATACGAGCAGATTTTGCGGTTCATGCACTTCAACGACAATGAACTCTGTCGTCCTCGTGGAGACCCTGCATACGATCGGCTCTACAAAATTCGGCCCCTCGTAAACCACTTCAACCAACGTTTTGCAGACTTGTTTACCCCCCATCAAGTTGTCTGCGTTGATGAGTCCCTGATTAAGTTTTCTGGCCGCTTGTCCTTCAAACAGTACCTTCCCAGCAAGCGTGCCAGATACGGGGTCAAGATGTATAAGCTCTGTGACAGGGCCACAGGCTATACATATAGATTTATGGTTTACGAGGGCAAAGATAGTCACGTAGAGCCGACAAACTGCCCTGACTACATAGGAAGCGCTGGCAAGATAGTGTGGGACTTGGTGTCACCCTTATTCGGAAAGGGGTACCACTTGTACGTGGACAATTATTATACGAGCGTGCCACTTTTTAGTCACTTGTTTGATCAGCAGATTGGAGCATGTGGCACCGTGCGACCTAATCGCCGGGGCTTTCCCCAGCGGCTTGTAGATTCCCGTCTTAGGCTGGGGGAGAGAGCCTGCTTGAAGTATATTAATTTGCTCGCTATGAAGTGGAGGGATAAGAAGAATGTTTTCGTTCTCACCTCCCTTCATGCAGACACGACGACCCAAATTTCTACGGCGACTGGTGTTGTGGAGAAACCCCTCTGTGTCCACGAATACAACCTTAATATGGGAGGGGTGGACCTCAACGACCAGTTGTTGGCGCCGTACTTAGTTGCCCGTAAGGCCAGACGCTGGTACAAAAAAGTGTCTGTATACTTATTTCAATTGGCTTTGCTGAATGCTCATGTGCTATACAGAGCTTCAGGACGGACTGGATCCTTCCTTAAATTCCAGGAAGAGATCGTCAGAGCCCTTCTGTTTCCAGACGGTGCTCTACCTCACCATCCCCAACCAAATGCAGTAAGCCGGCTGCATGAGCGGCATTTTATTTATGCCATCCCGAGTACCCCTACCCAACGAGCCCCCCAAAAAAGATGTCGTGTCTGCAGCAAGCGCGGATTTAGGCGTGACACCCGGACTTATTGTCCCTCCTGTCCTGGCAATCCTGGTCTTTGCATGGGTGAATGCTTTGAACGCTACCATACATTAGTTGAGTATTAGCGTAGGGTTCAGCACTGGGCACACTAACACAGGGTCTCCCAAGATGCCATTGCATTTTGAGAGACCCAAACCTGGAACAAAAGTTACAAAAGTTAAAAGTTACTAAAAAAAAGTGTAAAAAATTAAAATTAAAAAAAATTAAAAAAAATAAAAACACAAAAAAAAATATAAAATAAAAAAAACCAAAAATAGTTGTTGTTTTATTGTTCTCTCTCTCTCTATTCTCTCTCTATTGTTCTTCTCTTTTTTACTCTATTCTATTCTGCAATGTTTTATTGTTATTATGTTTTACCATGTTTCCTTTTCAGATTTTTCATACTTTACCGTTTACTGTGTTTTGTTGGTAACCATTTTATTGTTTTCAGGTACGCCATTCAGTTGCAGCGCGGATTTATTTATCTTGACAGCAACAGCGTTTGCTCCCACGATATATAAAGCCGTGACTCCAACGCTGTCGGAGGTGATTTCACCACCACAGTTACATACTTCAGCATATATGCCGAAGCGTGGGGGCAGAAGTGGGTGGAGGAGCGATTTGCTCCTGCCTTTTGCGGGAGGATGCCCCCATGCTTCGGCATATATAAATGGTGCATGTATGCCCATCATTAGAAGTGGGTGGATGAAGGGAGGTATTCTAATGGTGGGCATACCCACCGATCAATATCTTTTTTTCGTTCAGCCCACAGGCTGCATGAAAAAAAAGTTTACAATATATGCCTAACAAGGACCAGCAACGTACTGGTATGTTGCTGGACTTTGAGTGGTTATACCAGAATGATGCCTGCAGGTTTAGGTATCATCTTGGTATCATTCTTTTCAGCCAGCGGTCGGCTTTCATGTAAAAGCAATCCTAGCGGCTAATTAGCCTCTAGACTGCTTTTGCAAGCAGTGGGAGGGAATGCCCCCCCTCCCCCACCGTCTTCCGTGTTTTTCTCTGGCTTTCCTGTCCCAACAGGGAACCTGAGAATGCAGCCGGTGATTCAGCCAGCTGGCCACAGAGCTGATCGGAGACCAGAATGGCTCCAAACATCTCTATGGCCTAAGAAACCGGAAGCTACGAGCATTTCATGACTTAGATTTCGCCGAATGTAAACAGCGCCATTGGGAAATTGGGAAAGCATTTTATCACACCGATCTTGGTGTGGTCAGATGCTTTGAGGGCAGAGGAGAGATCTAGGGTCTAATAGAGCCCAATTTTTTAAAAAAAGAGTACCTGTCACTACCTATTGCTATCATAGGGGATATTTACATTCCCTGAGATAACAATAAAATTAATTAAAAAAAAATAAAAATGAAAGGAACAGTTTAAAAATAAGATAAAAAAGCAAAAAAATAATAAAGAAAAAAAAAAAAAAAAAAAAAAGCACCCCTGTCCCCCCCTGCTCTCGCGCAAAGGCGAACGCAAGCGTCGGTCTGGCGTCAAATGTAAACAGCAATTGCACCATGCATGTGAGGTATCACCGCGAAGGTCAGATCGAGGGCAGTAATTTTGGCAGTAGACCTCCTCTGTAAATCTAAAGTGGTAACCTGTAAAGGCTTTTAAAGGCTTTTAAAAATGTATTTATTTTGTCGCCGCTGCGCGTTTGTGCGCAATTTTAAAGCATGTCATGTTTGGTATCCATGTACTCGGCCTAAGATCATCTTTTTTATTTCATCAAACATTTGGGCAATATAGTGTGTTTTAGTGCATTAAAATTTTAAAAAGTGTGTTTTTTCCCCCAAAAATGCGTTTGAAAAATCGCTGCGCAAATACTGTGTGAAAAAAAAATATGAAACACCCACCATTTTAATCTGTAGGGCATTTGCTTTAAAAAAATATATAATGTTTGGGGGTTCAAAGTAATTTTCTTGCAAAAAAAAATTATTTTTTTATGTAAACAATAAGTGTCAGAAAGGGCTTTGTCTTCAAGTGGTTAGAAGAGTGGGTGATGTGTGACATAAGCTTCTAGATGTTGTGCATAAAATGCCAGGACAGTTCAAAACCCCCCCAAATGACCCCATTTTGGAAAGTAGACACCCCAAGCTATTTGCTGAGAGGCATGTCGAGTCCATGGAATATTTTATATTGTGACACAAGTTGCGGGAAAGAGACAAATCTTTTTTTTTTTTTTTTTTTTTTTTTGCACAAAGATGTCACTAAATGATATATTGCTCAAACATGCCATGGGAATATGTGAAATTATACCCCAAAATACATTCTGTTGCTTCTCCTGAGTATGGGGATACCACATGTGTGGGACTTTTTGGGAGCCTAGCCGCGCACGGGACCCCGAAAAACAAGCCCCGCCTTCAGGCTTTCTAAGGGCGTAAATTTTTGATTTCACTCTTCACTGCCTAGCACAGTTTCGGAGGCCATGGAATGCCCAGATGGCACAACCCCCCCCCAAATGACCCCATTTTGGAAAATAGACACCCCAAGCTATTTGCTGAGAGGTATAGTGAGTATTTTGCAGACCTCACTTTTTGTCACAAACTTTCGAAAATTGAAAAAAGAAAAAAAAAATACATTTTTCTTGTCTTTCTTCATTTTCAAAAACAAATGAGAGCTGCAAAATACTCACCATGCCTCTCAGCAAATAGCTTGGGGTGTCTACTTTCCAAAATGGGGTCATTTGGGGGGGGTTTTTGCCATCTTGGCATTTTATGGCCTTCAAAACTGTGATAGGCAGTGAGGAGTGGAATCACAACTTAACGCCCTTAGAAATCCTGAAGCCGGTGCTTGGTTTTCGGGGCCCCGTATGCGGCTAGGCTCCCAAAAAGTCCCACACATGTGGTATCCCCATACTCAGGAGAAGCAGCAGAATATATTTTGGGGTGTAATTCCACATATGCCCATGGCATGTTTGAGCAATATATCATTTAGTGACAACTTTGTGCAAAAAAAAAAAAAAAAAAAAAAAAATTGTCACTTTCCCGCAACTTGTGTCAAAAAATAAAATATTCCATGGACTCAACATGCCTCTCAGCAAATAGTTTGGGGTGTCTACTTTCCAAAATGGGGTCATTTGGGGGGGTTTTGTGCCATCTTGGCATTTTATGGCCTTCAAAACTGTGATAGGTAGTGAGGAGTCAAATCACAACATTATGCCCTTGGAAATCCTGAAGGCGGTGCTTGGTTTTCGGGGCCCCGTATGCGGCTAGGCTCCCAAAAAGTCCCACACATGTGGTATCCCCATACTCAGGAGAAGCAGCTAAATGTATTTTGGGGTGCAATTCCACATATGCCCATGGCCTGTGTGAGAAATATATCATTTAGTGACAACTTTGTGCAAAAAAAAAAAAAAATTGTCACTTTCCCGCAACTTGTGTCAAAAAAGAAAGTATTCCATGGACTCAACATGCCTCTCAGCAAATAGCTTGGAGTGTCTACTTTCCAAAATGGGGTCATTTGGGGGGGTTTTGTGCCATCTGGGCATTTTATGGCCTTCAAAACTGTGATAGGTAGTGAGGAATGAAATCAAAAATTTATGCCCTTAGAAATCCTGAAGGCGGTGATTGGTTTTCGGGGCCCCGTACGCGGCTAGGCTCCCAAAAAGTCCTAAACATGTGGTATCCCCATACTCAGGAGAAGCAGCAGAATGTATTTTGGGGTGTAATTCCACATATGCCCATGGCATGTTTGAGCAATATATCATTTAGTGACAACTTTGTGCAAAAAAAAAAAAAAAAAAAAAAAAAAGTGTTACTTTCCCGCAACTTGTGTCAAAATATAAAATATTCCATGGACTCAACATGCCTCTCAGCAAATAGTTTGGGGTGTCTACTTTCCAAAATGGGGTCATTTGGGGGGGTTTTGTGCCATCTTGGCATTTTATGCCCTTCAAAACTGTGATAGGTAGTGAGGAGTCAAATCACAACATTATGCCCTTAGAAATTCTGAAGGCGGTGCTTGGTTTTCGGGGCCCCGTATGCGGCTAGGCTCCCAAAAAGTCCCACACATGTGGTATCCCCATACTCAGGAGAAGCAGCTAAATGTATTTTGGGGTGCAATTCCACATATGCCCATGGCCTGTGTGAGAAATATATCATTTAGTGACAACTTTGTGCAAAAAAAAAAAAAATCGTCACTTTCCCGCAACTTGTGTCAAAAAAGAAAGTATTCCATGGACTCAACATGCCTCTCAGCAAATAGCTTGGAGTGTCTACTTTCCAAAATGGGGTCATTTGGGGGGGTTTTGTGCCATCTGGGCATTTTATGGCCTTCAAAACTGTGATAGGTAGTGAGGAATGAAATCAAAAATTTATGCCCTTAGAAATCCTGAAGGCGGTGATTGGTTTTCGGGGCCCCGTACGTGGCTAGGCTCCCAAAAAGTCCCACACATGTGGTATCCCCATACTCAGGAAAAGCAGCTGAATGTATTTTGGGGTGCAATTCCACATAGGCCCATGGCCTGTGTGAGCAATATATCATTTAGTGACAACTTTTTGTAAATATTTTTTTTTTTTTTTTTTTTTGTCATTATTCAATCACTTGGGACAAAAAAAATAAATATTCAATGGGTTCTACATGCCTCTCAGCAATTTCCTTGGGGTGTCTACTTTCCAAAATGGGGTCATTTGGGGGGGTTTTGTACTGCCCTGCCATTTTAGCACCTCATGAAATGACATAGGCAGTCATAAACTAAAAGCTGTGTAAATTCCAGAAAATGTACCCTAGTTTGTAGACGCTATAACTTTTGCGCAAACCAATAAATATACGCTTATTAACTTTTTTTTTACCAAAGACATGTGGCCGAATAAATTTTGGCCTAAATGTATGACTAAAATTGAGTTTATTGGATTTTTTTTATAACAAAAAGTAGAAAATATCATTTTTTTTCAAAATTTTCGGTCTTTTTCCGTTTATAGCGCAAAAAATAAAAACGGCAGAGGTGATCAAATACCATCAAAAGAAAGCTCTATTTGTGGGAAGAAAAGGACGCAAATTTCGTTTGGGTACAGCATTGCATGACCGCGCAATTAGCAGTTAAAGCGACGCAGTGCCAAATTGGAAAAAGACCTCTGGTCCTTAGGCAGCATAATGGTCCGGGGCTCAAGTGGTTAAAAATAACAAACATGTTATACTTACCTGCTCTATGCAGTGGTTTTGCACAGAGCAGCCACAATCCTCCTCTTCTTGGGTCCCCATCGGCGCTCCTCGCCCCTCCTCTTCTCAGATTGCAAGCTGCTTGCTATGGGGGCACTCGTGCATGCCCTCTCCCGAGCCCCGCTCTGTGTCCATGACATAGAACGGGCCTCCACCCCCTGCTCCTTCCTCATTGGCTGTGAGCTGTAATTGACAGCAGCAGGAGCCATTGGCCAATCAGGAGCCAGAGACTCAGGAGACCAGCCACTCTCATGCACATTGCTGGATCGGGCTCAAGCAAGTTACATTTACATACAGTTGCATAGTTAGCTTGAAAAAAAAGACCCAAGTCCATCTAGTTAAACATATAAGTAATAAGGGGTGGGGGGGGAGCTGCATACTGAAGGTAAAAAAACTTTCAGCCTTTAGAACCACTTTAACCACTTCAGCCCTGGAAGGATTTGCCCCCTTAACCACTTGCTACCCAGGCCAATTCTGACATTTCTCTCCCACAAAACATCATTTTTTTTTTTTGCTAGGAAATTACACAGAACCCCAAAACATTGTTTTTTTTTTTTGTTTTTTTTTGTTTTTTTTTAGCAGAGACCCTAGAGAATAAAATGGGGGTCGTTGCAGCTTTTTATCTTGCACGGTATTTGTGCAGCAATTTTTCAAACGCTTTTTTTTTTTTTTTTGACAAACAAAAACTGTTTCATGCATTAAAAAAAAAAAAAAAACAGTAAAGTTAGCCCAATTTTTTTGAATAATGTGAAAGATATTATGCCGAGTAAATTGATACCTAACATGTCACGCTTCAAAATTGTACTCGTGGAATGGCGCCAAACTTGAGTACTTGAAAATCCCAATAGGTAACGCTTTAAAATTTTTTACAGGTTACATGTTTTGAGTTACAGATGAGGACAAGTGCTAGAATTATTGCTCTCGCTCTAACATTCGCGGCGATACCTCATGTGTGATTTGAGCACAGTTTTTATACGCGGGCATGACTTACGTATGCGTTCGCTTCTGCGAGCGGCGACAGGGCACAATTTTTTTTTACATTTTTTTTTTAATGGTAACTTTACTTACATTTTTCTAGTGTAATGCTTTCTTTTTACATTTTTTAATCACATTTATTCCTATTTCAAGGAATGTAAACATCCTTGTAATAGGAATATGGCATGACAGGTCCTCTTTATAGAGATATCTGGGGTCAATAAGTCCCCAGATCTCACCTCTAGGCTAGGAAGCCTAAAATAAAAAAAAAAGATCTCACTTTCCCAGCAGAGGGGGAGGCATTCTTTCAAAAGCCGAGGCTGGGCGTGACGTCATAACATCGCGCCTCGCCCCTGAATGACCATAGAGACTCTGGGGACCATCTGGCCTGCTGGAAATCTCGATCGTCAGCATCCGGCACCAGCAGATCCCTTCTCCGGCTCACCAATCGCATGGGTGAGTCGGTAGAAGCACCAGAGGGCGACCTGGGGACAGCCACTATGATGAACAGCCGCTATGATCATTCTTATGGTGCAGGGAATCCCTGGCTCTAAAAGAAGATATCTGAATGATGCCTGTAGCTGCGGGCATTATTCAGATAGCACCGCTCAAAGTCCACGACGTCATATGATGTTGGGCGGGCGGCAAGCGGTTAATGACCAGAGCACTTTTTGCAATTTGGCACTGCGCTATTTTAACTGTTAATTGTGCGGTCATGCAATGCTATACCCAAACTAAATGTGCGTCCTTTTTTTCCACAAATAGAGCTTTCTTTTGGTGGTATTTGATCACCTCTGGGATTTTTATTTTTTGCGATATAAACGAAAAAAGACCAAACATTTTAAAAAATATATGATATTTTCTACTTTTTGCTATAAAAAAAATCCAATAAACTAAATTTTAGTCATACATTTAGGCCAAAATGTATTCAGCCACATGTCCTGGGTAAAAAAAAAAATTTCAAGAAGCGTATATAATTTATTGGTTTGCGCAAAAGTTATTGCGTCTACAAACTATGGTACATCTTCTAGGAATTTACACAGCTTTTAGTTTATGACTGCTTATCTCATTTCTTGAGGTGCTAAAATGGCAGGACAGTACAAACCCCCCCAAATGACCCCATTTTGGAAAGTAGACACCCCAAGAAAATTGCTGAGAGGCATGTTGAGCCCATTGAATATTTTATTTTTTTGTCACAAGTGATTGAAAAATGCCCAAAAAAATGTACACAAAGTTGTCACTGAAATTCTTTCTCACACATGGCATGGGTACAGTTGTGCTCATAAGTTTACATACCCTGGCAGGATTTTTGATTTCTTGGCCATTTTTCAGAGAATATGAATGATAACACAAAAACATTTCTTTCGCTCATGGTTAGTGTTTGACTGAAGCCATTTATTATCAATGAACTGTGTTTGCTCTTTTTAAATCATAATGGCAACAGAAACTACCCAAATTACCCTGATCAAAAGTTTACATACGTCAGTTCGTAATACCATGTATTGCCCCCTTTAACATCAATGACAGCTTAAAGTCTTTTGTGGTATTTGTGGATGAGGCTCTTTATCTTCTCAGATGGTAAAGCTGCCCATTCTTCTTGGCAAAGAGCCTCCAGTTCCTGTAAATTCTTGGGTTGTCTTGCATGAACTGCACGTTTGAGATCTCCCCAGAGTGGCTCAATGATATGGCGGTCAGGAGACTGAGATGGCCACTCTAGAACCTTCACTTTATTCTGCTGTACCCAATGACAGGTCGACCTTGTGTTTTGGATCATTGTCATGTTGGAATGTCCAAGTACGTCCCATGCGCAGCTTCCTGGCTAATGAATGCAAATTAGCATTGAATGAAAGAAAAGTTTTTGTGTTATTCATATTCTCTGAAAAATGGCCAAGAAATCATAAATTCTGCCAGGGTGTGTAAACTTATGAGCACAACTGTATATGTGGCATTACACCCCAAAATGCATTCTGCTGCTTCTCCTGAGTACGGGGATACAACATGTGTGAGACTTTTTGGGAGTCTAACTGCATACAGGACCCTGAAAACCAATCGCCTCCTTCAGGATTTCTAAGGACGTAAATTTTTGATTTCACTCCTCACTACCTATCAGTTTCTGAGGCCATGAAATGCCAAGATAGCACAAAACCCCCCCAAATGACCCCATTTTGGAAAGAAGAGACCCCAAACTATTTGCTGAGAGGCATGTTGAGCATTTTGCAGATCTCGTTTTTTGTCACAGTTTTGAAAATTGAAAAATTAAAAAAAGAATACATTTTCCTTTTCTTTCTTCATTTTCCAAAACAAATGAGAGCTGCAAAATACCTTGGGGTGTCTACTTTCCAAAATGGGGTCATTTGGGGGGGTTGTGCTATCTTGACATTTCAGGGTCTCCAAAACTGTAATAGGTTGTGAGGAGTAAAATCACCATTTTATGAAAGCCTGAAGGCGAAAATTGGTTTTTGGGGTCCTGTATGCAGCTAGGCTCCCAAAAAGTCTCACATTTGTTGCTTCACCGTACTCAGGAGAAGCAGCAGAATGTATTTAGGGGTGTAATTTCACAGGTACCCATGCCATGTGTGAACAATATATATCATTTAGTAACTTTGTGTAAAAAAAAAAAAAAAAAAAAATGTAATTTTCCCGAAACTTGTGGCAAAATATAAAATATTCAATGGACTCAACATCTCTCAGCAAATAGCTTGGGGTGTCTACTTTACAAAAAGGGGTCATGGGGGGGGGTTTGAACTGTCCTGGCATTTTATGCCCAACATTAGAAGCTTATGCCACACATCACCCACTCTTCTAACCACTTGAACCACCAAGTCCTTTCTGACACTTTTTGTTTACATGAAAAATATTTTTTTTGCTAGAAAATTACTTTGAACCCCCAAACACTATTTATATTTTTAAAGCAGAGGCCCGTCCTACAGATTGAAATGGTGGGTGTAGCAATTTTTTTTTTTTCACAAAGTATTTGTGCAGCCTTTTTTTTTAGAAGCAGTTTTTTTGTGGAAAAACACACTATATTGCCCAAACGTTTGGTGAAATATAAAAGATGTTCTTATGCCAAGTACATAGATACCAAACACAACATGCTTTAACCACATGCCGCCCTCCATATAATAAAATGATGTCGGCAAAGTGGTTGCGATATCCTGATATCAAGCCGCTGCGTGCCGATCGTTGTTGCAGCATGTCAGTCTGACACACAGCAACTACGATCTAGGTAAAGAGTCTCTGACAGAAATCATTCGCCTGGACCTGAAGACTGATCGGTTCTGAAGCGAATCGGATTGTCGCGGGGGTGGCAGGTGCGCGCGCGACAGACGTACACCTACGGCACTTTGCACAGGAGAGCCGACCTGCTGCAGTATAATGATGGCGGCTGGCTGGCAACTGGTTAAAGATCCCATAGATAAATAGCTGGAGACACACTCAAAAAGTTTGTTTTTAATGACAGGCCCTGCTTTGCAACTGGTCATGGCCATGATGTTAGTCTGTCAACCATCAGAGCGATTGGACAAAACTTATGGCAGCAAATCCAGCCCTACCCCACACTAATCCATTATTTGTGGAGCATTTAGAGTTTATGCTGACAGCCCTGCTCTACTGTGTAGAACTGTAGATGAACTAGTTGATGCCTCCTGTCTTATTTCCTGTATGAGTCTCTTATCCATAAGCATGCAAAGAAATCTGGTTGAAATGCTGGGCTGCAGAGCAAAAGCTCTGTAAAAAGATTTAGCTGTGCATGCCCTTTTTAGGAAGGAAAGGCCTTTTTGGTGCTGCCTTGGACACCCTCATCAAGGATGTTACTGGAAATAAGAGTACTCATCTACCCCAGCAAAAAAAGAATAGGTCTCTAGCTATAATCAATCAACCACCCTTTAAAGAAAATGAGAGTTACTTTTGTTACTTGCAGGTTCAGCCTTTTGTTTCAAAACCTAAGCCAGGAACTCAGTTTCACCACAAACTCTGGTTTTCTAAATCCAAACCTGGTGAACTCTTCTTCAGTATAAGAAGCGCTGCCACTTTCCAAAGTCTGCTAAACTTTGCAGACGTTTAGACAGGCAGCATCTCAGATGTCTGAATGCAGGAGGTGGCTTCAAAAGTCTTCAAGCTAGTGTTTTGCTCTCAACCCCCATCTTGCTTCATGTCTTTCAACCTTCACTTCACAGGTGTCACTTCTTAGATTGGAAGACTGCCATGCAGCCCTTGTGAGTCTTCTGGAATGGGGATTGTTCCTGTTTCAGGAAGCTTTTTTCTTATCCATTAGATTAGCAGACCTCCGTGCTTTCTTTGTGGGTCTTATGAAACAGGGAGTTGAAGCCCCAGTTCCAGAAAGGGTTTGTGTCAGAAAGGTTTAAATGATTTTATCAAACCTTTTCATACTTCTAAATCCAAAAGGGGTCATTCAGACCCAGAATTCATCAGGTTTTTCACAGCCTCCCTTCATCAGGGAGCCAGTCACTGAAGGAATCCTGATTCTCAAACAACATTTGGTTGTTTCTCAAACAACATTAAAGCAATTTGGTTGTCCATACAGTGCTGCACATCAGTCAACTAGAGAGTCTACTGAGCAAGATCCAGTCATATAATGCAACGGCAGTGGCATACATCAACTATCATGGAGGAACCAGAAGTCCTGCAGGAGACGGAAAATGGTCTTGGGCAGAACTTAATGTTCCAGCCTTGTCCACTTGTCATGTGGAGGGTTGGCAGGCAAACTGCATCAGCTGCCAGTGCCTAAACTAGGGGGAGTAGGTCCTACCCCTGGAAATGTTCTAAAACCAGTGTCACGGGTTGGGGACACTGGCAGGTTTGTCTCCAGGTGCAGAGATCCTGTGACAAAAGTAGGGGATGCTACGGTGGCTCCTTGGGATCAGTAAAACATCTATACCTGTTTTTCCCTGAAACTCCTTCCTCATTTGCTCCACAGAAGTGAGATAGGAGGCATTCTGGTGACCCTCATAGCTGCAAACTTACCCAGGCTTATGTGGTATTCTTACCCAATCAGACTCCTGGCAGAGGCTTTGTAAACCCTTCTAGATTGAATGGATATGCTGTTCCAAGGATAGGTTTTCCATTCTCCACAGTTGCTGGCTTTAATGGCATGGCTGTTGAAGCCTAGGTGCTGTGAGAAAGGGGCCTCTGTGATTCCCAAAATGTTAAAATCCAGGCAGTACAAGTCCCTAAAGGTCTTCTATTGCACATGGATGAATTACTTTGCTTGGTGCAATGACAGAACATAGTTAGTCCCAGAAAATATTTAGTGGGAGGAATCCTGACCTTTTTGACAATCAGGACTGGATCATCAATTGGAACTATTGTATTATACGTACTATTAAGGGTCAGATTTCAGTGCTTGCAATCTTGTTCCAAAGACCATTGGCCTTCATTTATTAAGACCTTCATACAGGGTGTACCTGGAGGTTCTCAGTTATCCAAGTCATGCTATATCTAGTAGTAGTCACATTCAACTGGACTTGTTCTGTAATGTTGAAGATGTTTTTAGCTTACCAAGCCACTTCCTTAAATCCTAAAGTGTTTATGTATATTCAAACGCTAGGACACTTTAATCCAATCACCATGGAATGTGTGTGTCCAAATGAGTGTCAAAAAGCAGGACAGGAGGTGTGAAAGTTATGGTGCCATCTTGTCTTAAGTACCTAATCTCATTGTTTGTGTCAGGGGTCCTGCATAGGTGTTCCTTGATTTATTTATTTATTTAGCTAAAGGTGTGAATTGTTATGAAATATCTTAATGCATGGCCGCTTGCGTGCATTTGGAGGAATAGTGCAAATGTTCTGATCCCAAGGCATTACCCTGTTTGCTTTTTTTCCCACCTTTTTTTCTTTTGGTAGAACTTTACTGAAATGCCACAAGTGACATTTCTAGTACAATAGTTTTTTTGAGCATAACAACAGAACAAAGTACAAGCTAAGCATATAAGTTACATGCAGGGGATTTAAACAGGTGGATTTAAACAGGTAAAATATCATGTAAACATAGAACAAGCACACTTTTTTTTTTTTTGGTTTAAAAACATCCGTGGTCAAAAATGGCAACAAGTGTCCAAGTACGGTGTCCCAGAGCTCAGTGGAGAAGGGGTGAGATTACCCATCCCTTGGTAGAAAAGAAAAAAAAATTTAAATGGGGGAGGTAAAGCTTAGGCCTGAGCCCAAGTCGGAAAGTGGGAAAAATAAAGAGTGGGGGAAAAAGGGGGGGGGGGGGGATTGGCAATACTAAGTAAGGGAAGAAGAAAAAACCTGGGGGCTGGACTGCATTCTACATTGGCCTGGAATACCCAGGCTGGTTGGGGGCAGAGTGTGGAGAGCATAAGACCACCACGGGCTCCACACTTTAAGGTATTTGAAGTGGGAGTCGTAGAGAAAGCTGGTCATTTTCTCATGGATCATGAGGGGAGTTAAAATGCTCTTCACCTCTGCAAACCTGACTGAGGGCTTTCTCCAGGCTCTAGCAATGGGGCGCTTTGCAGCCATGAAAAGGTACGTGGCCAGCTGCTGTTGTTGGGAGAAAAGGTCTGGAAGGGGGCAATGGAGGAGTGCATGTCGAATGTCCCTGTGGAAAGGAACGTGAAAAAGCGTTGAGAGGAGGCCATAGAGCCTTGACCAGAGTCCAACTAATCGAGGGTGGGACCATGAGATATGGATCTCATCTCCCCATTGACCACAGCCTCTGAAACATCTATCACTATATGATGGGTTTGAGCAAGCTATGCGGGCCAGGACCCAGTACCAGTGAAGGAGGAACTTGTAAGATGCCTCCAAGGTGACTGTGTTAAAGAAACATTTGGCTATAATTGGCCAGGCTTTACTCCAGTCCTCTAAGCCTATAGTAGCCACTATGTCTCGCTCCCATTCAGACACATTATGGGTAGGCACGAGACAGACCCCCCCCCACAGTTGAGGAGTAGATTGAAGCAAAAGTGCCCTGGGCTCCAGGTGAGTGGAGGCAAATGTGTTCAAAGGCCCTTTTCTGGATTGGGTAAGTGGAATTGGGACGGGCAGAAATCCAGTGGCGGAGTTGCAGGTATTGATACAACTCTGCAGAGGGCATGTTGTGAGTCTTGCAGATGGAGACCCAAGATGAAACACAACAAAAGTCATACTTTATTCAGTTCTGTTAACTAAGGTAGTGTTGTTTGCATTTCCATGGGCTGCGCTGAAAACTAGTAGTACTTTTTTTTTTTCAGAGCTCGCCACCACAATGCTGTGAACAGACCCGAAAACCTGTCACAAATCCACTTAAACTGAAAATACGATTAAAAATGCATCATGGGGGGTTACCTTCAGGGAAACAGAATTTTCAAACAATATAATGTTATATGAAAATGTTAAATATTTTGTAAAAATGTTGACCGTGTTTTTCTTCTTTATGTTAGAAATATGCTTCTTAACTTTGTTACAAGAATTTTTTTTTTTTATGAGTTAAAGTGACATTAAAGTCAAAATTATTAAAAAAATAAAGTAACTCTTTCCTGCTTTGTGCAATGATTTTGCACAAAAACATTGCTTTCCTCTTCTTCTCCCAGTCCCTACCGACACTGTAGGCCCCTCCTCTCCATCGGATGCCTCTTGTAGCAAGCTGGGTGCTAATGAGGCACGTGTGTGCTCCCATCAGGTCCTGTGCCAAGCTGTGTGCATCTGTAGACACATAGTGGTGGTAAGCCATGCCCTGTTCCCTCCTCACAGGAGTTTGACAGATGACAGCAGCAGCCTATGGCTCTACTGCCCTCAGTTTATCTCATAAAAGCAGGAAACAAGGGGAGCAACTCTGGAGCTGTAATCAGTGCTGGAGAGTTGTAATGGAGGCAGATAAGTGTTTAAAGCATAACTCCACTTTTGTTGAGAAAAAAAATCATTCCCCTCTGGGTGATCTATGTACATTGCAAGGATTATAACAACCTTTGCAGATTCCTACCTATTTTATTCTGAATAAATCACTGTTCCTCTGCTGCTGTGCTGAGTGGGTCTAATGGGAGTGGTTTCATAATTATCAATCAACTGCACCTGCAGAGCTTTATGAGGAAATCTGCTGGGTCTGCATCCCTATTAGATGTGTTCCTATTGGTAGTATCTCACCAAAAATGACATTTTTGTTGCAGGGGATGCCTGGAATGTGACTTGTATCTTGCAGACTTCTAGGAAAATCAGTAAGCCAATCGCACAAGCAGGAAATTGTTTCTGGGGGGTGGTCAGCACACATTCTGTGTACAGAACAACTCCAGGTAGCCATATTGCATTGCATTTTCAGAAAATTACAATGTAAATGGTAACGGTGATTGGTAAACGGTGAGATTGAAAAGGAAAGGTAAGTTTTAATAACATTCCATTACAACATGATTTGTGTCGCAATTGTATACGCTATATTATTTCTTTATTTGCTATCTTTTTCCCCCACGAAAGTGGAGTTACCCTTTAACCACTTAAGGACTGCCCACCGCATAAACAGTCATGCTCAAAAGTTTGCGTACACTGGCAGAAAAGGTGAAATTTGAGCAGTAATATTGAAAATATGACTGATAATGCCAAAAAACTGTATTTTATTTAAGGATAGCAATCACATGAAGCCATTTATTATCTCACAGTTTTTTTGATTCTTTTTAAATCATAATGATAACAGAAATCACCCAAATGGCCCTGATAAAAAGTTTACATGGCCTTGGTACAGACACAGAAGGTGGCACAAAAATGGTAATTCAAGGTTAATTTCCAACATTTGTGGCTTTTAAAATCACAGTTGGTGTCTGTGTATAAATAGTCAATGAGTTTGTTAGCTCTCACATGGATGCACTAAGCAGGCTAGACACTGAGCCATGATTAGGTAGAAAAGAACAGTCAAAAGACCTGCGTAACAAGGTAATGAAACTTTACAAAGATGGAAAAGGATATAAAAAGATATCCAAAGCCTTGAATATGCCAGTCAGTACTGTTTAGTCACTTATTAAGAAGTGGAAAATTAGGGGCTATTTTGATACCAAGCCAAGGTCAGGTAGACCAAGAAAGATTGCAGCCACAACTGGCGGAATAATTACTCAGGATACAAAGAAAAACCCACAGGTAACCGCAGGAGAAATACAGGTTGCTCTCCAAAAAGATGGTGTGGTTGTTTTTAAGGAGCACAATTCAACAATACTTGAACAAAAAAGAGCTGCATGGTTGAGCCAGAAGGAAGCCTTTACTGTGCCAATGCCACAAAAAAGCCAATGAGGCATGTCAAGGTGGTGTTGGGCATATTATAACCAGACTTTTTTTGTGGAACTTGTACAGTAAAGGCTTTTTTCTGGCAACTTGACCATGCAGCTTTTTTGTGTTCAAGTATCATCATATTGTGCTCCTTAAACACAACCACAACATCTTTTTTCTAGAATAGCCTGTATTTCTCCTCAGGTTACCTGTGGGTTTTTCTTTGTATCCCGAACAGTTCCTATGGCAGTTGTAGCTGAAATCTTTCTTGATCTACCTGACCTTGGATTGGTATCAAGAGATCCCCAAATTTTCCACTTAAGTGAGCAAACAGTACTGACTGGCATATTCAAGGCTTTGGATATCTTTTTATATCCTTTTCCATCTTTGTAAAGTTTCATTACCTTGTTACGCAGGTCTTTTGACTGTTCGTTTCTACCTCCTCATGACTCAGTGTCTAGCCTGCTTAGTGCATCCATATGAGAGCTAACAAACTCATTGATGATTTATACACACACTAATTGCGCTTTGACAACTTCAGCCCCGGAAGATTTGGCTGCAAAATGACTGGGCCATTTTTTGCGATTCAGCACTACGTCGCTTTAACTGACAATTGCGCGGTCGTGCGACGCTGCACCCAAACAAAATTGACGTCCTTTTTTTTCCCACAAATAGAGCTTTCTTTTGGTGGTATTTGATTACCTCGGTATTTGATCGCCCGCGTTTTTTTTTTTTTGCGCTATAAACAAAAAAGAGGAACAATTTTGAAAAAAAAAAAATATGTTCTTTTTGCTGTAATAAATATCCCCATTTTTTTTTAAAAAAAGCAAATTTTTTCTCAGTTTAGGCTGATATGTATTCTTCTACATATTTTTGGTAAAAAAATCGCAATAAGCGTATATTGATTGGTTTGCGCAAAATTTATAGCTTCTACAAAATAGGGGATAGATTTATAGCATTTTTATTATTATTATTATTATTTTACTAGTAATGGCGGCGATCTGCAATTTTTATTATGACTGCGACATTATGGCGAACACATCGGACAATTTTGACACATTTTGGGACCATTGGCATTTATACAGCGATCAGTGCTATAAAAATGCATTGGTTACTGTAAAAATGTCACTGGCAGTGAAGGGGTTAACACTAGGGGGCGATCAAGGGGTTAACTGTGTTCCCTGGGAGGTGATTCTAACTGAAGGGGGAGGGGACTGACTAGAGGAAGTGACGGATCGTGGTTCCTAGCTAATAGGAACACACGATCTGTCATTCCTCTCAGAACAAAACACGGATTTGTGTGTTTACATACACATTGCCATTTAAAACTGTGTGTGCCACCTTCTATGTCTGTACCAAGGCCAAACATTTCAAGGTATGTAAACTTTTTTTATCAGGGCCATTTGGGTGATTTCTGTTATTATGATTTAAAAAGGACACAAAAAACTAAATGATAATAAATAGCTTCATGTGATTTCTATCCTTAAAAGACAGTTTTTTGGCATGATCAGTTATATTTTCAATATTAATGCCAAAATTTCACAATTTCTGCCAGGGTATGCAAACTTTTGAGCACAACTGTATACTGTGGCAGAGCAGCCCTATTGTGCAAAATGATGTACCTATATGTCGTTTCGTGCATGAGACACTGTGGGCACCCACCGCTGCACGGTGGGGGAGCCGATGTGCAGGTCCGGCGGCTGCGATGTGGGCCAGCCACCATCGATCGCTTCTCAGAGAGGCAGTGAAGGGATCTGCCAAGGTAAACAAAGCAGATCCCCGTTCTTTCAGGAGAGTACAGTGAGATTGTTTGTTCCTAGTGATCGGGAACAGCGATCTCTCTGTACTCCCAGTCAGCCCACTCCCCCCACAGTTAGAAACACCTCTCTAGGACACACTTAACCCCTTGATCGCCCCTAGTATTAACCCCTTCCCTGCCAGTGTCATTTATACAGTAATCAGTGGCTAAATAACTATATTGTAATAATATCACTGGTCCCAAAAAAGTGTCAGGTTTGTCTGCCACAATGTCGCAGTCCCACTAAAAATCGCTGATCACCGCCATTACTAGTAAGAAAAAACTAATAATAAAAATGCCATAAATCTATCCCCTATTTTGTAGATGCTATAACTTTTGCGCAAGACCAATCAATATACGCTTATTGCACTTTTTTTTTTTACCAAAAATATATAGAATAATACATATTGGCCTAAACATATTTTTTTATTGGATATGTATTATAGCAAAAAGTAAAAAATATTGGGGTTTTTTTTTTTCAAAATTGTCAGCCTTTTTTTATAGCGCAAAAAATTAAAACCACAGCGGTGATCAAATACCACCAAAAGAAAGCTCTATTTGTGGGGGGAAAAAAAGGACATCAATTTTATTTGTGTACAGCGACACACGCCCGCAAAGCAGTGCAGTATCGTAAAAAATGGCTTGGTCATTAGGGAGTAAATCCTCCCGGGGCTGAAGTGGTTAAGGACAGTCTGTCAAAAACAAAAAACAATATTTTTACTTTCTGCTATAAAACATCCAATAAAAAATTGTAAAAAATCTAATTTCTTCATAAATTTAGGCCATTTATCTATTCTGGTACATATTTTTGTTAAAAACAAAATCCCATATACCAAATTAATTTAAAAAAAAAATCCCAATAAGCATATATTGATTGGTTGGCGCAAAAGTTATAGGGTCTATTTTTTTTTTTTTTATACTAGCAATGGCAGTTATCAGCGACCTATAGCGGGACTGCGATATTGCAGCGGACATTCATACACTGACACTTTTGACACTTTGTGGGAACCAGTCTCACTAATACGGTGATCAGTGCTCAAAATATGTTGTCGTCCCCCCCACCCCCGGGTGGCCTGCCGATTAGTTATCGAAGAGCTGTGGAGCAGGCAGACAACGGGGCCGGAGGTTGTTTTTTTTTGGGGGGTCAGCAGTGGCAGCGGGCAGCATGATTAATGACGGATCTACACAGGGGGACATCTTTTTTCATTTTTTTAATAAAGCAATTGTCAAAACTTTGACGTTTTTATTTACTTTTTACACTTTTTCGGTGAATGAGTAGAGGTACTATGTACCCAATACGCATTCACATTGGGGGGGACGGGATCCGGGGACCACTGGCCAGGGTTGTGGGGAAGAGGCCCTTGTCCCCATCAACATGGGGCAGTCAAAGTCACTGCCCCTTCTATCTTCATGTTTCCTAGCTAGTGTGAAGAAACTCGCAAATGCTGTTTGGTAATGGTCATGATCCACTTGCCTGGCCACTGGGGCACTCGAATAACTATTCTTGATAAAACAGTTGTGTTTACATATTCTAACCAGAAAGATCATTTGTTCTATCCAACAGAATTTGCCACAGAGTTCTCCTTTACACGAGACTCCACAGCGTTCCCCTTGGGGGAGTCTGGTGACCAGAGCCCCCCCCCTCCACCCACATCTCTATGGAGGGGGTGATGTTGCAGTGTGCACTGTACACAGTGACCTGTTCAGTGTGATTCCTGTTTCTACCCCCCTTCTCCTGTGGGCAGGACAGTTATTGCTGTGTCATATTGATAGCACACTACCTGTGCCCTCTCCGATCCGACTGTCCCCCGCTCAGGCTCCTCCACACACGTCCCTCCTTAGCCAGTACCCTACCCTCACTCACGATCATGATCAGTGTCCCAATCTGGACTCCATTCTGTCCCTGGCCAGCCAGCAGGCCCCCTCTGGGGATCTGACTGTCTGAGTCCCAGCTCTGTTCTTAGCAGGCAGAACAGAAGCTGGGATAGGAAGGCAGCACTACAAGGTGGAGTAGCTGGAGAAGGAAGTTGCATCCTCCTCCTGTTAATGCCGGGCCTAGCAACCAATATTTTTTTTTTTTTTTAAACAAAAAGCTTTTATTAATGTTTGAAAATAACATTGGTACAATCATATTAACATTTGTACATAAGTTTCATATAACAGTGAATAATTGACTCCAATATTTTTAAAACTTTGTGGGTGGGACTTGAGAGAGCATAAACTGCCAGCCCGCCATAGAGACTACAAGGGGAAGCCAGTCTTTTTATTTTTACAGAAGGTTTTGTCCCATTTACGGATAGTAAAAATCGGGGTGATTTTTTACAAACTGTCCATAAAAATACAGATGGTTGGCAACACTGCCTGTGTGCCTTATGATCCCTGCTGCTCTAGTCCCTTCTGTACCGAGACAGTAGATTGGGAGGTACAGGCATACAGTGGGGGGAGGATTAGCTCCTTTCAGGAAGGCAAGCAAAGGATCAGTAAATACTATATATCTCATGTTAAACTCTACCTTTCTGAATGAACAAAGAAGTGTTTAGTTCTGAGCACTTCAGTGTTCATTCATAGTTGAAGAGATAGTAAACACGAATGGAATGTTTACTATCCCTTCTGTTTGTAAATGAACATGGAAGTGCTCAATACTGATCACTCCCATTTTCAATGGTAGGTATTAGACAGCAGCCTCAATCTATTTCTCTATCTCAAAAGTGAAACATCAGATTTCTATATAGACCTTTGATATTTACCCTAAGCTCACCACCAGTGATAATACTGATAAAAAAACACCCCAAAACACACACGCGCGCACACACCTTGTGCATGTACTACACACATTGTGGCAATGTATGTTTTGTGTGTTGGTGCACCAACACACTAAGGGCCTATTTGCACCAGCAGGTGGGTGTTACTGTACGTTGCACAAAATACATGCACTGATGTGCATTGTGCATGTGTGCTGTGATGCATTGCAACAACACATCGCAGTGCTTAATGCCTGTTTTTTTTTTTTACTTTTTAAAAAATCAAGTTCATTCAACACTATGAGCAGGTTGTTACTACTCGTAATGTTCTGTGTTTCAATAAAATGTATGCCACGCATAGGTGTGAATACACCTTTCAGGTGGGATTTAAAGGTATCCCAAACTATATCAAATGGCACTGAGTCCTTGTTGGTTTGGAAAAAGAATTCCCACTCGTCTCTGGCCCCCTCTGTCAGGAACCACTAATAACCAGAAGGGGTTAAGTTTCCACGCATAGGTTGTGGGGGGGGAGTCGAGTCGGAGCTCAGTCCAGTAGGGAGCATGGTCAGAGAGGATGCGTGGGCTAAATCCCACATCACCCAGGAGTGGGAGAAGAGAACAGGATATTAATATTAAGTCTATTCGTGACATAAAGATATGTATTGCTGAGAAACAAAAGAACACCTTGTCTTGAGGATGACAGTGCCTCCAGGTGTCCACCAGGGTGAGTTTAGTGAGGAGTTTGCCAAATCTTGTGTGGGAGTGGCTGGGATTATCGGGGGGCGTCAACATCAGTCTGTCCAGATCCCTGTCTACAACATTGTTAAAATCCCCCATCCAAATCCCCGGAACAGTCGGAAATTGAGACATAAAAGACAAACCTTCTGTCAGTACATTAAATTGGAAGGGAGATGGTATATAGATTGCCAATATTAGGAGCTCAAGTCCATTGATTCTAGCATGTAGAAATAGGAACCTGCCCTGGGGGTCGGATCTAAGTGTCAATAAAGTGAATTACGTTATTTTGGCCACTAAGATTGCGACCCCTCTGAAATTAGCGGTGTGAGGGGCCTGGTATAGCCATCCCACCCAGGGTTTCTTGAGTGTTAACAGTAATTGGCCCGTAAGGTGGGTTTCCACCAGTACCATGACCTCAGCACGTTGTGCCTTGAGATATGATAGGGCTGCGTTTCTTTTTGGCTTGGCTCTAATAGCACGTACTTTCCATGTAATACATTTCAAATTAGGTATAGCATAGCTGAGCGACTATCAGTGTCCCGCCAGCCCAAGTTGGCACCCAGCGGCACCGGCCCGTCCCGTAAACGCGAGGGTGCGAGGTGCCATCCGTGGAGCCCAGTGGGGACAGGCTAATGGTATGCGATCCACTGAGGCCCAGGGGGCGTACCTACAAGTGGGGCCCCAGTGCATCACCTGTGTGTGGTGTTATCGATCAAATACCGGCAATTAAAACTCTTCTTTACATCAATCATTTGCAAAACATTAAACCAACAAAAAAACTCGGAGAAAACTTGAATTAACGCTCTGGCATGTCTGGACAGGCATCGCCCTGAGTGTATTCTTGGGTCAACTGCTGAGACCGGACAGGCCAGGGAAACTGCTTGAATTGTATAACAAACATTACAGTCAGTAGTGAAAACAGCGGGGCCCGTTAGGACTCCCGTAACTAGGGGAACGATTATCTGCTGAAGAACGTGCATCAGCGCAAGGAGTGAGACTCCCGGTACAAGGTCTCCAGGATATCATGCCTGGGGGAAACAAAAGGATGTGGGGGTTTGAATCCATGTCCCAGGTGTCACAACGGGTGGTAGCTTGCAAAAGAAAAACAAATGTTCGGGACTTCAATCACCTCCTACACTCAGGGGATCTAGAGGAGGGGGAGGGAGGGGGATAAACAGGCATGAGGGGCAACGGGTGTGTCCAGGGGGAAGGTGAGGTAGTGCGGATATTCTGGAGATGAACGGCCGACATGTGGAGTCATAAGTGATATAGGGCAGAGGGTAAGAGGCACAGTACCTTGTTATGGGATAGGTTGGGTGTCCAGTGTGTCATCCATCGCCGCAAGGACCGGGCATGTAGTGATGTAGTTTAGCCATATCTTAGGTGGGCGCTTGATTGGGTGCCGCTCTGTCTTCCAGCCAGGTAAAGACAGCTTCTGGTGTGTCAAAAAAGTGCGCCCTGTCTTCACCAACAACGCAGAGTCTGGCGGGGAAGAGCATGGCGTATAAGTAATGCCAGATCCTTAATTGCTGCTTGGCTTCGGTGAAGTGTGCCCTCTTCTTCTGCCTCCGCAGAGAAGTCAGGGAAAACCCTGATCTCGCCATTTTTGTAGGGGATGTTGCCTTTCACTCTGGTGAGACAGAGGACAGCATCACAGTCTCGGAAATTCAATAAAGGTCCGGGGGAGTGCACCTTGGGGAGGGGGTCTTGCAGTCAGTCTGTGGGCTCTCTCCACAACGAACGATGTGGAGAACTCAGATCTTCCGAATGTGGATATGAGCAGATTTTCCAGAAATTAGGGGAGTATGTCGGTACCTTCAGCTCCCTCAGGCAGCCCCACAAACCGCAGATTACATCTGCAAAGCCTGTTTTCCATGTTGTCTTGCTTGGCTAATACCGTGTAAAGTAGTGAGTGTACAGTTTGTATAAGTGTCAATTTGCTGTCTCCTCAAAATAACGCAACACACAGCCATTAATGTTTAAATAGCTGGCAACAAAAGTGAGTACACCCCTAAGTTAAAGTGTCCAAAATGGGCCCAATTATCCATTTTCCCTCCCCGGTGTCATGTGACTCGTTAGTGTTACAAGGTCCCAGGTGTGAATGGGGAGCAGGTGAGTTAAATTTGGTGTTATCGCTCTCACTCTCATACTGGTCACTGGAAGTTCAACATGGCACCTCATGGCAAATAACTCTCTGAGGATCTGAAAAGAGTTGTTGCTCTACATAAAGATGGCTGTCATGGTTATGCAATAGAGTTTGTCGATCAGCATACCTGTCTCCATGTGTTCATCTCTAGAGACCAGCTGACCCTCACCTGACTGCTTTTGTAACCTCTCCTCTAAGCATGGCCCCACCCCAGGCCCTATCAGGGAACCCTATATTAACCTGTGCACTGCAAGCCAGCAGTGTTGATCAACCACTGTGTGTTAGCCTCTGTGTGTACTTGCTGTGTTTCCTACGTCTGATTCCTGTTACCGACTTTGGCCTGTTCTTAACTATTCCTGTCTGCTTGTGACCCTGACCTTTGGCGTGTCCCTGACCATCCCTGTTTGCCTGTGACCCTGAACCTTGGCGTGTACTCTGTTGTCCTTGTCTGCTTGTGGCCCCGACCTTGGCTTGTCCCTTACTTTCCTTGTTGTTCCAGCCTGCTGCCTCCTTCCTCTTCTCCTGTAGTCCACCGTGAGCGTGAGCTGTGAGACCCTGGGGGCCCCGACCTGGAGCCAGACTGCAGCTCAGTCCATCTTTACCATTAAAGGCTCTGGTGAACACCTGCTGGCTCCTAGACTCCGCGCCCTGGGGAATCTATGCTCTAGCTCCCAGTGGGATCTGTGTCAGTGATCCAGTAGACCTGCTTCCTGAACCTCCCAGGGTTCAATCCGCAGCAGTCGGCTGTAGGGTCCACTACCTTGCGGTGCACTCCTGATCCCAACAGGGTGCATCTGTCACCTGGATACAGGTGACCTGACAATGGCCTAGGCCAGTGGTTCTCAACTCCTGTCCTCAGGACCCACTAACAGGCCAGATTTTAAGTATTACCTTGAGGAGATGCAGACTAGAATACTGCAATCACTGAGCAGCAAATTATATCACCTGTGATGTATTTTAGTTATCTTGCAAACCAGGCCTGTTGGTGGGTCCTTAGGACAGGAGTTGAGAACCACTGGCCTAGGCTATAAGAAGATTGCCAGGACCCTGAAACTGAGCTGCAGCACGGTGGCCAAGACCATACAGCGGTTTAACAGGACAGGCTCCATTCAGAACAGGCCTCGCCATGGTCAACCAAAGAAGTTGAGTGCACATGCTCAGCGCCATATCCAGAGGTTGTCTTCGGGAAATAGACGTATAAGTGCTGCCAGCATTTCTGCAGAGGTTGAAGGGGTGGGGGGGGGTCAGCCTATCAGTGCTCAAGCCATACGCCGCACACTGCAACAAATTGGTCTGCATGACAGTCGTCCCAGAAGGAAGGCTCTTCTAAAGATGATGCACAAAGATGATGACTAAGGGCATGCATTACTGGAACCATGTCCTGTGGTCTGATGTGAACAAGATAAACTTATTTGGTTCAGATAGTATCAAGCGTGTGTGGCGGCAACCAGGTGAGGAGTACAAAGATAAGTGTGTCTTGTCTACAGTCAAGCATGGTGGTGGGAGTGTCATGGTCTGGGGCCGCATGAGTGCTGCCGACACTGGGAAGCTACAGTTCATAGAGGGAATCATGAATGCCAACATGTACTGTGACATGCTGAAGCAGAGCATGATCCCATCGGAGACTGGGCCGCAGGGCAGTATTCCAATATAACGACCCCATACACACCTCCAAGGCGACCACTGCCTTGCTAAAGAAGCTGAGGGTAAAGGAGATGGACTGGTCAAGCATGTCCTCAAACGGAAGGTGGAGGAGCGCAAGGTCTCTTACATCCACCAGCTCCGTGATGTCATCATGAAGGAGTGGAAACGGACTCCAGTGGCAACCTGTGAAGCTCTGGTGAACTCCATGCCCAAGAGGGTTAAGGCAGTGCTGGAAATAAATGGTGGCCACACAGAATATTGACACTTTGGGCCCAATTTGGACATTTTCACTTAGGGGTGTACTCACTTTTGTTGCCAGCGGTTTAGACATTAATGGCTATCTGTTGAGTTATTTTGAGGGGACAGCAAATTTACAGTTATACAAGTTGTACACTCACTACTTTACATTGTAGCAAAGTGTAATTTCTTCAGTGTTGTCACATGAAAAGATATAATAAAATATTTACAAAATTGTGAGGGGTGTACTCACTTTTGTGAGATACTGTGTGTATATGTATGTATGTATATATATATATATATATATATATATATATATATATATAATATATATTTTTTTTTTAAATATTGCATTTTAAGCAATCAGTTATACATAATTTCTACATACCTCCGCGCTAAAAACTATTGCAATTCCTTACACTATCAAGCCTACCAGCACTCCAATATATTACAAACCACTGATAATTCAATCAAGGAATGAGTGCAGCACTAAACATTGCACATAGATACTATTAAGTATACTGTGCAAACCAGTTGACCATAATAAGTATAAAATGTTTGTACAATAAAATTCAAAATAATATATGATCATTTCAAATAAAACACCAATAAAAAACTAAGAACAGTTAGAACTGATCAAAGTCCCTGATATAAAGCTAAAAACAATAAATTGAGTGTGTAGAAAAACAAAAGGTGACAGGCTTCCTTGCTAACTTCAGCAATATATGGTAATCCAGATGCATCTCAGGCCTTGCTGTCCTCTTCAGATATGGGGGATCCTGGAAACTGAATGAAAGAATACAAGAAGAGTCCACCAGCCTAATGCATTATCTAGGATACCTTTTTTTTTAAATATATAAAAACAATGCAATATACTCACAAACCCAATTGCGTATCGGGCTTAAATACATAAAGCGAAACTAATTCCAATAAGACTCGAACCACAGAGCTCCGAAGAAGGGGGTATACCCTCGCAAACATGTGTCTGGTCCTGCTTTGTGATGTCGCTGATGCACACCTAGAGTTGTGCTTGTTTGAGTTTTTCACTTTATACATTTGAGCCTGATACCCAACTGGATTTGTGAGTATATTGCATTGTTTTTATACATTCGAATAAATGGTACCTTAGGTAATGCACAAGGCTGATGCACCCTTCTTGTGTTCTTTCATTCAGTTTGCATGTGTATGTGTGGCTTAATTCAGTAAAGATATTCCTTCTTACAGCTTATTTGTGTAAATGCCTGTACCTCCTTGAAAAGCACTGTAGTATCATCAAAAAAAATTCCTATCCAATACAAACTAACATGCATACACCCCAAGTTTGTTTACCAGGCAGATTCAGGACAATTAAATATGAGATTTACTGTAGTTGCTATGGGTAACACCTCTGCATCAAGTCAGGCCCTTTTTTATGCAAGGTACTTCTTAATTTGACATGCCCCTCCATTTCTTTTACTTTCCAAATGTTATTTTTTTTACAGTGCATATTACAATTCATGTTTGTTTTCATTTGCTGATCTTATTTAATGCAAAAATCTAAAGGTTATCTCTTTTAGTGGTTTTGCTCTGAAACAAATAGAGGCAAATTTTTACATGTCATTAATTATTTTGTGTAAATTTGGATTTTGCTTTTTATTGCAAATTAAATATCACAAGTCTTCTAGTGATCCGAACACAATGTATGGTTGACAAAGCAACCGGTAATTTCCTGATAATGAGCTATTAAGTTTTGTGTTAGCTTGGATGAATTGCAAACATCACACCAGATAAAACAAAGCATATTAGGGTTTCAGAAGAATTCATTTACATACTTTAGCAACTCTCAGAATTAACCATTACTGGGATCATGGCACTCTTATGAAAAGAGACTGCATTATCCTCAGTAAGAGGTGTAAACCCAATTAACTTCTCTTATTTGCTCCCTTGTTAAATATACAGTTGAAAGTGTTTCGTTATACAGTGGGTATAGAAAAGAATCAACCCCTGAAAAATAATCACATTTTGTTGCTTTGCAGCCTAAAATGAAGACGGTGACAATTTTTGTTTTTATCCAGCTGTATTTACTCAGTGCAACTATAACATCCAAGTGAAAGATATAACACCATGTCAGGAAAAAAAAATCAAAAACAGAATCGTTGAGTTGGAAAAAGGATCACCCCACTCCTGAAAATGACTTGTAAACTCAATCAGGTGTAGCTAATCTCCTTCTTAATGGCACACACAGCCATTTGACTCTCAACTGTGATCAGCTGTGGTCAAAGTTACATAGTAGGTGAGGTTGAAAGAAGACAAAAGTCCATCAAGTCCAACCTGTGTGTGTGATTTTATGTCAGTATTACAGTGTATATCCCTGTATGTTGTGGTCGTTCAGGTGCTTATCTAATAGTTTTTTTAAATTATCAATGCTCCCCACTGAAACCACTGCCTGTGCAAGGGAATTCCACATCCTTATCGCTCTTACAGTAAAGAACCCTCTATGCAGTTTGAGGTTAAACCTGCTTTTCTTCTAATTTTAGTGAATGGCCGCGTGTCCTATTAAATTCCCTTTCGCAAAAAAGTTTTATCCCAACTGTGGGGTCACCAATATGGTATTTGTACATTGAAATCATATCCCCTCTTAAGCGTCTCTTCTCCAGAGAGAACAAGTTCAGTGCTTGTAACCTTTCTTCATAACTAATGTCGTCCAGACCCTTTATTAGTATTGTTGCCCTTCTATGGATGCTCTCCAGTTCCAGCACATCCTTCCTGAGTTAATTCTCTTTTTAATTCATGCCAATATTATGTTTGCTTTGCTTGCAGCAGCTTGGTATTGCATGACAAACTATAGTGGAGAATGTGGCGCTGTTCAAAGGTGAATGAAAAGAATAAACATAAAATGGTATCCCAAAAAAATCTTTTGCGACATATAAGAAATAAATAGTGAACATACAGTGTGTCAAGTGTATATGCAGCAGGTGTGACTGTTCAAAAGTGAATGAAAAAAAAATATATATATATTGTTGCAACATATAAAAAATAAATAGTGAACAAACAGTATGTCAAGTAAAAATGCAACAAATATAAAATACCACGTATTATTATAAAATTAAGTGCAAATGTGTATAAGTTAGACTAAAGAGTGAATGGTCCTAGAAAAAATCCTTGCACTCATACCAAATCCATAAATATGTATATGATGGAAGTGCTGGTTTAAAAGAAAAAAAGCACAGAATATACCAAATAATTGATGTAATAGTGCACCAAAAAATTAGAGATCCAAATAATTTGTCCAAACAAAAACTAAAGTCTTATATATGTAAAAAGGAAAAAAACTGTGAAAAAATGTCTTTGCTTCAAAAAAGATCCCGTGTGAATTTGTAGGGATTGTTGTGTAATCTTCTCTTCTGGAACCCCCTCTTGTGTCCCCACTTACCGAAAAGCCCAACCCCTGCAGGGGTAATGAGCATATGAATGTAACTCCTCTGGCCGAAATCGATCGGTGTCCCCCTCTGGAATTCCACGATCTCCTTCCTAGTTGGGTTGCCGCTAGTCTGTTACAGCTTACATCCAAATTCAACTTAAGCACAAATCTTGTTTGTAAACCGGGGACTGCCGAATGAGGTGGACGCATGTACCCTACACCACATGGGTCAAACAGGCATGGTGAGGACTCTGCCTCAATGGAGTGTGAAGCAGTAAAGTTGGAGGTGGACCTCAAGGATAGATGATGGATAGTCCCACTTTCAAACAAACTAACTCCAAAGCATGTGGTAAATGTTAAACCATTCCAGCAGCATTAGACATGAAAAACAAATGTATCCATTGCTGAGCCTGTCATCTACTAGAACCCCCAGGTCCTTTTCCATCCTAGATTCCCCCAGAGGTTCTCCCCCAGTGAGTAGATTGCACTCATATTTTTGCCACCCAAATGCATTAGTTTACATTTTACCACATTAAACCTCATTTGCCATGTAGTTGCCCACCCTATTAATTTGCTCAGATCTGACAGGAACGATTCTTCATGAATCCATGCTAATTACTGCGAATGATACCATTGTCATTACTAAAATCTTGTTTATAGTCCCTTATCATCCCCTCCAAGAGCTTGCATACAATTGATGTTAGGCTAACTGGTCTGTAATTCCCAGGGATGTATCTTGGCCCTTTTTTAAATATTGGTGCTACATTGGCTTTTCTCCAATTAGCTGGTACCATTCCAGTCAGTAGACTGTTCGTAAAAATTAGGAACAATGGTCTGGCAATTACTTGACTGAGTTCCTTAAGGACCCTTGGGTGCAAGCCATCTGGTCCCGGTGACTTATTAATGCTACCTTTTTCAAGTCTATTTCTAATTCTGTCCTCTGTTAGCCATGGAGGTGCTTCCAGTGATGTGTCATGAGGATAAAAATTGCAGTTTTGGTTACTGAAGCCCCCCAATTCCCTTGTGAAGACTGAGGAGAAGAATAAATTCAATACCTTCACCATCTCTCCACCCTTCATAAAAAACTGATAAGGTTGTGTCTAAGCAGGAGTGGAGGTGGAAGACCATAATGGAAGGTTGCCACAAAGACACCCAAATGCAGAGGAAGGGAAAGCGGGGGGGACAAGGGGAAGGGGTGGCTCGTGAGGGTCTGATAAATACCTGATGCTTGATGGGAGGGATGGAAACCAGTCCAACGAAAAACGTGAAGGCCAATGTGCAAGAGAGCTCAGAGCAACCTAGACCCCACCAGGATGGCTGCCTATAAATGCACGCCGCCGCAGACCAACCCCCAACATCACACACACGAGCATGGTGGGGGGAGGGGTGCCGACACCTGGGCGGCGACTCAGCCGGCAGTTGGTGCCATCGCAGGCTCACCCAGGTGCTCTTGAAGATGAAAGAGGGAAGAACGCCCGCAGTGCGCATCGCAGCTCTCTAAATATGTAGACATCGATCACCAAAATAGAATAGAGTTAAAGATAAAACTTAATTAAGTGGGCAAGAAGATTGTCTGGGGAAAGCTAACATAGGACCATGGTTACTTATCCCAGGACTAGTTATTGAAAAGGTAAGACCAGTTAGATGCTACTGTGAGCTTCCATCCCTAAATTAATGATCATAAAGGGGGGAATTGGGGAATTTGGGACTTTGAATGAAGCCATGGCCGGGTATGGTCATGTGCCTCCATCCCTATCATTAAGAGGATTAAGAGCAAAAAATTCCAACGTAAAAATGCATATAAAAGCAAAGGAGAAGGCCTTCAAAAAATACAAGGCTGAGGGATCATCATCAGCATTCCAACTTTACAAAGACTACAACAAGAAATGTAAAGGTGAAATCAGGGCGGCTAAGATAGAACACGAAAGGCACATAGCGGAGGAGAGTAAGAAAAATCCTAAGAAATTCTTTAAGTACATAAATAGTAGGAAAGGGAGGTCAGATCATATTGGTCCCATAAAGAATGATGAAGGGAATCTGGTTACTAAGGATGGAGAGATAAAGGAGAAAAAATGCAGCAGGAAAAGCAGCAAAGATGCAACAAAAAGGGTGGCTTTACTATCCACCATTCTATTAATTTTGGTACCATGAGCTTCATATAAAGTATTTAATAATACATAGATACATGTTTACATACATTCAATTTCATATACATTGAAATGCACACTTCCACAGTGCCTCTATTTTAAACAGGATCACTTACAGGTATACGTGCACTTAATGGCGCAAAGTCAGGGACCGTGAGCCACCCAAGGGCATCAGTATCAGGAGCTGAGGGGGCATGTTCAGCGGTGGTACCTATCACAGACAACGCCCCGGGCACACTGAGCACTCCTAGTGTAAACATGGGAAGCATCAGTGATGAGTGAGTCAATCAAGTCTCATTATTGGTTCACTTGATTGACTCACTCATCACTAATGCTTCCCATGTTTACACCAGCTCATGGTAGCATCTAACTCAGTGGTTCTCAACTCCAGTCCTCGGGACCCACCAACAGGCCAGATTTTAAGTATTACCTTGGGGAGTTGCAGACTAGAATACTGCAATCACTGAGCAGCAAATGATATCACCTGTGATGTATTTCAGCTATCTTGCAAACCTGGCCTGTTGGGGGGCCCTGAGGACTGGAGTTGAGAACCACTGATCTAACTGGTCTTACCTTTTGAATAACTAGTCCTGTGCTTAGTAACAATGGTCCTATGTTAGCTTTCCCCAGACAATCTGCCTTCTTAATGAAGTATTATCTTTAATACTATTCTACTTTGGTGAACGATTTCGACATATTTACTAGGTATTATGATATCATTGTGCATATGGCAACATGTGCGTTGGTGGTGTTGCCCGGATTCTATTCAGTTCGGGAGCTGCGATGCGCACTGCAGACATTCCTCCCCCCGTCCGCCTCCTTGATGCTCGGGGGCGGACGCGCTGTCACTGCGCATCAACGTCACACCAACGCGCCAGATGTGCGGCGTCCTCGTGACGCTGTCTCGCCGGTGGGTCTTTTTCATCTCCATGAGCACCTGGGTGAGGTTACGATGGCACCAACTGCTGGGCGAGTTGTCGCCCAGGTGTCGGCGCCCCTCCCCCTGCCATGCTCGTGTGTGTGACGTTGGGGGGGTTGGTCTGCAGCGTGTGGATTTATAGGCAGCCGCCCTGGTGGGGTCTGGGTTACTCTGAGCCCTCTTGCACATTGGCCTTCACGTTTTTCGTTGGACTGGTTTCCCTCCCTACCCTTCAAGCACCAGGTATTTATCAGACCCTCACGAGCCACCCCTTCCCTTTGTCCCCCCATTTTCCCTTCCTCTGCACTCAGGTGTCTTGGTGGTGACCTTCCATTATGGTCTTCATTTCTGCACTAACCATCTTTACTATCCAGTCCACCCGCACTTTTAATTATTAATTCATTCACATAGCCCCAATATTGGTTCACTTGATTGACTCACTCATCACTGATGCTTCCCATGTTTACACCAAGAGTGCTCGGTGTGCCCGGATGTCAGGGCTGGGCTCAGCCCTTCCTCCTCTGAGCTGGCCACTCAGCTGTCGGCTAATTGCCAGCTCCTATCACTCCACAGCTACTTACCTGTTGATGATATCCTGCTCGTCAGTCCTGCCTACTTAAGCCGTCCAGCCCAGAGGATCTCTGCCTTCGCCTTGGTCAACATCACAGATACTATCATTTGCGTTCCTGTTTAAAGACTTGCTTGGCTGATATCCCTTCTGGCTCCAGATCCTGCTTGCTGTTCCACTACACCAGGGATATGAAATTAGCGGACCTCCAGCCGTTGCAGAGCTAAGAGTCCCATGAGGCGTAGCAAGACTCAGCCACAAGCATAACACCCAGAGGCAGAGCATGATCTGTAGTTTTGCAACAGCTGGAGGTCCGCTAATTGCATATCCCTGCACTACACTGATCCCTGACCTTCTGGCTTGGCTGTCTATCCATTCCGGTTACCAAAATTTGGCTATGTTTTGACTACGTTTGCTCTATTTACTTTTATTATTATGATTTAACTGTACTTCTGTCTGTCTGATTTCATGGTTTCTGACAGTAGGCGAAGGCCATGAATTCAGAAGATACAGTCAATCCACTTGTTGGTAATATTTTTTCCAGATTGGATGAGCAGGATCACCGCATGGATCATTTTGCCATGGCATTACAAACGCTCCTGAGTTGCATGTCTCACCTGGAATCTACCACTGTGGCTGCTCCAGTACAACATGTGTTGCAGGCCATCCCTGCTGCTGCTCCAGTCTCTGTGCAGGCAACCACCTCAAATATTACCTCTATAAGAGGTATGTCTGATTCCGCTCCACTTCCCCAGCGATTTGGGGGCAATTCAGTCAAATGCAGAGGGTTTCTCAACCAAATTGAGATATACTTTGAGATGCTGCCCAAGTCGTTTCCCACGGACAGAAGCAAAGTAGTTTTTGTGATATCTTTGCTTTCTGAGAGAGCCTTGGCCTTGGCAAACCCTCTATGGGAGATACAAAAACCTGTTGTCTTGAGTTACCCTGAGTTTGTGGCCTCCTTTAAAAGGGTATTTGACATTCCCACACGCTCCGCTTCTGCTGCCAAGTGCCTCATGTCCAGAGGGTTTCTCAAGCAGGTTGAGATATACTTTGAGTTGCTGCCCCAGGTGTTTCCTACGGACAGAAGCAAAGTAGGTTTCGTGATATCTTTGCTTTCTGAGTGAGCCTTGAGAGTCTCAAGGCTGCCTTTGTTTCTGCTCCTGTGTTAGCACATCCTGATTCTACGTTACCCTTTATCCTTGAGATTGATGCTTCTGAGACTGGACGTCTGTCTCAATGTCCTACCTCTGAGAGCGCTATGCATCCTTGTGGCTATTTTTCCAAGAAATTGTCATCTGCGGAGTGCAATTACGAGATTGGTGAGAGAGCTGTTAACGATCATTTTAGCCCTGAAAGAATGGAGACATCTCCTCGAAGGTACCACTGTGCCGGTTCTCATTCTTACTGACCATAAGAATCTCACATTCTTGCCTGAGGCTAAACACCTCTCTCCCAGAAGGGCGCGATGGGCTATTTTCTTGTCAAGTTTCAATTACATTGTCTCATGCTTACCCGGTACTAAGAATGTAAGGGCTGATCCTCTGTCACAACAATTTTCCTTCACTTCCAAGATGGAGTCGGTTCCGGTTCCTGTGATTCCTTCTGATTGTATTCTGGCTACGGTTCGCATCAGTCTCACTTCTCCTTTGGGTGACAAAATTCTTGCTGCTCAGGTCCATGTTCCTCCTGAGAAACCTTGTGACTGCTGCTTTGTTTTAGAGAGTCTCCGTACTGCTGTGCTCCAGACTTACCATTCTCCCAAGGCTGCTAGCCACCCTGGGAAGAATCAACTCTTTTGGGCTATTTCCCAACAATTCTGGTGGCCTAGTCTACGTGCTGATGTAACTGCCTTCGTAGCTGCCTGTTCCGTGTGTGCTCAGAGTAAGACTTCACGACACCTTCCAGTGGGCCTCCTACAACCCATACCCTGTGGATAGAGGCCCTGGACCCACCTGTCAATGGATTTCATTGTGGAGTTACCCAACTCCCAGGGCAACAGTTATCCTTCTGGTGGTTGACTGGTTCTCAAAAATGTCTCATTGTATTCCACTTAAGAAGTTGCCCACTTCTAAGGAACTGGCTTCCATTTTTGCTCAGGAGATCTTTCGCTTACATGGGCTACCCAAGGTGATTGTCTCAGACAGGGGTAGTTTGTGTCCTGGTTCTGGCGAGCCTTTTGTGCACAGTTGGGAATTTATCTTGCTTTTTCCTCTGCGTATCATCCGCAGTCTAATGGGGCCACAGAATGAGCCAGTCAGTTGGAGCAATTCCTACGTTGCTATATTTTTGACCATCATAACAACTGGTCAGACCTATTACCGTGGGCAGAGTTTGCTCACAATAGTGCCTTGAATTCTGCTTCCTGATTGTCCCTGTTTATGGCGAACTATGGTTTCCAACCTTCCATGTTGCCTGACTCATTTTGTTCCGCAGAGTATTCCTGCATTAGAGGAGCATCTACGTGGTCTTCGTTCCACTTGGGCACAAGTCCAGGAGGCTTTGTGACATGCTAATGATAGGCACAGACTACATGCTGTATGTATGTAAGCATGTATCTATTTATTATTAAATACTTTACAATCCACCATTCTATTCATTTTTTTGCCATGAGCTTCATATAAAGTCCCACCTTTTTGTTGAATCTTTGCTGCTTTTCCTGCTGCATTTTTGCTCCTTTATCTCTCCATCCTTAGTAACCAGATTCCCTTCATCATTTTTTATGGGACCAATATGATCTGACCTCCCTTTCTTATTATTTATGTACCGTATTTATCGGCGTATAACACGCACCCCAATTTAGGAGGGAATTTTAAGGAAAAAAAAACTTTTAGGAGGGAAGTTGAAGGGAAAAAAACTTACATTTAAATGCCCATCATTGCAGCCTTCTTAGTGCAGCCATGTCAGCGCAGCCTTGTCAGTGCAGCCTTGTCAGTGCAGCCATGTCAGTGCAGTCAGTGCAGCCATGTCAGTGCAGCCTTCCCCAGTGTCCAGTGCAGCCTTGTCAGTGCAGCCTTCCCCAGTGTCCAGTGCAGCCTTCCCCAGTGTCCAGTGCAGCCTTCCCCAGTGTCCAGTGCAGCTTTGCCCAGTGTCCAGTGCAGCCTTGCCCCAGTGCAGCCTTGCAGGATCCCATCTCCATCTCCTGAGCTTAAAAATCGACGACCGCGATTTAAAAATGGCGCCGCCGGCGCCGAAATACACAGAGCCGGTCCTCGGCTCTCGTGCACTTTTGGCTCCACTCGTAGTCCCGTCCGGGATGGGCGTGACTGTGAGTACACTCGGCTAGGTTCGGGCAGCGACGAGTGAAGCCGAAAAAGGCCGAGAAGAGCCGAAGACCGGCACTGTGTATTTCGGCACCGGCGGCGCCATTTTCAAATCGCGTTCGGCGATTTTTAACATCTGTGAGCTCAGGATCGCAGGGGATCGGCGTATAACACGCACCTGCGATTTTCCCCTGATTTTAAGGGGAAAAAAGTGCGTGTTATACGCCGATAAATACGGTACTTAAAGAATTTATTGGGATTTTTCTTAGTCTCCTCCGGTATATGCCTTTCATGTTCTATCTTAGCCGCCCTGATTGCACCCTTACATTTCTTGTTGCATTCTTTGTAAAGTTGGAATGCTGATGATGATCCCTCAGCCTTGTATTTTTTGAAGGTCTTCTCCTTTGCTTTTATATGCATTTTTACTTTGGAATTAAGCCACCCAGGACTTAGCTCTTTTAAAGTTATTTCCCATTGGGATGCACTGGCCAATGCCCTTATTTAATATGCTCTTAAAGCATACCCATTTCACCTCCGTGTTTTTTGTTCCTAAGACTTTATCCCAATTTGTATCTTCTAGGAAGGCTCGTAGTTTAGGGAAGTTGACTCTTTTGAAATTCAGTGTCTTTGTATTCCCCTTATGTTTCCTATTAGTGTGATTTATACTGAAACGAATTGACCTGTGATCGCTGTTTCCTAAATTGCCCCATATTTCCACATCCGTGATCAGGTCTGTATTGTTGGTAATCAGTAGGTCTAGTAATGCTTTGTTTCTAGTTGGTGCTTTACCATCTGATACATGAAAGATGCCCTGCAAGACATTTTGGAACTGGCGTGCCTTAGATGAATGCGCGGTTCCTTCCACCCAGTCTATGTCTGGATAATTAAAGTCCCCCATTATGATGACAATTCCCATCCTTGCCGCTAATCCAAATTGTGATAGGAGGTCCGCCTCCACCTCCTCCCTCTGGTTAGGGGGCCTATAGCATACTCCCAGTATTACTTTCCCCTTAGTTTCATTCCTTTGCAGCTCTACCAATAAGGATTCCACCTCCTCCCCTGCTCCCTTAGTGATGTCATCTCTCACATTCACTTGTACATTATTTCTTGATGTACAGCAGTGGCGGCTGGTGCTAAAAAATTTTGGGGGGCGCAAACAAACTAAAAAAAATGTGAAAGAAAAAAAAAAAACATCAAACGCAACCACTGTGCCATCAAACGCTACCACTGTGCTATCAATTACAGCCAGTGTGCCCATCAAATGCTGCCACTGTGCCAAATGCTGCCAGTGTGCCCATGAAATGCTGCCAGTGTGGCAAATTCTCCATACCCCCCCTCACTTGCCCACAATAGGACCTACAGATAGACACTGGGTGGGAGAGATAGACAGACAGATAGATATTGGGTGGGAGGGGGAGAATGAGTGAGATAGATATATAGATATCACCAGGGACCATGCCTGGCTGGGCAAAGCTATAGATGTAATAAAAAATATATATTCAGCAAAGACCCCTAAGACCCCTTTCACACTGGGGCAGTTTGCAGGCGCTATTGTGCTAAAAATAGTACCTGCAAACTGACCCGAAACAGCCGCTGCTGTCCTTCCAGTGTAAAAGCCACTGGAGCGATGCGCTGGCAGGACGGGAAAAAAAATCCTGCTAGCAGCATCTTTAGAGCGGTGAAGGAGCGGAGTGTATACACCGCTCCCTTCACCGCTCCTGCCCATTGAAATCAATGGGACAGCGCAGCAATACCGCCGGCAAAGCGCCTCTGCAGAGGCGCTTTGCGGTCGGTTTTTAAACCTTTCTCGGCTGCTAGCGAGGGGTAAAACCGCCCTGCTAGCGGGCGAATACCGCCGCTAAAACGCCGGTAAAGCACCGCTAATAATAGCGGCGCTTTACTGCCGATTCCGCCCCTAGTGTGAAAGGGGCCTAGCGTTAACTAGATAAAATGAATTAAATACACATACCTCAATACAAATTCAAAGCATAACAGTGCAAAATCAATCAATAATAAATAGTTAAAAAGGCAATTTCTCCAAGAAAGTTCACAATTGCAGGAATCAAAAGGATGTCTGCCACTGTGAGGATGTATATTCAAACAGGCATGCAAGTGTGAGAGTGAGACAAGCACCTCCACCTAAGACATTAACAAAGAAGGTGAGCAGCTGCTAATGTCTTTGGTGGATGTGCTTGTCTCACTCTCACACTTGCAAATTAGATAGATAGACAGACAGACACTGGGGGGGGGGGGGGGGAGATAGACAGACAGTTGATTAGGACTTATCTCCGAGGCTCCGTCCTGAGCAGGCTGCAGTCCGTGACCAATGACAGCTGTCCTGACACCTCCTCTGCCTCCTTCCGTCCATACACTGGCTGGCTGGGTAGGATATTTTCTTCTCGGTGTGACTATGTAGTCACACGGCAGTAGAGGAGTCCGCTCCCCATGCTTCCTTCCTCTGCTCGGGCGCACTGGGAGATGACAGCGGAAGTGACATCAGAACTGGACTGTCACTCAACGCACCGGCCATTCTAATGCATACAATATGCATAGGAATGCGGAAGCATCTCGGCGCAATGGATCGCGCCACAAGGTGGGTTAAAAGCCCACAAATGAAGCGCCGCGTCTGCAATCTCGTGATTGCATAGGCATGGCGCTTCCCATACTGCACTGTGTCCAGCGCTCGGACACAGTGCACTTGACTTAAGGACCTTTTTTTCGATTTTTTTATTTTTTTAAAGGGAAAGTTTTAAAAAAAATTTTTTTTTTTTCATTTTTTTTTTTGGTGACTACAGGAGAGGGGGGGCGGCACCCAGGCGCCCCCTATGGACGGGCCGCCACTGAACAGGCATACCCCTCCCCCTTTTTTACCCCTGAGATATAGGGAATACCCTTGAACTGTTGCCAGCCAATGAGAACTGTTGAACCAAGTCTCTGAAATTTCTACAAAATCTAAATCCTCCTCATACAACAGTAGCTCTAGTTCTCCCATCTTGTCCGCCGGACTCCTGGCATTGGTGAACATGCCACGTAGTTTAGACCGGTCACATACTGTTTCCTTATTGGGTGTTCTGAGTTTGCAAATAGGACTTGTTACTATACTTACCTCTGGTTTAGGTGCTTTAGTCAACCTACCACTAATGCCCCCAATACTACCCTCTAGAATATCTCTACCTCTCCCCGTCGCCTAGTTTAAAAGCCCCTCTAACTTTCCGGCCATCTTCACTCCCAGCAGATCTGCACCCTCCTTATTTAGTTGCAGTCCATCCCTTCTATAGAGCTGGTGACCGACTGAGAAGTTGGCCCAGTTCTCTAGGGACCCAAACCCCTCCTTACTACAACTGCTCCTCAGTCACTTCTTTACTTCCCTAATCTCCCTCTGCCTTTCTGGTGTGGCTCAAGGTACCGGTAGTATTTCTGAGAATACTACTTGGATGTCCTTTTCCTCAATTTAGCTCCCTAGTCCCTAAAATCATTTTTTTTATGACACTCCATCTTCCTCTGACTTTGTCATTGGTGCCAACTTGCACCTTGACAACCGGGTCTTCCCCAGCCCCTCCCAGTAATCTGTCCACCAGATGCGTGATGTGCTGAACCCGAGCGCCCGGTAGACAACATACAATTTGGCGCTTCAGGTCTTTGTGACAGATTGCCCTCTCTGTTCTTCTAAGAATTGAGACCCCTACTACCAGAATCTGTCTTTCCTTTGCTTTGGTTTTACTCCCTCCCTCACTGGAGGAGTTATTCCCCTGGCAGCTAGGGGAGTCACTCAGCTCCAGCAGTGCTGGTCCCTGACTGGTTTCACCAATGTCACTCAGCGGGGCATACTTATTGGGATGTTCCAGCCCAAGACCGGCCTCCCTGACTCTTTCCCCTCTATCCTTCCTGTCACCCATCTACTCTGCTTTGGTGCCTGACCCTCTTTATCTCCACCCGCCTCTGTGCTGGCCCCTGTCATTTCAGTCCCTGGTAGTGCAACTGAAGCAAAAAATCATGTATGGGTGGCATGGCACTGTCAAAAGATCTTCGGGATAAAGTTGTGGACAGGCACATGTCAGGAGATGGATACAAAAATTTTTTAAAGACTTTATCAATGCTTAGAAGCACAGTGAAGTATATTATTAAGAAGTGGAATGTATTTGGTACAACACAGACCCTCCCTGGATCAGGACGTCACCCCAAACTGGATGAAAGAGCCAGGAGGAAACCGGTCAGAGAGGCTTCTAAGAGGCCTACAGTAACTCTGAAGCAGTTGCAGGAATTTATGGCAAAGAGTGGTCATTGTGTGCATATGACAATATCACAAATGTTCCAAAAATGTGGCTTGTATGGGAGAGTTGCAAAAAAAAACCCACTCAAGAAAGGAAAACACGGAAAAAAAGTGTTATGGTTAGATGGGACTAAAATTTAAATATTTGGCCTTGACACCAAACGATGTGTGGCGGCGATCCAATACAGCTCACCATCCAAATATCACAATTCCTACAGTAAAGCATGGAGGATGTAATATCCTGTTATGGGGGTGTTTCTCTGCAGCAGGGACTGGGGCACTTGTCAGGATAGAGGGATAAATGGATGAGGCAAATTCTTGAGGCAAATCTGCTGCCCTCTGCCAGTAAGTTGTCAATGGGAAGAAGGTTTACCTTCCATCATGACAATGACCCAAAGCACACAGCAAAAATTGCCACACAGTGGTTGAAGGCGAAAAAGGTGAATGTCTTTGCATGGCCTATTCAGAGCCCAGACTTAAAGCCCATTGAAAATCTGTGGAATGACTTGAAGACTGCAATCCACAGTCACCATAAAATTGAACTGAACATGAGTAGTTCTGCAAAGAAGAGTGGGCAAATATTGCAAAGTCTAGATGTGTACATTAGTAGAGACATATCCCAACAGACTAAAGTCTGTAATTAAAGCAAAAAGTGAAAAGAAGAGAGATTGTGGGACTTTGAATGAGGTATATGACACAAAATATTCAAGCATATTTATTGTCATCAACACATGACATGGCACATAGTGATAAGTACATAACTAGATTTTGATAATTCCATAACATACAGTTAGGTCAATATATATTTGGACACAGGTGCAATTTTCATACTTTTGGCTCTGTATGCCACCAGAATAAAATTAAAACGAAACAATCTAAATTAATTCGAAGTGCAGACTTTCAGCTTTAAGTCAAGGGGTTGAACACAAATATCAAGTACAAATTTTAGGAACTGCAACCATTTTTATACACAATCCCTCCATTTTCAGGCATTCAAATGTAATTGGACAAATGAATATAACCATAAATAAAATGTTCATTTATAATTTGTTGAGAATCCCTTACTGGCAATGACTGCCTGAAGTCTGGAACCCATGGACATTCATTTTCTTTCTGATGCTCTGCCAAGCTCTAACAGCAGCTATCTTCCGTTGTTCTTTGTGGGTCTTTATGCCTTTAGTTTTGCCTTCAGCAAGTGAAATGCATGCTCCATTGGGTTGAAATCAAGTAATTGACTCTGCAATTGCAGAATATTCCACTTCTTTCCCTTCAAAAGCTCATGGGTTGCTTTTGCAGTGTGTTTTGGATCATTGTCCATCTGTAATGTGAAGCACCGTCCAATCAACTTTGCTGCATTTGGCTGAATCTGGGCTGACAGTATATCTCTAAACACTGCAGAATTCATCTGGCTGCTTCTGTCTTCTGTCACATCATCAATAAACACCAATGACCCAGTCCCACTGGGGTCATGCCATCAGACTGCCTCCACAATGTTTTACAGATGACGTTGTGTGCTTTGGACCATGAGCTGTTAAAAAGACTTCGCCACACTTTTTTCTTCCCATTATTCTGGTACAGCCTAATCTTCGTTTCATCCATCCAAAGAATGCTTTTCCAGAACTGTTTGTCTTTTCTATTCTTCAGGCTTAGGAATGGTTTGCACCTTGTGGTGAACCCTCAGTATTTGCTCTCGTGAAGTCTTCTCTTGATTGTAGACTTTGACAATGATACACCCACGTCCTGGAGAGTGTCCTTCACTGGTATCGATGTTGTGAATGGGTTTATCTTTACGATAGAGAGGATTCTGTGATCATCCATCACTGTTGTCTTCCGTGGATGTCCAGGCCTTTTTATGTTGCTGAGCTCACCAGTGCATTCTTCTTTCCTCAGAATGTACCAAACTGTTGATTTTGCCACTCCTAATGTTGCTACTATCTCTCTGATGAATTTGTTTAATTTTTGAAGCCTTACAATCAATGGCCTGTTTCACTTGCATGGACAGCTCCTTTGAACGCATGATGTAGGCTCAGAGCAATAGATTCCAAATGTAAATACCAAACTTAGAATCAACTCCAGACCTTTTACCTGCTTAATTGATGAAAAAATAACGAAGGAGTAGCCCACACCTGGCCATGAAACAGCTTTTTATTCAGTTGTCCGATTACTTTTGGTCCGTTAAAAAGGGGGGGGGGGGCTATTCTCAGGAGCTGTAATTTCTAAACCCTTCCTCTGATTAGGATGTACATACCCTCAAATTAAACCTGAGAGTGTGCACTTTCAGCCCATATCCATATATAACTATAGCTTGACTATTTTTAGGTATAAAAAGCTAAAATTTTGCCTGTATCCAAATATATATGGACCTAACTGTACATAATGACATAAAAGCAACTAATGTATATACATAGATCACTAGAAAGCACATTGCAGTGACTGGTAATGTGAGCCAAAGGTACTGAGTATCGTGTGGTCAGTGGGTAAGCACAAATGAGTCCAGCTGGAAACTAGACTATATGTTAAAAACATGACTGCATCCAATACGCTCAATGCATTTCGTAAATTCGCTCCACTTCTTCAGGAGGGGAGGCATTGTATATCTGCAAAACATACTAAAGGGTACTAATATGATCTACTATTTGAACTCTATTAACAAAACAAGTAAGGGCAGAGAAAAAAGTTTAGGAGTTTAAAGATTAAACTCCTAAAGTACTGCAACCCAGGACTGGTGGAAATGTCTATCCCGGGAGCTGTGGTGAATGGAGACCCACGGAGAAGCCGGCACACAAACACCCAAGGAAAAGAGAGTCTCCATGTTGTTTGCAATGACAGTGTGAATGAAATAATTTTTTAGATATGGTTGGAGTCACTCTCTCACACTGTCATTGCAAACAACATAGAGACAATCTCTTCCTTGGGTGTAGGTTTGAGGGAGAGTCCCGGACAGCCGAGTCTCTTGTGCAACTCGCTGGATGGAGATGGGGCTCAGGTAAGTATTAGGGGGGCTGCTGCACACAGAAGGCTTTCTATCTTAACCACTTGCCGACCGCGCTATAGCCGAATGATGGCTACAGCACGGATGGCTAGTTCTATTTCTGGGAAGCGCAGCCAGAAGTGTCTGTGATGGCTGGGTCTGAGGGAAACCGCACATCATGGATCTGGGTAAATTGGCAAACACTGCAGCCCTTTACCACGTGATTGCTCTGTCCAATGACGGAGCGATCATTTGTCAACAATCCAGCATTATGGGTGGTTTTGCTCGTGCTGCTGCGGTTTTTCTCTCCTCTCCTGGTGTTATAAATATCTTATAAATTTACAAATTTGTGTAATAAAATGCATTTTCATTTTCTTTCCACAATTTCCAAAACACTTGTGGAAAAAAATGACGTGTTCAAAAGACTCATTATGCTTCATAGAATATACGTTGCTTTCCAAAATGGGGTCATTTTGTGGGCATTGTCCTGTTGCTCCAGGGCTTTCAAAAGTGTAATAGGAAGTCAAGAAGTTAGATGTGTAATTTATGCTCTTAGAATACCTGATGGTGCTCCCTGTATGTTGGGGCCTCTCTATGTGGCTAGGCTGTGAAAAAGTCTCAGGTGATATCGCCATACTCAGGAGGAGTAGCAGAATGTGTTTTGGGGTGTAGTGGCATATGCCATGTGATAGATATAACCTGTTAATATGACAATTTTGTGAAAAAAAAATGTGGGAAAAAATTACAACTTAAAAAAACTCACCATGCCTCTTACTAAATACCTTGGAATGTCTACTTTCCAAAAAGGGGTCATTTATAGTATATAGTATAGTATAGGGGTCATTTATAGTATATAGTATTTATACTGTCCTGGCTTGTTAGTGTCTCAAGAAATTAGATAAGCTGTCGGGACATCATTTTGTACATTGTTTTTGGTGTGCCAAAAAAAACCCAAGTAATGATTAAAAACCACCAAAAGAAAGTTCTATTTGTGTGAAAAAAGGGACAAAGATGTCATATGTGTACACTGTTGCATGACTGAGTGATTGTCATTCAAAGTGTGAGAGCGCTGAAGGCTGAAATTGGCCTGGTTAGGAAGGGGGTGTAAGTGCCCAGTGGGCAAGTGGTTAATGCATAGAATGCATTACTGTTTTCCTGGTGGTTAGTAGACAAGACTTAGCTCCATGTTGTGCTTTGTTTCACCATGGTAAGCATTTCACACTCACCCACTATCTTCCTATTCGTCTTGCTCTCTGGGTGGTTAGTGGGTCTTTTTGTTCCCTCTCTCATATTCTAGTGAGCTGATCTACACTCATACCTTTCCGCCTTTGTTACATACCCTTCCTTCTTTCTTTTCCACCGTTAAGTTAATTCATTATTTATTTTTACATTTCTCAATTTTGGTATATTTTCACTAATATCAGTCTACACATATACTATGGTATACACTCTTATATTATTATGACTACTTCACTGTTTTTCGGTCACTATCTAGTTGATATAAACACTTAATATATATCCTTATATATATATCTTTTTCACATTGAGTACTTTAAGTCACCTATTGGAACTGTCATGTACCTGGTGATGAGCCCAGAATGCAGAAAGAGACCTCTCTTGCGTCCCTGACTCGCGGCCCCTGATAGAGGGAACAGAAAGCACAGGAGTCTAAGGTAGCACGATTGCCTGGCAGGATCAACAGCCGGTGGATAGATCAGGAAGCCTCCAAGAAGCCGTAACCGAATCAGCAGGTCTTGGCAGCAGGAGACAGGAACCAGTTGGAACCAGGAACACACAGGAGCAGGTAAGTAGCACTGGATGTGGTGCACAGGAGAGTCAGGCAAGCCGGGTCAAACCAGACAGACGGTGCAGGTACAGATGCAGCAGACAGGGATGGAGTCACAGGACAGGCCGGGTCGGTAACAGGCAGGCACTGATGGACCAGAGGATAAGGCAGAAGCAGAGTCGTAGACAAGCCGGAGGTCAGAGGCAGGCAAGGTCACAGGTCAAGCTGGGTAAACACTGTATCGGATCAGATAAGGTCAAACAAGTAAGGCACAGGAATGCTGTAGATCAGGCAGCACTTGTCTGAGGGAAGAGCTGTGTTTAAATAGCCCACCTGGCGCCAATGGCTGGGCGCGCGCACAAGCAGGTGAGGGACCACTGTTCTCAGCCAGTCTTTCCTGACAGGAACAGATGCTAGTCCCTTGTGCCTGTACTATATACATCTGTTTGTCCTTATGGGTCCCTACAGATCCTTTTCCCACAGCTCCCGGGCCAGACATCCCTGACGGTCACTATCAGAATGTGATCATGCACATTCTATTCAAGCTGATATGCGAACAGACAGGCTTTTTATTGCAGAAGAGACATGCAATGTCCCGTCTGCAGCAAAGTAGACTTACCTACCTATTCACAGTCCTCTGTGGAATGTAGACTGAGTTGCGCATACATAGCTCAGGTTACATTGTGGCACACTGCCAGTGTTATCCCGCACTGGCCCATCAAAACTGCTGAAAACTGGCACCTGGAAGAACCCAGGCAGAAAATGCCAGTGCTGGTGAGGGACCTCTCAGGCGTCAGATCATTGGGTCATAGGTGAGTATTTGTTCCGCTTTAAGGTATTTGTGTGTATGTTGGTAAGGGGTAATTTATTTATTTTTTATAATTCAGCTTCAAACTGTCACTCCAATTTTGAGAAAGAGAAAATATACATATTGCTTGGCTTTCCAAAGAGAATGCTGTTTGCTTGACCATGTTCTTTCTGAAGCTTATTTTTTTTAATGGGAAGGCCAGTATTTATCATAACCAGTTTTATGACAAAAGCTGAATCATCTGCATCCCTGTAGAAGTTTTGGCATTCCTTTATATGAACCTTAAGACCCCCTTTACACAATGCATTGTTGTGCTTTAAAGCTGCACATTCACCTTTAACATGCTATATCAGGCATGTACCTTTTTTTTTAGGGCAGCAGACTGAGACTGGTGTGCTGCATTGTAGGTGCGTTGCCCGCTACTGTAAATGCGAACGTGGTATGAGCGTTGCCATGACACAGGGCTTAAAAGATTTTTCACCAAATATGAAATTCTTAGCCCAGAGGATGCCTGAAATTTGATATATAGTTCAGAGCAAATAACACAATAAATACAATTTCTGGGCACGTTCTGTACACCATATGTGAAAAGAAAGTGTAGGTTACCATATTGCAAGGGACCCCATTTAAATATATTGACTATCAAAGAAAAGTTCTGAGTTTACTATGAATGTTATTGATCAATGTTATAGCACTAACTAAAGACACTATAGTTTCCCTTTAAGACATAGAGAAGTGATCCTATTTGATCTCTTCCATTCCAGTACAATATGAAATGTGACAGCCTCAATCTAGCCCTAATAAAACATTCAAAAAAATATGATTCCACCTTGTTTTGTTTAGATTGTTTCCTCTTTATAGAACTGTCAATCTTCGTTCCAAAAAAGCCTGAGACAGAGAACTGCTAAGGTCTCCAGAGAGGTGCAGTGTCTCAAGGTCACAGTGATGTACGCTGTCGGAGGAATCGTAAGATGAATACATAGTGTGAATAAATAAAGGGATACTCTACAGTCTTGGGGTCATAGTCATGCCTGGTAGTAGCAGATCCCAAGGGTCCTTCAAAAAGTAAAAGCAGGTTCAGGAGCTCTGTGGTAGTCTAAACATAATAGCTTTAAACGTAATCATTTTTTACTTATGTAATCAAAAAAATGTAACTCTACCTTAAAGGAGAAGTATAGAAATAGCAAAGAAAAAAAAATCATACTCACGGAGATGGCTTCAGCACCGATCTCAGCTGCAGCTGTCCCCCACTGGCTATACCCCAGGAACTGAGCGATTAAACACTGCTGATTGTTCAGTTCTCCCCTCTGCTCTGAGCAGAGAGTGGTTACTGTCAGTCACCGACTCTCTGCTCTGCCCCTCTAGTGCTCAGTGGAGCGATGGGCTGTGGAGAGGCGTTTTTGCATACGCGTTTCTGATGCATTTTTTTATGCTTTTTCTTGCCCAATTTATTGTTGGGTGAATTAAAAAACGCTAAATACTGCAAAAACGCACTACATGCTTTTCTGCAACTTCTCCACTGAAGTCTATTAAACCAAAAAAACAGTTTTGTGTTTTAAATAAGTCCCTGACCCTTTCCAAAAATGCAGAAGCTGAAAAAAGCATAGATGCGAACGTGTCCCAAAGGCAACCACATTAAATTAACTATTGTGCATTTCTGAAAAAAGCACCAAAAAACAACATAGTGTGAACCAGGCCTAAAATGTGAATTCTCCTCACATTGTAGAAATGTTCTTTTATTTCCTCCTATGTCTCTGGGACAGGAAGTGAGGGGAAATCTCCCAAATGTCTTTACTGAGAGAAGCTGACCTCTTTTCTTGAGATTTTTCTATTAATACTCCTGGTTGCACCATAGCCACTGTATCTCCTCTTTGCAGCTTCCAGATTGATTAATTGCTCAGCTGAAAATGGAGACGAAGGGTTAGCCTGTAATGTTGCTTTGGGCACCGAATCCTGGGCACTCACCTTGGCATGTGGTGCATTGTATTGAGTTAACCACAGGATGTTATATAGGTCCAGGGTCATGGTTTTCCAGCCAGTTAAATTTGGTGCCATTTTTCCAGGGGTCTAGCAAAAGTCTGTTGCATCGGCAATACTGCACCTGTGCAGCTTCTTTTTTGAATTCCTCACTGTACATGTGCACACCGTTTTCTTCTTTAGGGTGCACTTCTCATGGTTGGTACCAGCAGTTCCCAAAGTACAGCACAGTGATCTTTGGATGCCTGCTTGGGTTCAGCATACTATAGTGCCCAGTACAGAAGGCTTCACCCTTGCTTCTCCACAGCTACGGAGATCACCAGTATCCCTTTGGGGCCATATTTTGCATCAATGACAAGTGGTCAGTATTAGTTGGCCTCACTAGTCCAGACTTGGCATATTAAAAAGCATATGTCCAGTCTACAGTTTTAGTTAAAACTACAGCTTGATAGTTGGGGAGAGAAAGACCCCATTGACCTTAATTCAGGACAGGATAGCATCGGAGACTCTTGCCTTTTTTTTGACAAATATCATTAGAAAAAAAGGTATGTAAAATATTGAAAAAAGCAAGAGGTATACCTATAGGGATCATTTGAAATAGGAACAAAACCTAGAGGAGTATGATTATTTTAATTAAGTTGATTTTACTGGTCCAGGAGTGGTATAGAGAGTGCCAGCATTGTAAATGCCCTCGGATCTGATAAAGTAGGGGCATATAATTGGCCCTAAACAACTCTGTCAGACTGGGGTAAGGTTAAATCCTAAATATTTTAACTGGTGTGTTTTTCATGTAAAAGGAAAGCTCGATTGAAACCTCAGAACAGTTGACCGGGGAAGGTTAATATTAAAAATTTTGAAATTTTAAATTTGAGAGGGTGCCGTACTTGGTTAAGGCCCACATCAGATTTAGGAAAGAAATTATTGATTGTTACACGTAAAACAGAATGTCATTCACATAACTGGCATATTTGTGCATTTGTTCCCCAATCTGAATGCCGTTTATGCATGTTCAGATTATGTCTAACCTTAGAAAGAAATGGCTCCAGGGAGATATTGTGTCGTATATTATTGTGTAGGAAGAATCAGTCACTGAGGGTGCCAATGATCTTGACTAGAGGTCGACCGATATGGGTTTTTCTCTGGCCGATGCCGATGCCGATATTTAGAAATCGCGGTGGCCGATGGCCGATATATGATGCCGATTTTTTTGGGCCGATATATTAGGCCGATTTTTTTTTTTTCCCCCCTTCATCTCATAAAATCTAACAGTTAGACCCCTTTCACACTGGGGTATTTTTTTTAGGCGCTTTTGGGCTAAAAATAGCGCCTGTAAAGTGCCAGTAAAAAGGCTCCCCTGCAGTCTCAGTGTGATATCCCTAAGTGCTTTCACACTGAGGCGATGCGCTGGCAGGATGTAAAAAAAAGTTCTGCAAGCGGCATCTTTGGAGCGGTGTATACCAACACTTCTGCCCTTTGAAATGAATGCGCACCGCTGCCGAAGCACCTGCATAGCGTTTTGGCAGCAGCACTTCAGGGGCGCATTTAACCCCTTCTTCGGCCGCTAGCTGGGTTATAAGCGCCCCGCTAGCAGCCGAATAGCGCCGCTAAAATGACGGTAAAGCGCCGCTAAAACTAACAGCGTTTTACCGTCAACGCATGCCTGCTCCAGTGTGAAAGCAATCTTAAGTAATAAGTGATACAGAAAATTTTTTACATTTAAACATTTATTGAACAAAACAAACCTCCAATCAGTTCACTTGTATGTAGAATTTAGATTTAAAAAAAATAACTATATCTTAAATATTAAATACACAAAAACAGGTAATCAAAACTTTTGGACGAAAAAAAAAAAATGGGCTAACTTTACTATTCTTTTTTTTTTTAATTAGTGTATTTTTTTTTTTAAAAATTGCGTTTGAAAGACCGCTGCGCAAATACCGTGTGACATAAAATATTGCAACAACCGCTATTGTATTCCCTAGGGTCTCTGCTAAAAAAAATATATATAATGTTTGGGGGTTCCAATTGATTTTCTTGCAGAAAATACAGGATTTTTACTTGTAAGCAACAAATGTCAAAAAAGATTTAGTCTTTAAATGGTTAAACTGAGAACTTCTCCACGGAGTTCAGTCTATTGATAAAAAGAACCCGAAGAGATACAAATGTATCTTCTTATCAGACTTGGCAGGCTGCCCAGAGGAGGAGAGAAAACAAACTTCAAACAGCTTGCAATTGATTTCTATTACAGAAGTCATTTGCAAGTCCCGCTGAAGTTATAATCGGCTTTTTTTATCAGCACAATCGGCTGATGCCGATTAAGTAAAAAAAGCCAAATATCGGCCGATATATCGGCCGGCCGATATATCGGTCGACCTCTAATCTTGACTTGGGCCAAAGACAACTGACATAAGGCTGCAATCCTATGATGCATTTTTGGTCCTAGACCAAAATGTCAATATGGCCAGAATATAATCCCACCCTATCAAATGCTTTTTCTGCATCTGAAGAAAGAAAAAGGGTGGACTGGGAGTTTTTGCATACATGTGCTAAAGGCACAGAGTTCTGTGTAAACTCTCTCTGTTTTCTCTACCGGGAATAGAATCAGTTTGGTCTAGAGCTATCCAGCTTAGAAGGAGTGGCAGGAGTTTGGTAGCTAAAACTTTAGCATATAATTTAGCATCTAGGTTAAGTAAGGATATTGGACTGTAACTGGCACAACACATTGGGTCTTTTCCTAATTTGAGTAGTTTCTGTCCTCAGTTCATCCCCTATTGTGAAAGAATTGGCGTAATCTGTTAAATTGTGGGGTCAAGATATCTTTGACGGCCTTACAGTATAATATGCCACTGTAAGGCTGTCTGGACCTGGGGCTTTGCTTGTAGGTGAGGATTTAAGGGCCCAGATAAATACCTCCTCTGTTAAATCTGCCTCCAATTTTTCTAGAGTTGCCAAAGAGTGGGCAAGTGCACCTTAGCTAGCTAGACAGTTGACAATGTTTTTTTGTCTATTAGAGGGGGTAGAAGAAGGCTGATCTGAGGGCACATTATATACGTTCTGAAAAATTATTTAAAGGTATGAGCTTTAGGGTGTTTTAATATTGTCTATGTACAGTATACATAAACAATTAAATTTTTCATCTATGTACAAAAAAACACACTTTTTACAACTAGAGGAAAAGAGATTTAATCTCCAAATCCAGAAAGGTTTCTTCACAGTAAGAGCTGTGAAAATGTAGAACAGACTCCCTCAAGAGCTGGTTCTGGCCAGCTCAGTAGATTGCTTTAAAAAAAAGGCCTGGATTCTTTTCTAAATGTACATATTATATAAGGAAAATGTGATCACCTCCTGGGAGATCAGGAAGGACTTTTTTTCCCCCTGCTGGAGCACATTGGTTCAATGCTACGCTGGGGTTTTGTCTTCCTCTGGATCAACTGTGGTTATAGGATTGTGTATATAGGATTGTAATTTTTTTCTCCACTTTTATTGGTTGAACTAGATGGACTTTTTTTTTTCACCAGACTAACTATGTAACACCAATGGTACATCCAGTACTCAATTAATAAGCCCAAGGCTAATATATTGTCCATTAAAAAATAAGCCAAGTCCATGAGTCTCATAGTAGCAGATGTAAACTTCAATGTAAATCACAATCCCGCAGCTCTTCAGTACAGATCAGTGAGCGATCCAATCAGTAAGATGAAAGAGAAACAAAGTTGTAAGGAGCAGCAATTAGGAAAATGGTATCAAGTTTATTAACATAACATAACATCACTTACAAAGGAGTAATCTGTGTGAAGCTCATAGTGCAGAGAGATAGGATGTAATTATAGCCAGCTGGATACACTGTAATAGGTAAGTCACGGTGAAGCACAGGACTCGCCAAGAATGGTAACTGTTGGTGGCATCCACAGTCGCTCTCACTGCACACAACACAGGTTTTCCACAGCACAGCATAAGGAAAAGGTACGTGGCAACCTGTTTCAGAGGCTGTTCTTCTATCGCATAGGGCGTTTGCGAAGGTTTTTCCAGGCTTATTGCTTCTTTCATACATTTTTTGGGAAATTAGAAAATTGCTTAGATTTTAGCTAAAGTGATTTCAGCTCATCCCTCTTTAAGGACAGCTGATAAAAATGAGCTTGCTGCGTGGAGTGTTTGTATAATTGTTCCAGTTTACCAATTTGGTGTATTAATGAGGAAATATTTTGAGTAAGTTTATTCTTTTCTATTAGCTCCAAGCACAGTAAGCTTACCCCCTAATTATGAATTTATGGGCTTTCCATAAGAGGCCCAGAGAGATGCCCTCTGTGTTAAGGCAAAAGTAAGATTCTTTCAAAGCTATCATATCATCAGGGTCGGAAAGAAGAGAGTCATTGAGTTTCAAGTTAGTAATGTAAGGGGGCAAGGTGGTGACACAGATCTGTGCTATAGCAGGAGCATGATCAGAAAATGTAGAGGAGCCTTGAGAGGTATTGATAATAGGGCCCTGAGCTATATCAAAGAGTAACTCCACTTTTGAACAAAAAAAAACATTCCCCTCTGGGTGATCTACTATATGTACATTACAAGCATTTTAACAAACTGTGTTGTAGATTCCTACCTTTTGTTACTCTGAAGAAATCCCTCTTTGTTTCTCTGTGCCCATGCGCTCAGTGAGTCTAATGGGAGTGGTTTCATAATTCCCAACCAGCTGCTGTACCTAGGGTCCTTAAAGGTTTGCTAACGCAGCCTGCCATGATGGGTGAAGTTTGGATCTGCAGCAAGGATAAGGTAAGGGAAGAAGCCTAGGAACTGTAAAAAGTCCACCTATGTTTTTTTTTCTTCCATGAGTAAAATGTTATCATGCCTTAATGTCTCCACTAGAGGGGAGTAAATGCATATACCTTAGTACATTGCTTCTCAGTCAGCTCAGTGTCCCAGCTAGACAGCATGTGTGTGGTCTCAGCAGCCAGGGGGGATTTCTCATCCAAAACAAAGTTTTTTCCCCTGGGGGAACTATGGGGCTGGGAGGTACAACAAAATGCGGCGGCGGTTTCCCTATGTTGGCAATTTATTCTCTACAGACATAAGTTTTAAACTTCCCGCTTCCCCAGCCCTCCCTCCCCTCTCGCTGGGTCTGCACTGACCCGAATGCCATCTGCGTGTGCAGACTATGGCTAGTTTTAAACAGAGGGGGGGACAAGTAATGTGGGAGGGAGCGTGGCTTAAGGCGTGGCGCCGTGTGCGGGACGTAAGTCCACGAGGAGCACACAGCGCTGGCGCTGGGGATGCAGAGAGACAGAGACAGATGCTTCTACAGCTAAGAGCTGGAGTCTGGCACACAGGAGCACTGGGGGCACGTAAGGCAAAAGCATAAGGCATTTCCAGTACAGGAAATACATTTATACAAGGCAAAGCTGAACTTTTTTAGCGGCATTGTTTTTTTCTAGACTATTGCTCAGCAAGTAGTGCATTTACTTAGTGTCTCTGCTTTTGTGCTTAGCACTATGGCTTTCAAAAAAGACACCACAAAGAAGGTACCAAAAATTCCACCCCCAGGCGCTGGCAACTCGAGTCATGCCTCCACACTGTCATCCTCTCCTGAAATATCAGATGGGGCAAGCCAGGGTGAGTCATTGGAACCAATTGGTGGTGCAGCTGCTTCTCACATCTCAGCCCCTGTATACATGACTGAAGTTGCATTTTCCTCTGCCCTGCAGGGCCTAGAAGGAAGATTAGCAGCTTTAATCGCATCCTCCATCCAAAAGGATAGGAAGCGTGTTAGACTCTCCTCCCCCACCTTAGACCCTTCACCAAGGGGACAGTGGGTAGAGGACGAGGTGTAACCCTCAGGCAATCAGGAGGAAAGATAAACCGATTACTCCTCTGCACAGGTGGATGAACCTTTTTCAGCCTCGCAATCTGAGAAATTGCTGGTGCAATCTCTTATGGAGACGGTTTGTTCCACTTTCAAGTTACCCCTAACGGAGTCAGCTGAAAGTTCTGTTTCTTCTTTAGGTTCCTCAAAACCTTCACAGCCTTTTCATGCGTTTCCTGTCCATGCATTACTAGAAAAGCTTATTTATGCTGAATGGGATCACCCGGAAAAGCATTTTCTCCCTCCAAGGAGGCATCTGTCAGACCCTAAAGTACCAGTTTAGACAGGCTCTTAAGGAGGTTCCTGCACAACAAGCCCGGGATTTGGATGAACTACCAAAAGCATTATGTTTTGCCATAGACGCCATGAAAGATTCTATTCACCAGGCGTCCCGCCTTGCGCTTGTGCCAGTACACATGCATAGGTGTGGTTAAAAAAATTGGTCAGCCGAAGCACCATGCAAAAGGCTTCTGACTGTTTTTCCTTTTCATGGGGATTGGCTATTTGGGGATGATTTGGACAAATACATCCAAATGATTTCTAGTAGGAAAAGTACTCTTTTGCCAGTCAAAAGAAAGTATAAACGCCCTTCATTTAAGTGGACTCTTTCTCCTGCACCAGGGGCAGCCGCCTCTAGGCAGCGGCAATGACCTCCGCCATCAGGCTCTAGAAAACCTCAGGGTCAGGCTCAGGCACAGAAGAAGGCCTGGGGCCGGAAACCGGAAAAGCAGAATTCTAAAGCCCCCCCCCCCCCCTCGCCAGAGTGGGGGCAAGACTTCTGCAATACTCAGAAGTCTGGCAAGAGGAAATTCAGGACAGATGGGTCATCTCTATGGTGTCTCTAGGATACAAACTAGAATTTCAGGAGTTTCCACTGTCTCGTTTTTTGAGGTCAAACGTTCCCAAAGATCCAGGGAAAAGGCAATCTCTGTTTCGGGCACTAGACTGATTACTGGCTCAGGGGGTGATCATACAAATCCCCACAAAAGAGCAAGGTTTGGGGTTTTATTCAAACCTCTTTACGGTACCAAAACCGAATGGAGATGTCAGACCCATTCTAGATCTAAAGAATCTAAATCAGTTCCTGAAGATCCGCTCCTTTTGCATGGAATCGATCGGGTCAGTGGTTTCTATCCTACAAGGAGGAGAACATCTGGCATCTATCGACATCAGGGATGCATATTTGCATGTCCCTATATTTCCTGCTCAGCAAAGTTTTCTGCGGTTCGAGGTAGAACAGCAGCATTTTCAGTTGGTGGTTTTGCCCTTCGGGCTAGCTACAGCACCCCGAGTGTTTACAAACGTGCTGCCCCCACCTCTAGCCAGGTTAAGGGCACAGGGCATAACAGTCTTAGCGTACTTAGACGATCTATTGCTAATAGACCAGTCGGTGGCTTGTTTGGAGCAAAGCATGCGCATTACAACCAGTTACCTGGAAAGTCTGGGTTGGATTCTCAACCTAGAGAAGTCTTCCTTAAAACCACTAAAAAGGCTAGAGTACTTGAGTCTGATCATAGACACAGCCCAGAAAAAGGTGTTCTTGCCTCAGACAAAGATCAACTCCAAAAGAGAGCTGGTGTGGATGGTCAGGTTGAAAGGAGATCCCTCCATTCGCCTTTGCATGAGGTTGTTAGGAAAGATGGTGGTTTCAATCGAAGCGGTTCCCTATGCCCAGTTCCATTCGAGACTGTTGCAAAACAGTATCCTGTCTGCTTGAAACAAAACTTTTCAAGCTTTATGCCCCATACACACGGTCGGATTTTCCGATGGAAAATGTGTGATAGGACCTTGTTGTCGGAAATTCTGACCATGTGTAGGCTCTATCACACATTTTCCTTAGGATTTTCCGACACACAAAGTTTGAGAGCAGGATATAAAATTTTCCGACAACAAAATCCGTTGTCGGAAATTCTGATCGTGTGTACACAAATCCGACAGACAAAGTGCCACGCATGCTCAGAATAAAGAGATGAAAGCTATTGGCACTGCCCCGTTTATAGTCCCGACGTACGTGTTTTACGTCACCGCGTTTAGAACGATCGGATTTTCCGACAACTTTGTGTGACCGTGTGTATGCAAGACAAGTTTGAGCCAACATCCGTCTGAAAAAATCCTAGGATTTTGTTGTCGGAATGTCCGAACAAAGTCCGACCGTGTGTACAGGGCATTAGACTTGCCAATGCAGCTGTCCCCAAGCCTCAGTTGGTTACTAACCCAGAATCTGCTGAAAGGAAAATCCTTCAGACCAGTTATCTGGAAAGTGGTACTGACAGATGCCAGCCTTTCAGGCTGGGGGGCAGTGCTAGAGAAGACAACTGTCCAGGGGCTGTGGCCTATATCAATCACCAAGGGGGCACCAAGAGTCTCGCAGCGCAGAGAAAGGTGAACCATATTCTAACTTGAGCAGAAAGGAATGTTCCATGCCTTTTGGCAGTCTTCATTCTGGGAGTAGAGAATTGGCAGGCGGACTACTTGAGTCACCAGCAGTTATTCCCGGAGGAATGGTCCCCCTTCACCCTGACATTTTTCGGGCTCTTTGCCAAAGATGGGGGACTCCGGACGTAGATCTTCTGGCGTCCAGATTCAACATGAAGTTAGCCAACTTTGTGTCCAGGACAAGGGATCCACTCGCATGCGGAATCGATGCGTTGGTGACCCCGTAGGATCAGTTCTCACTGATTTATGCATTCCCCCTATTCAGTTGCTGCCACGACTTCTTTGCAGGATCAAGCTGGAAAGAAAGCCGTTAATTCTGGTAGCCCCAGCATGGCCCAGAAGGTCCTGGTATGCAGAAATCGTAAAGATGGTGGTAGAGGATCCATGGTCCCTTCCACTACAGCCAGACCTACTATCACAGGGGCCGACATTCCATCCTACGTTACGAACGCTAAATTTAATGGCTTGGCTATTGAAACCCACATTCTGAAAAAACGTGGGCTTTCCGGGTCAGTTATCTCTACCTTGATTAATGCAAGGAAGCCAGCTTCCAGAACTATATATTATAGAGTCTGGTGGGCTTATGTTTCCTGGTGTGAATCCAAGGGTTGGCACCCTTGGAAGTATATCATAGACAGAATTCTTGCCTTTCTACAATTAGGGGTAGAGATGAAATTGGCCTTGAGTACTATTAAGGGCCAAGTCTCAGCTTTATCGATCTTATTTCAAAGACCGCTTGCTTCACATTCTTTAGTCCGGGGTTTTATGCAAGGGGTGATGCAGCTTAATCCGCCAGTTAAATCACCTTTGTGCCCTTGGGACTTGAACTTAGTTTTGTCAGTGTTACAAAAACAACCATTTGAACCGATACAGCATATTCCCTTAGTCCTTCTGACAAGGAAGTTAGTGTTCTTGGTTGCTATATCCTCAGCAAGGAGGGTTTCAGAATTGGCTGCTCTTTCTTGTAAAGAGCCATACTTGATTATTCACGGGGACAGAGTGGTGTTGCGTCCTCGTCCAGGTTTTCTGCCAAAAGTGGTCTCAGGTTTTCACCTGAACCAAGATATTGTCCTACCATCGTTTTTTCTAAAACCATGTTCTAGGGAAGAGAAGTCACTACATTGTCTTGATGTGGTGAGAGCGGTCAAAGTCTATTTAAAAACGACTGCTCAGATCCAGAAGACTGATGTCTTATTTGTACTAGAGGGTCCTAGGAAAGGACAGGCAGCGTCCAAATCCACTGTCGCTAAGTAGATTCGGCAAGTTATAATTCAGACTTATGATTTAAGGGGTAAGATTCCACCTTTTCAAGTCAAAGTGCACTCTACCAGGGCAGTTAGTGCTTCTTGGGCAGTGCGCCACCAGGCCTCCATGGCTCAGATCTGTAAGGCCGCAACTTGGTCTTCAGTACATACATGCACCAAGTTTTATCGGGTGGATGTAAGAAGGCATGAGGATATCGCCTTTGGGCAGTGTGCTTCAGGCAGCAGTATAGGTCCTCAAGTCTGGGGGTGCCCTATGGGTTGTCTCTCCTTCCCCTCAAATAGCATTGCTATGGGATGTCCCACATAGTGATTACTATGGTGCTCTGTGTCCCGTGATGTACGATAAAGAAAATAGGATTTTTATAACAGCTTACCTGTAAAATCCTTTTCTTGGAGTACATCATGGGACACAGAGGTCCCGCCCCTCTTTCTGGGACACAGAGGTCCCGCCCCTCTTTCTGGGACACAGAGGTCCCGCCCCTCTTTCTGGGGTTTAAGTATATTGCTTTGCTACAAAAACTGAGGTACTCCTGGTAGAAGGAGGGGTTATATAGGGAGTGAACTTTCTGTATTGGGTATACCAGTGTCCATCACCTGAAGGTGCCTATATACCCACATAGTGATTACTATGGTGCTCTATGTCTCGTGATGTACTCCAAGAAAAAGATTTTACAGGTAAGCTGTTATAAAAATCCTATTTTTTGCTGCAGGGGAAGCCAAAACTCTGGCTTGGAAGTGCAGACTCCTGGGAAAATTAGTGAGCCAATCACACAGGCAGGACATGTTTCTGGGGGGTGTTCTGTACACATTCTGTGTTCAGAAACCTCCAGGTAGCCATTGTGCATTTTACAGAAAATAACAGAGTTACAGATTGAAAAGGAAAGGTAATTTTTTAATTACATTCAATTTACAATATTGATTTGTGTCGCAGTTGTATATGCTGCATTATTATTTTTTTATTTGCTACTTTTTTCCCATGAAAGTGGAGTTACCCTTTAAGTTCCCCCACTACTATGAATAAACTTGAGGCAAATTCAGATAATTTAGATAAGGTTTGAACAATAAGAGGTTTGTATTATATTTAGGGCTGTAAATGTTAACCAGAGTACAGGGTGTGTTACCAATGGAGCTTTTTAGGAACAAGTATCTCCCGTAAATATTAGCAGCCATGTCAGATAGTTAAAAAGGAATACTCTTATGGAAACCCTATTGTGAACATTTTTGATTTGTTAGTATCAGATAGACCATAATACCAAGTGGGGTATCTTGGAGATTGTGAACTAGTACAGGTAACAAACGTGAGGTGCATTTCCTGTAGGAAAGCAATGCGACAATGAAGCCATTTTAATTCTTTATATACAGTTCCTTGAAAAATGTTTGTTAACCATAAATGTAATTGTATTTTGTTGGGATTTTATGTGAAAAACCAACACAAAGTGGCATATAATTGGGAAGTGCAAGGAAAATGATGAATGGTTTTCAAATTTTTTTGACAAATATCTGAAAAGTGTGGCGTGTATTTGTATTCACCCACCCTGAGTCAATACTTTGTAGAACCACCTTTCGCTGCATTTACAGCTGCAAGTCTTTTTGGGAATGTCTCTTCCAGCTTTGCACATCTAAAGAGTAAACTGCACATTCTTTGCAAAAAAGCTCAAAATCTGTCAGATTGGATGGAGAGCGTCTGTGAACAGCAATTTTCAAGTCTTGCCACAGATTCCCAATTGGATTTAGGTCTGGAATTTAACTGGGCCATTTAAACACATTATTCTTTGATCGAAACCATTCCATTGTAGCTTTGGCTGTACGTTTAGGGTCGTTGTCCTGCTGGAAGGTGAACTTCAGCCCAAGTGTCAAGTCTTTTGCAGACCCAAACAGGTTTTCTTCTAAGATTGCCCTGTATTTTGGCTCTGTCCATCTTCTCATCAACTCTGACCAGCTTCCCTGTCAGGGAAAAGCATCCCCACAACATGATGCTGCCACCACCATGTTTCATGGTGGGGATTGTGTGTTCAGGGTGATATGCAGTGTTAGTTTTCCACCACACATAGCAATTTCCTTTAGGCCAAAAAGTAAAATTTTAGTCTCATCTGACCATAGCACCTTCTTCCACGTTTGCCGTGTCCCCCACTTGGCTTCTCGCAAACGGGACTTCTTATGACTTTCTTTCAACAATGACTTCCATAAAGACCAGATTTGTGGAGTGCACGACTAATAGTTATCCTGTGGACAGATTCTCCCACCTGAGCTGTGGATCTCTGCAGCTCCTCCAGAGTTACCATGGGTCTTTCGGCTGCTTTTCTGATTAATACTCTCCTTCCCCAGCATGTCAGTTTAGGTGGATGGTCATGTCTTGGTATTTTTGCAGTTGTGCTATACTCTTTCCATTTTCGGATGATGGATTGAATAGTGCTCCGTGAGATGTGCCAAGCTTGCAATATTTTTTTATAACCCAACCTTGCTTTAAACTTCTCCACAACTTTATCCCTGTCTTGTCTGGTGTTTTCCTTGGCCTTCATGATGCTGTTAATTCACTGAGGTTCTCTAACAAACCTCTGAGGACTTCAGAGAACAGCTGTATTTATATTGAGATTAAATTACACACAGGTTGACTAATTAGGTGACTTCTGAAGGCAGTTAGTTCCACGAGATTTTAGTTAGGGGACTCAGAGTAGAGGGGGCTGAATACAAATGCACACCACACTTTTCAGATATTTATTTGTAAAAAAATTAAAAACCATTCATCATTTTTTTCCACTTCACAATTATGTGTCACTTTGTGTTGGTCTATTACATAAAATCCCAATAAAATACACTTACGCTTTTGGTTGTAACATAACCAAATGTTGAAAATTTCAAGAGGTATGACTAATTCAAGGTACTGTAGTTGGGGTGTTTTACCTGGGGTGTTAGGCCATAGATATTACAAGTGGTCAGGTTAACATTCGTTAAAAGATCATTAGAGCTCTTCTCTGTTTATACTGTTGAAGTCAAGACCAAAGGAATGGGGGGAAGATTAGGAAAAAATAAAAAAGTAGGAAACAGAAACACTGTAAATAGAGTCTATGGTATTTTAGACAAAATCAATCTACAATCTTCCTATACTCACAGGAGTAACACACAATAATATTGCACTTGTATACCCCAGGGGAAACCAAGGTGAACCCAAGAAAGGGAGGGCATGAAGGACTAATATGCACCTGAAAATGGTAATGGCAACACAGAACATTGGACTATGACAACAATAGGTCCAAAATTGTATTGATAAAAAACTTGCGGAGTATACTGCTTTCCCTAATATCTTAGGAGGAATATAATTAAGTAAAAGTGACCATATACGAAAACCAGCAGAGACGAAAACCCCCATTAAACTATAACAGTCAACCTTAAATACTGGTAACAATACAATATTGTGCCAAGCTGCTTACATTATACAGAAAACAGTGTGGATAATCTGAAAATTGGCCTTGCCAGCAAGGGGGTGCCTAGTATTGAAGTGGCTAATCCACCGTTGCATTTCTTTTTTTTTTTTTTGTAGTACAAACTGCACCATCATTGGCAATAATTTTTTGTAACATGAGAACCTCTTTTTCACCTACTATAGCCCTCCTTCCATCTTCCCCACATCCCACCCTCCATTAGTATCTGAACCCTACCTAACTTCTCTGCCCCATTATATTCTCCCTTCCTCAATCATAGGTTAAATACTCCTCCACTGATGCCAGACCCTTCTTCATTCATTTGTTATGGACCTGTTGGCATTTGTTTGCTCTGTTACCCACACTTCAGTTGGATGTTTCATGGTTAAATACTAAGAAGCCTGTGTCCTATACTGTAAAACAAAAAAAAAAAGGATCGCATGACAAGTCACGCCCCATTAAGTGCAATGGAACCGTTCTAATAGGAGCAACTTGACTCTCTCTGACTTAGAAAAAGGTTCCTGCACTACTTTCGGTGCAACTTCAGCAAAACTTGCATTGACTTCTGTTAAAGAAGCCGTATGCAAGTCGTGCCAAAGTCACGCTGGGATGTTGACTTCAAAGTCGCGGCAGTGTGAATTGGGCCTAATATCTATTTCTTGGAAGACAGTACATGATACAGATCCCTCCCCTCTGATTTTCATAATCTCCCTATTGCTTGTTACAAAACCTAGGCTAGCTGGGAGTGGGAGGGGTTTTATAGGGGATATGCCTACAGCTTTCTTTTTTGTCAGTGTCCAATCACCTGAAGGTAGCTGCATATAACCTGCGGTCAAAGGCTAAAAATCCTGTGTCCTGTACTGTATTCCAATAAACAGATTTTACAGGTAATTTTAAACAATCGGATTTTATTTTCACATGGTTGGATAATTAAAGTGAATCTTAACGCCATTTTTGAGTAAACATTTTGAATACTAATCAGCCTCCCTACCTGGCAAAGCAAACTTTAATGTGGCCATATTAGCTCATTGATATCATGAGCATCCTTACCTCTTGCTTACTTGCAGCTGTGGAGCGGGGACTTTCCCACCTGTAGCTCATGGGCTGGCAGAGATGCGATACTGGACAGCTTTCTGTGTGTTTGAACTGAGTTCAGATCTGAATCCATTTCATCCTTACTAAGGATTTGTAAGCTGCAATATATTACACTTTTGTTGTTGAATTTAGATACTTTAACTTAAAGCGGAGCGCCACCGAGAAAACATTTTTTAAAAGTCAGCAGCTACAAATACTGCAGCTGCTGACTTTTAAAACATGGACACTTACCTGTCCAGGGCGCCCGCGATGTTGGCACCCGAGGCCGAAGCGTCTCTCCGTCCTCGGGTGCTGCCGCCTCCATCTTCGGTAAGGGAATCAGGAAGTGAAGCCGTGCGGCTTCACTTCCTGGTTCCCTACTGCGCATGCGCGAGTCGCGCAGCGCAATACCAATGGTCCCTGCTGCCTCTGGGAGCCGTGTGTTTCCCAGCAGGCAGCGGGGAGGGTGCAGGAAGTGGCGTAAATACCCGCAGATTCTGCGGCTATCTACGCCGGAAGTGGGTACAGATACCTGTAATATATAGGTATCTGTACCCCCCTCCCCCCTGAAAGGTGCCAACTGTGTCACCGGAGGGGGGGGGAGGAATCTGATGAGTGGAAGTTCCACTTTTGGGTGGAACTCCACTTTAAGACAATGTATTCTATTTAATGTAATTTGTATCTCTTTTAAGATTTGATTGTTATTCTGAATAAAAAAAAGACAATCTATATGTAGTTATTCTGACAAGACTCGTCCCTCTTCTGACATAAGGAAATATGCAAATACATATGTCTCTGTGCATAGGCCCTAAATAAGGTTTCAAATGATCACCTCCTGACAATTCTACTGCATTAAATTTGGACACTGTTAAATTACCCATGAATCTGACCATGTACAAGCAAAGTAAAACAAGCAGCTAATTAAAAGACTGGCCTGTCAAAACACTTCTATGTCTATATAAAATAAGATTAAATGAATTGGAACACTGCAGCTTGGCATTATGCCACTTAATTAGACAAAACAACGGTATAGTTTGGTGTCATACAGTAGTTATGTTGTATATTAGTCAAGCGTTTTTTGTACAAAGCAGTTACTGTTTATGCAAAGAACTCAAAACTAGCTTTTAGTACCGTAGTCTTTTTTTTTTTTTTTTTTTTTAGCAAAATCTATTAGTGGAGACATTAAGGAAAGCCTTTTCAAAGGGGCAAGATGGTATTAACAAAACCAATCACAAATGCATTTTTTCTTCAAGCACATCTCTGGGTAAAGGGGATAATTATGAAAAGTGTGAGATTAGTGTGACTTTTGAATAGCCCCTTTGTTCCCCTAATGTTTATGTTTTATGGTGCAGTTAAAACTAAAAAATGGAAAAAGGAAAGATTCTCCTTTGCAGTGGGGGCAGCGCCTTCGCTGCAAGGGTTAAATGCTAGTTAAGGTCTAGAGGGCAATTTTACACACCCAATCCTATCCCTCGGTGTCCTCACAACCAGTGCATGGCTATGGGCTCTTCACTGTATTTGATTATATCAGAGGATCTGCAACCACCAAAATATAGGGCAGAAGTGTCTTACCACCTGGAGGAAATATCAGATAAGTAAAACTACTGTTTGAGGTCCCCTAGACTTAAATGAGCATTTAGAGGATAGGTTCACCTGTAGGAACATGTTACGCCGATAGTGTATCATGCTTCTAATCACCTGCCTCCTATGGCCAGAACCCCCTCCCTGTGACAGCGGGCTTGGGATCCTCTCCCCCACAGCCACTGTCTCATTTTAAATCAGAGAGCTGTGAATGTATAGACTACAAGTTCCATCTTCAACCAAGGCAGTTGGCTTGTAGTTCTACGAGAGTGCTGATCAGTGCCCTTGTAGTCTATTGACACTTCCTTCAGCTCTGAAGCTGACAATCCGTACAGCAGTGCGGGCACAGAGCTGTTAGGAGTGTCTGAAGGAGCCTGACATTACACCTGTGATTTTCCAGGGAAAATATGTGCATTTATTATTTTTTTCATAAAGGTGAATTTAGCATTTAAAGTGGTTGTAAAGGCTCGTTTTTTTTTATTTAAAATAATAAACATATCATACTGACCCCCACTGTGCAGCTCGTTTTGCACAGAGAGGCCCCGATCATCGCTTTCTGGGGTCCCCCGGTGGCTCCTCCCTGCATCAGATAACCCCCTAGGAGAAGCGCTCTCCCAGGGGGGTTACCTTGCGGGCACGCTCCCGAGTCCAGCATTCGGCGTCCATAGACACGAATGCCGGGCTCGCCCCTGCCCTCCGTGCTATTGGATTTGATTGACAGCAGCAGAAGCCAATGACTGCCCTGCTATCAATCTATCCAATCAAGAGCCGGGACCCCGTGCAGAGAGGGACAGCACGTCCCTGACGAGCGAAATACGGAGCTCAGGTAAGTAAAACAGGGGGGGCCGGTGACTGCCAGAAGTTTTTTTCACCTGCATAGGATGCATTAAGGTGAAAAAACACGAGGATTTACAACCCCTTTAATCCCTGCAGTGCGAGGACAGCGCCACTGCAAGGGAGGATTTTTCCATTTCCCTAGAGTTCAACTTTAACTGCACCATAACAAATCACAGTTAAGGGTACTTAGGGGCTATTGAAAGATAAAAACAACTGTCTCCAATTTTTAGAATTATCCCTGACACAGGATTAAAATCCTTCACTTATGAAAATACCAATAATGTACCAGACAGTAAAAACACAAAGAGATCTCATATGTTCACAACTGTATATTAACAGTCTATGCCCACAGCAAGGTATGTTTTCATAATCTGAATGTATTAAGATATAAAAAGGGTGGGTAAACTTAATTGCCATATAAAAGCATTTGCTGTAAAACAGGACACTAGCACAACAAACATACCCACTACAACCACTGGAAAATAAATGTAAATTCTAAATACAAAGAGTTTACTCTTTACCAGCAGGGCCACAGTTACTAGCACCAATTTCCTTTAGCCTTGTAAAATGTTGGAAGATCTCATTTGACCTGGGGGATAATGACCATTCAGAAGAACTTTGCATTTTCTGTACAAGATTGTTGCCCAGTTCTACTGATAAAAGGTCCTAACATTGTTAATATGTTTATTAATTTGTTTACAAAGTTCAAATTTAAAAGCTAAGGAATACACTAGGGGCATTTTTTATTCTTTTATTTATAGAAGTAATGCATATATCTGGTGATCCTGCTGGTCCCCTACTGACTGAAGGGTGTCTGGTTTGATACTGACCATGCTAAGCACAGAAGCAGATCTATGCTAGCAAAATTAGATTGTGTTTTAGGATCCATTCACACTATTGTATTACCACAACTCTTAGGAACACACGGCACGTGTGTTGGTGCGATGTTCTGCCTTTCATTCTGAATTCCACCTTAATGTAACTTGACAACAGACATGCATTGCAGCCCAGCAACGCACTAGAGTAGAGTTGCTGTGAGCTTTGAACAGGCTGCCCTAATGCAATGCATGACACAATGGGGGTGGGGGGGGGGATTTACTAAAACTGGAGCGTGCAAAATCTGGTGCAGCTTTGCAGAGAAACCAATCAGTTTTCAGGCTTTATTGTCAAAGCTTAATTAAACAAGCTGAAGTTAGAAGCTGACTGGCTACCAAGCACAGCTGCACCAGATACAGAATGCCGCAGTTTTAGTAACTCTCCTCCAATGTGTGTTAACGTGGCACTGTAGACCAGGCTGGTGTGAATGGGCCCTTACACTTCCCTTGGACATACAGGATGCCATGCCAGCGCATGGTGTGCCTGTGGTCCTGTAGTCAGACAGAATTATCACAGGCTAACACCCAATAGCAGCCTGTGAGAGAGTGGAACACAGAAAAGTATGAAGGAGAATGTAATTTCTATACACAATGGATAAGCATTAATAAAGAGGTACTTGCAGTCACGTAAACACTTGGTTGAACTAATATTTCAGAAAGAGGCTGTCAAACTGCTAATATCTGTGTTCCCCACAACTCAATATAGTATAGAGTATAGACAGCTAACCATTGCATAACTATATCCTCGAATTTCCTCAATATTGCAGAAGTATTCCACCCATTCTCTTTTAGTACCCATAGATCTATTTCATAAACATACAGGCTAAGCGTGCATGTTTTTTTCCCTGTGCAGATATTTTGAAATTGTCCATATCTCTTGAGGGAACAACAGTTATTGACTGGGAAAAACCATCATAGCCAATCAACAGTTATTCCAAGACTGGTCAGCCTAGGAATGTCTGGACAAGTTAGGACCTTTATCAGTAGAACTGGGCAACAATCTTGTACAGTCATGTGAAAAAAATAGGTACACCCCATGAAAATTGTTGACTTTTTCAACATATCTGAACAAACATTGGAGCTTGATTCAAACAGTGACTATAGATAAAGGTTATACACTTGAACAAATGACACATAAAACTGAAATTGTGTATTCATTTTCATTATCTAAATTAACAAAAATGCAGATTTATTATATTGAAAAAATTGTCCAGTACTGCCTGGCCCAGCAAAAGCTACCAAAGAGCTGATGGTACACAATCTCCAAAAAAAACTAAATTTCATTGTGGGGTGTTCAGGTAACTCTTGTAACAGTTGGGCTTAAAGCGCAAGCATCTACAACCACAAAAATATTGTACCAATAAAAACTGTATGACAGGTGTGTTAAGAAAAAGTTTTTGCTGTCCACAAACAACATTAGAGCAAGATTACAGTTTGCCATTGAACATATAGACAAATACCAGGCCTTCTGGAACATTTGCTGAAGACTGATCAAAGAGTTGTTTGGCCACAGTATTAGTAGGCATGTTTGCCACAAACCAAAGATAGTATGGTGGAGGAAATGTTATAGTCTGGGGTTGCTTTACTGCATTAGGAGTTGGGAAGCTTGAGTCAACTATACATTCTGCATGTCAAAGTTTGCTTGATGAGATTTTTTTGTTTAATACTCCCAGGTCCCAACAATGACCATTGAAGATCTGCAGGACATTTGCATATACTGTGCAAGCGGCAAATGCTCACGTAAGTGTAGTGTAATTTGGATATTTAGCGATCACTAACCTGTGAAAAATTTGCTATCATGCTAACTTGTGCCCTCAGCTGCCCCAACTTGATCTTATCTTAAAGTGACTGTAAAGGTAATTAAAAAAAAATAACAAACATAGTATTACTTACCTGTTCTGTGCAATGGTTTTGCAGAGCAGCCCAGATCCTCCTCTTCAAGGGTCCCCCACTGGCACTTTTGGCGCCTCCTCCTTTTCTGAGTGCCCCATAGCACCATGTCCAGAGACGAGAGCTACTAATATCAGGCACAGTGCTGGATCAAGAGTATTTAAGGGGGGGGTGGGGGCTTAACACAGGTGTTTTTTTGCCTTAATGCAGAGAATGCATCAAGTAAAAAAAAAATGTCTGCCTTTATAACCACTATGTTATTCTGTCAAGTTACACAAACCTTTTTTTTTTTTTCTTGTGTACATCGCAATGTAGTGTCAAAAAGAGATTAAAGCTCTCCTAAAGTAAAACAAATCTGTTCACCTTAAAGTGGTTGTAAACCTCAGTCATGAAATCTGAACAAAGCACATATATCTGTAGTGTTTACTTGTCTCTAAGCGTTGTTTCTTTCTGGTGCTTTGTTCCTCGGATATCGGCTCAGGTGGGAAATAGGACAAAGCTGTTGGCAAATCCGGCCGCGTGTACGTGGCATGATTTGCCAACAGGCTAAACTCCGTCGGCATTTCCGACAGAAGGATTTAGAACATGTTCTATATAGGAGTCCGTCGGAAATGCCAACAAAAAAAGTCTGATGGGGCATACACACGGTCGGAATGTCCGACCGAAAGCTCCCATCTGACTTTTTCTGTCGGGAAGTCTGGCCGTGTGTACACGGCATTACAGTTCTTCTTGGACTCCAGCAACATCTGCTCCAAGTCAAAATGATGCACATCTCATGCACTGCTGAGACATAGCTAGGTACTGATTAAGAGTAATTGTGTGTCTCCTGTGTCATTGACATAAGCTGGTGTTTAGTGACTAATGCATCTGTATAAATAACTGCAATGAAACCTGTTGGAAGAGAGAGTGTGTGAAAGGTGCCTTCTATTGTGCTAGTAAGCCTCCTTGTGTCTTTGGTCACCTTGTGCTTACATGTGGCCACTTACAATAGATCATAACAATTTTAAATATATAATGTTTATAGGCCTACTTTTGTTTTTAACAAATTTGGTTGGGGTAGAAAACGCAAATTCAAAGTTGAAATATTCAATTCAAAACACAGACTTGTCCTGAGGGTAGAATACTACAAGACCCTTTTTTGCTGTCTATTCTTAATTGATCTAGGGAACCAATATCACTTATCTTGGGATCAGTAAGGATTTTTCTTCCTCCTGTTATGTCTTCCAGTAAACTAAAGATGCAAGGATGAATAAAGTGAAGGTATTTTTTTAAGTGAAATAAAAAAAGATGTTATACGTAACTGCTCTGTGCAAACTGTGTGATGAGGGGGCCAGGTTATGTGCATCCACAGGCCCACACAGGGGCCTCTACTACCCCCCCTACGCCCTCCTCACAGGATGTGACTGACAGCAGAAGGAGCCTATGGCTCCCGCTGCTCTCGGATTCCCCTGTGAAACCAGGATAAGGGAAGAGTGGCGCTGCAGATGGGATAACACCACTGGATCAGGAGAGTACGCAGGTACGTATTTAGCGATTTTTGGGAGAGGGGGTGAGGAGAGATTCTTAACTGCATGCCGACCGTATAACTTGCATATACAGTGGCAAGGAAGCTATGTCCTGCCAGATTACATACTATGTAGGTGGTCTGGCACTTCCGGGTAGGATGTTGATCAGAGGGTGCTGGCCAATGAATGACCGGCGGCACCCGCTGATTGTTGGGAAGACACACAGGACAGAGAAACATGGCAGAGCTCTGCTCTGTTCTGTCAGTGGGGGAGTAATGGACTTTCTTTCCCCACAAAGCAGGGAATAAAATCCATTACTTCTTGTAGTAGAAGCACCACACACAGTATACACCAAAACACTGCTTAGTCACACATTTAATCCTTTGATCACTCTAGATGTGTAACCCCATCCAAGCCAGTGTCATTAGTACAATGACAGTGCATATTTTTAGCACTGATCGCTGTATTAGTGTCACTGGTTCCCAAAAAAGTGTCAGTGTCCAATTGTCCACCACAATATCGCAGTCTCGCTATAAATCGCTGATTGCTCCTATTACTAGTTAAAAAAACAATCCAGTATATATCCCATAATTTGTAGACGCTATAACTTTTGTGCAAACCAATCAATATATGCTTATTGGGATTTTTTTTTACCAAAAATATGTAGCACGATACATATTGGTCTAAATTTATGAAGACATTAGATTTAAAAAAAAATATATATATATATATTGGATATGTAATATAGCAGGAAATTTTTTTTTTTAAATTGTCGGGTTTGTTTTGTTTATAGCGCAAAAAATAAACCTGAGGTGATCAAATACCACCAAAAGAAAGCTCTATTTGTTGGGAAAAAAGGGCATACATTTTATTTGTGTACAGTGTTGCATGACCACGCAATTAACAGGTAAAGTAACGCAGTGCTGTATCGCAAAAAATGGCCTGGTCATTAAGGGGGTAAACCTTCCGAAGTGGTTAATGCACAGAATGCATTAAAGTTGTTGTAAAGTTTGTTTGTTTTTTTTTTTTTACCTTAAAACATTCCCTGTATTAAGGTAAAAAAACCTTCTTTGTGCAGCTCCACCCCAGGCTCCCCTTATACTTGGTCATGGAGACAGCAGCGGGAGCCCCTCGATCTTGCAGCTGTCAATCACAGCCAGTGAGAAGAGAGCAGGGGCCAAGACACGCTGTGCAAGACCATTGCAGAGCAGGTAAGTATGACATGTTTATTAATTTAAAAATATATGTTTAAAATTACTTTAAGGTAAAAAAAAATGGCTTTGACTTTAGAACCACTTTCATTGACATTAGTCTTATTACCATGTACCATAATGATAAATCACATTTAATTTAAAATTAAAGTCTTTGTTACAATGATCTGACATTATCGGATGATGCACTCTGTGAGTCATATGGGGGGAAATCATTGGCTGATTGTTCATCACCAGTAAAGATGGAGATGTAGGAAAGAGATAACGGTGACACAGAGTCTGTTTGGATCACTTGATCTCCAGTTATACCGGATACTGGAATGGAGTGGTCAGGAGGCAGCATTTGCACTTGACTTGAAAATTTAGAAGCTGGCCTCCTGTTCTTGCAGAATCTGGGAGATGCATGTTCTCTATTAATCTGCACTCGCATGTCTGCTTTGTGAACTGTACGAATGTGTTTCTTCATGTTACTCGGATGCCTGCAGCCTTTCCCACAGATCTGCAAAACAAAATAACGTTCAGAGATTTGGCAAAAAAAATCCAAAAATACATTCTATCTTTATTTTACGAAAGGTATCTGGTTTTAGTTGGGGCATTTTTTTACTTCTATTTGTACTGATAACTAATGTCACCAAAAGAGAAAGTGATAGGAAATTCCTAAAAAAAGAGGAATTCTTCTAATGGGGCAAGTCTATAAGGAGACTTCCCTTCACTATGGAAGATTTCCTCCCTTCCAGTTGTGTCTTTGGGACAGAATATAAAGTGAAATTTGTACAATGGTACACAGACAGCAAAAAAAATAATCAGGGATTTTAACCCTTCTCTACTCTATCCAAAGCAAATACTCTGTAAACGATCAAATAAATTATCAACAAGGGATCAAGCCAGAGATGTCATTGCATGATAATAAAAGACCAACCATGGCCAGCTTAAAAAAATATTTCTAGAACATTGCCCTGTTGCTAAGAAATCTTCCTTTTAAACCTTCTGAGAAACTGACACCTCCAGGGTGTTGATCTCATATGTCCTCACTGAACTCAGGTTGTTCCTTCTGCCAGCCTTCAAGACACTACTGTGTCCCTTAGTACTGAGACAGACACTCCCAGAAGTGACAGTTTCTCAGATTACTGAGGATTTTTTTTTTTTTACCAGAGAAGCGTTTGGTGGCACGGGCAGAGGTAGAGAGAAGCGTTTGGTGGCACAGGCAGAGGTAGAGGTATGTACCCTCTTCTTTTAGGGTTGCTTTAAGGTGAAGCACCAAAACATAGTGGGTGGATGAGCCTAATTTCAGGACTAAGCCCTCCTATTTAGTGAGGTGGGAAAGAATAATGTTGTGACTCAGCCTTAAAGGCATAAATGTCGGGTGACAAAGAAAAACCTGATTTAGAGCAGCTTAGCAAGAGCGGTTTCAGCCTAGTGCAAGAATCCAGTGTTTGAATAAGTTGAAAACCCAAAGTACCATGCTAAAAATAAGACATAAATGAGGTATTATAAATAACAATATACATTAAATAAATCCAGTGATAGTACACATTAAATTAAAAAAAAATATAGTCCCATAGAGAAATATCGGTGATGTGAGTTGTCCCAAAGTGAAAAGTGAATCAGTGAAGGGAATCTTGACCCACAAAGTCACTCCACCAAAGCTATCGCTCGTAACGTCATCAGGCTCTCTGAAACCAGGAAGTAGTTCATTTATTTCCTGGGACTGGCTGTTTAAGCGCTTATTACCATTTAATATGTAAGCAGTCTGTACACATTTTTACTAAATATTATATATAGTTTTATGCGATGTGGTCTCGGCTCTTTTTCCATATTGACATGGGGTATCTTTGATTGCCAATGTGGCGCCTAAAAGAATACAGTGGTGATCCGGAGGATGTTTATCATCCATACCAGTGACCATTGAGATTCATATGCCTTTTTGACTCTTTCTTGGTTAAACAGTTTACTAACTTTGGTGAGAGTTTTTTTTTTTTTTTTTTGTACACTAAGGTGGTGGTGCACTCAAGGGTGTTGTAGTATCCAGAATATCAACTATGTGGATCAAGATTCCCTTCTCTGATTTACTTTTCACATCACTGATATTTCTCTGTGGGGCTATATATTTAGTTTTTTAGTGTGTACTAGCACCGGCTTTATTTGATGTATATGGTTATTTATAATACCTCATTTAGGTCTTACTTTTAGCATGGCACTTTGGGTTTACAATTTATTTATATATAATTTATATGAGATCTTGTGCCAGCTGCTTTTACACTTTTCAATGCAAATTCGTGTTTATTTTTAGGAATCCAGTGTTGTCTGCTCCTGAATAGAACTTTCATATAATCATAAAACTATTTTTATAAATAATAGTAAGACATTTGGTAAGAGTGTGCAACAAAAGTTGGTCAGACTTGAGTTAACAAAAAAATAGCTATTATTAATCAATCCATAGGAAACAAAAGTCTCTTACCAAAAGGGACTGGCATGTGCCAATATATGCATAATAATTCAAAGTCTGCCTCCAAAAGGGTTAGAAAGTGTATACATTTGGTCTTGTAGGGAAAGGCAGCACATATGAGAGCCGTTAAAGCCGTAGTTAAAATGATCCCATGTGGCTCTGAGGGGAAGTAAGCCTGTGTTGTGGATAAAGTAATTTGGAACCTCAGTGTATCAGAAAGACAGAGAACGATGATGAAGAAGGAAGGAAAAAGGTGGTGAGGGGGCTGGAATGATCTGGCATAGATAAAAAGGTACCTGTCCCCAAATATTATATTTCTATAGTGGCAATGGCAAGGGAAGGAAGTGAACTAAAGGGACCAAGTGTTATAAATAACAGCTGAAGTTAGAAGAGAGAATCCAATATGCCAAAATGTTAATAAAGTTTCCTTGTCCGTCACTGTCATCCATCCATCAGTCTCTACACCAGGGGTCTCAAACTCGCGGCCCGCGGGCCAACTGCGGCCCGCGGGACAATATTTTGCGGCCCCCCGCCTGGAAAAGCACTCTGAACGCACTTGGTGCAGGTCAGCCTCCGGCGGTGTTACACAGCGGGCAGCGCTCCACCGCCAAGTACAGTACCTCGGCGTCTCACCAGGGGGAGTAAGTGGCGGTGGAGCGCTTCCCGCTGTGTAACACCGCCGGAGGCTGACCTGCACCAAGTGCGTTCAGAGCGGCGACTTCATCTTCTTCGATGGGAGGGACACGGAGAGGCAAGTACCAGCCTCTCCCCTCTCTTTCCCGTTCAGGCGACAGGACGTTCTGCCATTGGAGGCCCTGCATGGGAGGAGGAGACGCAGGGGTTTCTCAATGGGCGTCTCCTTCTCCCTGGCTGTGTTGTGATCCAATCACATCAAAGAGTGTCACAGACAAGGAGTTTTTTTCTTCCTGGCTGTGACTCTCACTGTGATTGGATTGAGGCACATGGAGAAGGAGACGCCCATTGAGAAACCCCGGCGTCATACAGGGCAAGAAATATACAGGGGGCACAGCAGAGTGGAGGAGTGCTACCAGACAGGTGCGTGCCCACCCTAAAGGTATTTGGCTACTCCTGTGAGTAAAAATCAGGTCCTCTTTAATGTTGCCGAAGGTCATGCTAGGCAGCTAGGGGGACTGGGAAACTCTATTTCCGCTCATCCAGAGCACCTTGTGCTGAAGTGGGTATCTCAAGGCACCATAGGCCTAAGTTTTTGGTACGCAGCCCCAAATATGTCTTGCTCAAAGCCTGCAGTGAAGAGAAAGGTTGATGATGAGCACAGACAATTTCAGGAAAAGTGGGAAAAGCAATATTTCTTTATTGAGCACAAGGGCATCCCAACTTGTCTTATTTGCACAGAGAAAGTTGCAGTGCCCAAAGAATACAATTTGAAGCGTCATTACACAACTAGACATGCTGAGGAGTATGCAAAGTACCAGGAAGATGAGAGAGCCAACCAGGTTGCTAAACTTAAGACATGTCTGCTGAGGCAACAAGATTTCTTTAAGAAAGCAACCAAAGAGAATGATGCAGCAGTCGAAGCCAGCTACGTAGTTAGTATGATGATTGCTAAAGCAGGAAAGTCATTTAAAGAAGGGGAATTTATAAAAAAGTGCATGTTACAGGCTGCAAGTATTATCTCTCCAGAAAAGAAAGGTCAGTTTAGCAACATCAGCCTTTCTTCCAACACCGTGGCAGAGCGCATTTCTGACCTTTCAAGTGACATTTATGATCAACTGTGTGAGAAAATAAAATGTTTCAGTGTATACTCAGTCGCTCTTGATGAGACCACAGACATCACCGACACTGCCCAGCTTGCAATCTATGTCCGGGGTGTTGATGACAATTTTGAAGTCACAGAGGAGTTGCTCTCACTAGTTCCAATGCATGGCCAGACCACCGCCCAAGAGATATTTCACCAGCTGTGTGATGCTTTTCAGAATGCTGGTTTGCCTTGGAGGAAGTTTGTCGGAATAACAACTGATGGAGCGCCATCAATGATCGGGAGGAAAAAAGGACTGGTGGCACTTGTTAATAAAAAAAAGAAAGAGGAAGGTTTAGAGGAGGTCATTGCTCTGCACTGCATCATTCATCAGCAGGCCCTTTGCAGCAAATGCCTGAAGTTTGACAACGTGATGTCTTTCGTTGTGAAATGCATCAACCAAATCAGATCCAGGGGCTTAAAACACAGAATATTTCGTGCTTTTTTAGAGGAAATAGAGTCAGAATATGGGGATGTGCTCTACTTTACCGAGGTGCGTTGGCTCAGCAGGGGAAACGTATTGAAGAGATTTTTTGAGTTGAGAGCGGAAGTGAAAGCTTTTATGGAGAAAGATGGGGCTTCTGTTCCTTTGCTAAGTGATCCAAAATGGCTCATGGACTTAGCTTTTTTAGTTGATATCACACATGAGCTTAATGTACTGAATAAGAGGTTACAAGGCCAGGGGCAACTTGTCAGTGCTGCCTATGACAGCGTGAGAGCGTTCTCTACAAAACTTATATTGTGGAAAGACCAGCTTTCTCAAACAAACCTTTGCCATTTCCCAGCATGCAAGTCACTCATTGATTCAGGCACACTATTCAGTCATGAGGAGTATGTGGATGTCATTTTGAGGCTACAGGAGGAATTTGATCATAGATTTGCAGACTTCAAGAGACACAGAGCCACATTTCAAATTTTTGCAGACCCCTTCTCCTTTGATGTGCAAGATGCCCCTCCAGTGTTTCAAATGGAGCTCATTGACCTGCAGTGTAACTCTGAACTCAAAGCCAAGTTTAGGGATGTGAGTGGAAAAGCAGACAAACTTGGGCAATTTTTAAGAGAATTGCCCCCCAGCTTCCCTGAGCTTTCCCGAATGTTCAAGCAGACCATGTGTCTTTTTGGGAGCACATACTTGTGCGAAAAGCTCTTCTCTACCTTGAACTTCAATAAGTCAAAGTACAGGTCTAGAATTACTGATGCTCATCTTCAAGCTGTGCTGAGGGTCTCAACTGCTTCCTCACTTACGCCAAATGTGGCTCGGCTATGCAAGAGTAAGCGCTGTCAGATCTCTAGCAGCAAGAAGTAGGCAGATAAAGCCATGTTCAAACAGTTTATGTCCATTCATGTTCTAAAAGTTAAATGTTAAAGAACTGTTAATAAAGACATTTGAATCTGAATAATGATATTTTGTAAGCGCATTTTTTGTGGAAAACTTGATGCGGCCCAGCCTTACCCAGAATCTACCTCCAGCGGCCCCCAGGTAAATTGAGTTTGAGACCCCTGCTCTACACGCTGCTTTACTGGAGATAGATTGAGACCATCAGTTAATTGGGATTGCCAATGTAGCAGCTGTGAGGTAATTTCAGAGAAATCCCTTATTCTAGCTGGACAAATAATACTGGGAAGTACAGATAGCAACATTTTAACAGTGTTGTCAATCATTTAGCTACTTTATAATGGACTTAAAACTTTGAAATGGCCGAGTTACTTTATTTTTATTTTTTTTATTAAAGAAGTAAGGAGTTACAGTATCCTCCAAATAGCTTTAAAACATCCTTAAAACATTGTATCTGTCAAACTAAACTAACTGAAAGAGATTTCTTGCCATTTGGTCAGAACTTAAATCATAGGTCCAGCAAGTAGTAAGGTTTATTTGGAATGTTTGGAAACGGTCAGCAGCAACCTGGGATCAAGATATTTTATTGTTGGTAAGCACATTCAAAACATTTTTCTTTCCCTTTGGGATTGTTAATGATACACCTAAAGCAAGCCATAGATGGTGCCATTTTCTTTCCTGGAACCACGGGTTGCAGAAAAGAAAATTGTTAGATTCCCCCATCAACACAGTAATTTTTGCTAGCACCTATACCCGCAATAAATGGCATGCCGAAAATCCTACACGGTGGTTGTACCCAAGTTGACCGATGGATCGACTTGGGTACATTCAGCCTGCCCATAGATGGTTCGAATCTCGGCCGGTCCCTGCTAAACCTACCAAGATTCTAACCATCTATGGCTAGCTTAAGACCCCAGATATCTGTACTAAGTTTTGAAGTTAGAAATTATCTAATTTTGTAACTATTTGAGTAGTATAGAGAGAATATAGGAGGGAAGTCAGGGGTTAGAACACATAACATAGTAAATAAATTGTGTGAAATGTCAACCTACCCGTTGACCTAATCTGATCTTCCTAAGGAGGTGTTCTACAAAGAAAATATGAATGGTGACATGGAGAAAGCCCTGTCTGCTGCCATTTGTAATTTAAAAAGGGTTTTGGATATTGTGCCATATTCTTGATTACCTACATAAGTGTACAACAGAGTGCTCTGATCCAGGAAAGCATGTGTGGTGGCAGGTCATTATGTAAAAGGATGAGCCAAAGGCCTTCTCCATATTCACAGAAGGCAGAAGAACTGGAGAGGCCCCCGACTGGATATAAGAGACCAGGTTTAAAGCGGAACTGAACCCTGCTATTCTTTTCAGCCCAGGAAGCTGCCATCTTGGCTTCTGTTTGATGTTTAACTTTTATGGTGGTGCACATGTGATCAGTTACTGCACCAACCATTTAATGGTTTTACAGCTTGGTTGAGAGCACAAGCAAATGTAAGTTAGAATTCCTGGCATGCTGTTAATAACTGTTTTTTTTTTAAAACCGTTACATCGTTGGGTTTAGTCCTGCTTTAAGGCCTCGTGCCTCTTTCACTGTCACAAAGCCAACAATGATTTAATTAGTTGACTTTCTGTAAGAACTGTATCATCTTGCTGGCCGGCATTTTAGTCTAAAACTTGACATAACAATTTAACAAGCTGGCACAGTTGGTAGTAGTACTTACTTTGCAACGATATGGAAGTTCTCCAGTATGAGTCCACGTATGCCTCTTGAGTTCTGAAATGCGGTGAAAAGACTGAACACAGAAGTCACACTTAAACTTCTTCACTCCACTGGCCAACACAATAAGATATAGGAAAACATAAATGGTCACATAAAACATGTTCAGATTGGAAAATCAACTTTGCTAATTTGGTAACACTAATACATAAAAGCAAAGATTTGAGGGTCAATACACCTCTCTACATTTCAGTTGTTGGCTCAACACACCTCTTAAACTACCCACACACATGAAGTACTGTATATGTTGTCCAAACTGCAGCAGATTTTGCTATACCCATTGTTGGCCAAATTTGAAAAAGGAGGTAGTCTGGGCAAGCGCCAACTATCCATATCTGGTGTGTATTGGAGTTGCTGTATATTAGAGATTTTAAAGCCTTTATACTACTATATCTTCTATTCTGTCATTTGATATCTAAGTAAATATGTCTTAGCCTTAAAAGTTGGAAGCAACCCACAAACATTCTTATTCTCAAAGAAGGTCTAAAACAATGCTTTATGGAAACACAGCAAGCAAAGGAGAGACTGGGCTGTAATACACTGTATGCACAATTATTAGGCGAGTATTTTGACCAAATCATGATTTTTTATTTTTATGCAGATTGTTTAACTCCAAGCTGTATAAACGTGAATGCTAATTGGATTTAAGCATATCAGGTGATGTGCATTTGTGTAATGAGGGAGGGTGTGGCCTAAGGAGATCAACACCCTACATCAAGGTTAGCATAATTAATAGGCAGCTTCTTTTCCTCAGGCAAAATGGGCCAAAAAAGTGATTTAACCTCCCTGGTGGAACGATTATTTCAGATTTTTGATGCTCAAAGCGGTACAATGTTTTGCATGGAAATTTGGTGTTTTATATTGTAGGCCTGTAATTCTTAGTAATAACACACTTAAATCTGTCCAAACAAGAGTCTAGTAGACATCCCGGGTATAATAAAGTTTGAAACATGAAATCATAAGTTATAATATAATAAATAACTATAAATAATTATAACAAATAATAATAATAATAAAAATTATTCAATAATGTAATCAAATCAAAAACACTGAAATTTGCTCAGTTGCAGAATTGTCGCTGTCATTACTTTCAGTGTTTGATGACGGATTTCCCCATGAATCACTATCGCTCAATTCTGCAAGTGATTCTAATTGATTATCGCTGTTTTCTAGCTGGTCTAAAGCCGCTTTTAATGTAAAGGGACACTTTTTGGTTGCTATGGACAATCTCGTTTCCAGGCAGAAAGAACAGCATTTATAATATAAAACTGCATACAGGGCACTGGACAAACCATTAGGGACAAAAGAGATGTGAAATAATTTGATACAGTAATGTAATCTGTAAAATTACAGTGTACTGTATGTGTAATGTGTTTTTTACTTTTTGAATTTGGGGCCATTCTCCGTCCCTGTGCGTCGCAACACTCGCAGGGAACGGAGCTCTGCGCTGTGATAGATCCGGCAGAGGACATGGCTCGCACACACAGTGGGGAGACATCGCAGGATCCTGGGGACAAAGTAAGTAACTTTGCCTGGATCTTGCGATGCGATCCCAAGTGTGGCTCGGGGATACTGAAAATTCACCCCGAGCCACACTTGGGATTACCGCTAAGGAGGTTAACTGACTCTGAAAAGTAAAAAATTGTAAAAAAAAAAGTCTTTCAGGGGGATGCAGCACTCTTGAAATTGCAAAGATATTGGGGCATGATCACAGAACCATCAAACGTTGTGTTGAAAATAGTCAACAGGGTTGCAAGAAAGACGTTGAGAAAAAAAAGACGCAAGTTAACTGCCAAAGATTTGAGAAGACTCAAACGTGAAGCTACCAGTAACCCATTATCCTCCAGTGCTGTCATATTCTAGAACTGCAACCTACCTGGAGTGCCCAGAAGTACAAGGTGTTCAGTGCTTAGAGCCATGGCCAAGGTAAGGTAGGCTGAAACCCGACCACTACTGAACAAGGCACATTGAAACGTCAAGACTGGGCTAAAAATTATCTGAAGACAGGTTTTAGGGACTGATGAAAAGTCCCTATTGATTGATGGACCAAATAGATGGGCCTATGGCTGGATCAGTAATGGGCACATAGCTCCACGTCGACACCAGCAAGGCAGAGGTGGGGTAGCAGCATGGGCTGGTATTATTAAAGATGAGCTAGTTGGACCTTTTCAGGTTGAAGATGGACTCAAAATCAACTCCCAAACCTACTGCCAGTTTTTAGAAGACACTTTCTTCAACCAGTGGTACAGTAAAAAGTACTCCACTGCGTGGCTAGCCAGTAAAGGCCTTAAAGACCTCTCTGAATAGTGTCTGGGAGGTTGTGGTTGCTGCTGCACAAAAAGTTGATTGTCAACAGATCAAGAAACTGGCACTCCATGAATGGAAGGCTTATGACTGTTATTGAAAACTGTGGCTATATTGGTCATTGTTTGTGTCAGAAATGTATATTTGTAAGTTTTGAGTGGTTTGTTTATTATTCTCACTTTAACAGATGAAAATAAACAGTGAGATGGGAAAATTTTTGTTTTTAATTTAATTGCATAATAATTCTGCACGCTAAGTCTCGGTTTACACTGGGGCGGCTTCAAAGTCGTCTAACTCTGAAGCTGCCCCACACAGCGCAACAAAGTTAAACGGATGTGCTTTCTTTGTTCAGCTTCCCTCCACTCCCCTCGCAGCTATTACCAATTCTCAAAATGACAGCCAGTATTTGCTGTGTATTACATAGCGGTAATCAAAATGCAGCCACCCCTGTGTAAAGTGACACTTGCAGATAGTCTGCATGTGTCATCGAGTTAATACATTGTAACAAGTATTGGTACATTGAGCTACTTGTGAATGAAATAGTAACTGCAAACGTTTGACCTTTCATTTGCACATTAACATAAGTTAAAGCAGTAATAAACCCAAAAGCAAACATTTATTATATTGCAGCTTACTCATTCTTAGATGTGATGGCTGCATTAGTTTCCTTTTTTAGGCTCTGTTTTATTTTTACCTGGTGATCTAGACAGTAAGTCTGATGTTTTTCAACAGAACAAGCAGGCCTGCTGATGTAGCAATTAAAAGGGTCAAGACAAACCATTTAACACATACACCTACAATGATCAGCTTTTATTTACTGTGCCTTGAAAAAGTATTCATACCCTTTGAAATTTTCCACATTTTGTCATGTTACAACCAAAAACATAAAATATATTTTATGTGATAGACCAACACAAAGTGGCACATAACTGTGAAGTGGAAGGAAAATGATAAATGTTTTAATTTCTTTTTTACAAATAAATATGTGAAAAGTGTGGTGTGCATTTGTATTCAGTCAATACTTTGTAGAACCACCTTTCACTGCAATTACAGCTGCAAGTCTTTTTGGGGAGGTCTCTACCAGCTTTGCACATCTAGAGAGTGACATTTTTGCCCATTCTTCTTTGCAAAATAGCTCAAGCTCTGTCAGAATGGATGGAGAGCGTCTAAACAGCAATTTTCAAGTCTTGCCACAGATTCTCAATTGGATTTAGGTCTGGACTTTAACTGGGCCATTCTAACACATTAATATGCTTTGATCCAAACCATTCCATTGTATCTCTGGCTGTATGTTTAGAGTCGTTGTTCTGCTGGAAGGTGAACCTCTGCCCCAGTCTCAAGTCTTTTTCAGACACTAACAGGTTTTCTTCTAAGATTGCCCTGTATTTGGCTCCATCCATCTTCCCATCAACTCTGACCAGCTTCCCTGTCCCCGCTGAAGAAAAACATCCCCACAACATGATGCTGCCACCACCATGTTTCATGGTGGGGATTCTCCCACCTGAGCTGTGGATCTCTGCAGCTCCTCCAGAGTTACCATGGGCCTCTTGGCTGCTTCTCTGATAAATGCTCTCCTTGCCCGGCCTGTTTAGGTGGACGGCCATGTTGTGGTATTTTTGCAGTTGTGCCATAGTCTTTCCATTTTTGGATGATGGATTAAACAGTGCTCAATGTTCAACCCTTGGTATATTTGTTTTATAATCTAACCCTGCTTTAAACCTCTCCACAACTTTATCTCTGACCTGTCTGGTGTGTTCCTTGGCCTTCATGATGCTGTTTGTTCAGCAAGGTTCTCTAACAAACCTCTGAGGGCTTCACATAACAGCTGTATTTATACTGAGATTAAATTACACACGGGTGGACTTTATTTACTCTGAAGAAAATCGGTTAAACGATTAAAACGCGTCAGCCCCATCTGCTGACAGTCACCACCTGGACTGTACTCATCATCCCCTGTTGTACTCGTGGTTCTCCCCCCAGCAAGTGCCATTTTAAGAAACGCTCTTAGGGTGTATGCTTATACTTGGTAATGCAAGCCGTCCTGCCTCTCCATGCCCTTCCCAGCTGTGATTCTATCTGAGACTTTATCACCTTACACTGATACACCTAGCCGAGTCTATCTGTGGAACGTCCTGTCTTAGCTGCGAACAGCTAGTGTTGTATACTGTTATAACGCCGTACGGCTGTGGTGCCTGGCGATACCGACGACACACTAGGAGACCAGCTATTAGGACCCTACAGTCAGTTTTCCTTCCAAAGCCGATCACCACGGACCCTGGGCTCAGGTCGGGACGGCCCCTACTCTGAAGGAGATTGTCTGTATGCTACAGCCGGCCATAACGTGTATCCTCAGATCAGCTGTTTTTCCTCCCCCTTCTCCACACCGCTTCACAGAGAGAGCAGAGGATGGGAGGTATGTGACAGGCTGCACTTCATCTGCTGTTTACAAGCTGCTGTTTCACATTCCCCTCATCCTTTGACTTTTACAAAGTATTGACAGCACGGCAAATGACAGAACTGCTTTTATATAAATCATCTATAGGAATCACTCCATAAACTTCATTGTTTTGGTTCCCAGTGATTTTTTCATCCCAGGCTCCTGGATCGGCAGTTTGTACAGAGGCTCTCCGTACAGGGATTTTATTTCTATCATTCAGCATTGTTCATTTATGATCTAAATCTTTGTCTTTCAAGGTTTTTTTCTTATTCTAGGAGCGGGTTCAGCTGGATTTAGTTTAATTAGTGTGCTGTGTGGGGATATTTTACATGTATGCAGGTGGTTACAGGTGGTGTATCTGTCCTTCTGCACTGTCACTTTCTCAGTGGTGGAGGTTGGTTTTTATTTTTTATTTTTCATTATGTGGGTGGAAACTTCTTTTTGATATATTTACAATAAAGTGTTCCAATTTATAATTATAGCCAGTGTGTTCCTCATTGATTGACCCTGTCTTGTGACCCTCTGGTCCTCCCCCGGTTTTTTTCATGGACTTTATTTACTAATTGGGTGAATTCTGAAGGCAATTGGTCCCACTAGATTTTAGTTAGGAGTATCAGAGTAAAGGGGGCAGAATACAAATGCACGCCACACTTTTCAGATATTTATTTGAAAAAGAAATTGAAAACTATTTATCATTTTTCTTCCACTTCGCAATTATGTGCCACTTTGAGTTGGTCTATCACATAAAATCCCAATAAAATATATTTAACCAGAAGATTTGGGTGCTCAATGACCAGAGCATTCTTTGTGATACGGCACTGCGTCGATTTAACTGACAATTGGGTAGTCGTGCGACGCTGTACCCAAACAAAATTGACGTATTTTTTTTCCCACAAATAGAGCTTTCTTTTGGTGGTATTTGATCATCTCTGCGTTTTTTATTTTTTAGGCTATAAACAAAAAAAGAGTGATAATTTTGAGAAAACATAATATTTTGTACTTTTTGCTATAATGAATATCCCCAATTTTTTTCTCAGTTTAGGCCGATATGTAGTCTTCTACATATTTTTGGTAATAAAAATCGCAATAAGCGTATATTGATTGGTTTGTGCAAAAGTTATAGCGTCTACAAAATAGGAGATAGATTTATGGCATTTTTATTATTATTTTACTAGTAATGGCGGTGATCTGCGATTTTTTCGTGACTGCGACATTATGACGGACACATCAGACACTTTTGACACATTTTTGGGATGATTGACAATCGTACAGCGATCAGTGCTTTAAAATGCACTGATTACTGTATAAATGTCACTGGCAGGGAAGGGGTTAACACTAGGGAGCGATCAAGGGGTTAACTGTGTTCCCTGGCTGTGTGTTCTAACTGTAGGGGGAGGGGACTGGCTATAGGAGATGACAGATCGTGGTTCCTAGCTATTAGAAACTCACGATCTGCATCTCCTCTCAGAACAGAACAGGGATTTGTGTGTTTACACACACACGTCCCTGTTCTGCCTCTCGTACCCGTGATGGCTCGTGGCCGGCGGTCATCGCGACCGCCGGTCAGGAGCATCGGCACCCCCGCAGTGCAGTGGGCGCACGCCTGCTATCCCACTTAAAGGAGCCGACGTATAGCTATGATGGCTCACGGGAACGTGCCAACCTGCTGCAGTATAATGACGGCGGCTGGTCGGCAAGTGTTTACGTTTTTGGTTGTAGTATGACAAAATTTGGAAAATTTCAAGAGTTCTGAATACTTTTTAAGGCATTGAATGTAAAACCCTGTCCCAAAAGGAACAAAATTGTTGCTGTAAGGCCCCTTTCACACAATCGGCCACTCAGAGAGGTGTCCGCTGACAACCGCCTGCCATCCGATCTGATAAGACCCGCTCAAAACAGACGAATGGGGATACATTCCCCATCCGTCCATCGGATCAGATGAAAACGGACATAGAGAACAGCGGGGCTCTGACAGGTCTGTCCCTGAACAGTGAGTAGAGATGGACCTGTCATCCGCGATCCCCCACTAAGCTAACGGAGTCTGTCCAGTGGCTCCACCCCGTGTGAAAGGGGCTTACAGCTTAAAAATTGTTAGCTGGAGCTTGGCTTCAATTTGTTTAGTGTATCTTAATCTGCTAATGCATCTAACACTCCCCTCCTCCTGACTAATAATGTTGCCATCCAAAAGTGTCTCTGTTGCTCTTTCATCCAGAATGCAGATACTCTAATAAGGAGGTATGTTACTGGCCAGATCTATAGGTGTAAACAGAAGAAAAAAAAAGACTAAAAAAAGAAAACAAATTCAGCCACCACATCTTGGTAAGAAGTAATATGCTACATTTTTAGGTTGGGGTTTAATACCATTTTAAAGAAACCTTAAAAGTTGGAAAAATGCGTTTAAAAAAATGTATTCATATTTAACTTCTTATCAATTCTAATTAGTCCTAATAACCTTTTTTTCCTACAGTAAAACTACTTTTTTATAACCAACATTGACCAAAATAGATTTTTTTTTTGCCTATTGAATACATAGAAAACACTATTGGTGTTCATGCATTAACATTTACATTGTCCACTTATGAATAATAATATTGAAATCAATCACATTGCTTGCAAAAAATATGATTTTTATAACAGTTTACCTGTAAAATCCTTTTCCTTGAAGTACATCACGGGACACAGAGCCATAGTAATTACTATAGACCACCTTCAGGTGATGGACACTGGCACACCCTAAACAGGAAGTTGCCTCCCTATATAACCCCTCCCACTACTGGGAGTACCTGTTTTTGTAGCAAAGCAATACACATGTATACAAGAAAGAAGGGAGGGACCTCTGTGTCCCGTGATGTACTTCAAAGAAAAGGATTTTACAGGTAAGCTGTTATAAAAATCCTATTTTCTTAATCGTACATCTTGGGACACAGCGCCATAATAATTACTATGTGTCTCAGAGCAATGCCAACTGAGGGGAGGGAGACACAACAAAAGTAGGGCAACATGAGATCAGAGGACTTATACTGCTGCCTGCAGCACACTGCGCTCAAAGGCGACATCCTCATGACTTTTTACATCCACCTGATAGAATGTGGTAAATGTATAGACTGAAGTTGCAGCCTTGCAGATTTGAGCCATGAAGGCTTGGTGATGCACTGCCCACGAAGCACTAACAGCCCTGGAGGAGTACGCTTTGATTTGAGAGGGTGGAATCTACCTCTTTAAACCATAAGCTAGAATGATTACTTGTCAAATCCATTTAGAAATAGTAGATTTCGATACTACCTGTCCTCCTTTAGGACCTTCAGGCAACACAAACAAAACATTTGTTTTTCGAATCTGAGCAGTCGCCTTTAAGCAGACCTTGACTGCTCTCACCACATCAAGAGAATGTAGTGATTTTTCTTCCATAGAACAGGGTTCTGGAAAAAAAGTGTAGGTAGAACAACATCCTGGTTTAGATAAAAAGCTGACACTACCTTCTGTAGAAAGTTAGGATGAGGACACAATACTACCTTATCCTTGTGAATAATAATATGGCTCTTTACAAGAAAGAGCAGCCAACGCTGATACCCTTCTTGCAAATGATATGGTTACCAGAAAAACTAGTTTCCTTGTCAAAAGGACCAAGAGAATATGTCGTATCGGCTCAAAAAGGCTATTTTTGTAACGCCGACAGAACTAAATTCAAGTCCCAAGAGTTCAGCAGTGACCTAACGGAAGGATTAAGCCGCGTTACCCCCTAAAAAAAACTATGAACCAAAGAATACGAAGCAAGTGGTCGTTGAAACAATACCGATAAGGCCGAGACCTGGCCTTTGAAAGTACTCAAGGCCAGCTTGGTTTCTAACCCCATCTGCAGAAAGTCAAGGATTCTACCTATGACATACCTCCTGGGGTGCCAACCCCTGGATTCAACCCAGGAGACTTATGCCTTTCAGACTCTATAATATGTGATTCTGGAGGCCGGGTTCCTTGCATTAACCAAGGTAGATACCACTGAACTTGACAGCCCATGTTTCTTCAGAATGAGGGACTCAATAGCCAAACCGTTAAATGTAGTGTTTGTAAGGTAGGATATAATACCAGACCCTGCAAGAGAAGGTCTGGACGTGGTGGTAGGGTCCATGGGACCCCTACCGCCATCCTTATGATCTCTGCATACCAACATCTCCTGGGCCACGCTGGGGGCCACAAGAATCACCAATTTCCCTTCCTGCTTTATCCTGCAAAGAAGTTGTGGGAACAGCAAGGCATCTGTTCCGCATGCTAGTGGAACCTTTGTTCTTGACACAAAGTTGACGATTTCTTTGTTGAACCTGGACGCAAACAGATCTACATCTGGGATCCCCTTTCTTTGACATATTGACAGGAAGATATCGGGGTGAAGGAACCATTCTCCTGGGAACAACTGCTGGCGACTCAAGTAGTCCGCCTGCCAATTTTCTATTCCTAGAATGAAGACTGCCGATAGGCAAAGTACATTGTTTTCTGCCCAAGATAGGATATGATTCACCTCTCTCTGTGCCGCACAACTTCTTGTGCCCCCTTGGTAATTGATATAGGCCACTGCTGTGGCATTGTCGGATTGGATCCTGACAGGACAATTCTGTAAACTGAACGTTCAGGACCAAGTGTTCTGCCCGAATCTCTAGAATGTTAATAGGCAAGGCCATTTCTGATCTGGACCACTTCTCTTGGACAGTTGCCTCTTCCAGGACTGCTCCCCAGCCCAAAAAAGGTTGGCATATGTTGTTAACACTTCCCAGGTAACTGTAGGAAGGATTTTCCCCTTTGCAGATTTTTGGTTATTAACCATAAACTGAGGCTCCGGCGCACCTTTGGAGTCAAACACATTGGAAAATCTAGAGCTTGAACCCTTTTGTTCCAAGCCGATAGGATACTGTTTTGCAGCAGACTTGAATGAAAATGAGCATAAGCAACGGCCTTGAATGAAGCCAGCATCTTTCCCAACAACCTCATGCAAAGCTGAATAGAAGAATTCATCTTGCTTCGACCACCTGAATCAGTTCCTTTATGACGCTGATCTTTGCCTGGGGCAAGAATACCCTTTTCTGGGTGTATCTATGATCAGACCCAAGTATTTTAGCCTTCTTCATGGTTTTAAGGAAGATTTCTCTAGGTTGAGAACCCAACCTAGGTATTCCAGGTAGTTGAATGTGGTGACCATACTTTGGTCTAAGCGGGCTACCGCTTGGTCTATCAAGAGCAGATCGTCTGGGTAAACTATAATAGTTATACCTTGGGCCCTTAATCTGTCTAGAGGAGGGGCCAGAACCTTTGTAAACACTCAAGGTGCAGTAGCTAGACCTAAAAGCAGAGCTACACCCTGAAAATGAAGATTTTCTACCTTGAAAAGTAGATATTACTGGTGAGCGGGAAATAGGCACATTGAGGTATGCATCCTTGATGTCGATTGACGCCTCCTTGTAGGATGGAGACAACTGATTGGATTGACTCCATGCGAAAAAAGAGCAGATATTCAGGAACCAATTTAGATTTTCGAGATCCAGAATGTCCATTCGGTTTTGGCACCATGAAAAAAGGTTTGAACAAGACCCCAAACCCTGCTCTTACATGGGGACCACCATGATCACTTTTTGCCAAAAGATGGTCCAATGCTTGAAAGAAAGACTTTTTTCTCTGAATCCTTAGGAACGTTTGATCTGATAAAACGAGGAGACGGGAACTCTTGGACCTCCAGTTTGTACCCTGGAGCTATTGAAGAAGTCCCCCATCTCTCCCGACACTTTTCCTGCCAGACCCTTGAGAACTGCAGGAGTATTTCCCCTACTCGAGCGAGCGGGGGCACCTCCTCATAAGGAGGCTTTAGTATTTTGTAGGTTTCCTCCCCAAGACTTCTTTTGTCCCAGGGTTTGACCCTGAGGATTACCTCCTGTGACTTGATGGCGTAGGCCTTCGTGACTGGCTGGAGGCTGATGCCCCTGGCACAGGAGAAGGAGCTTGTTAAAATGAAATACGTTTACTCCTTTTCCTAAATGGCAAAGGGGTATTTTTTCCACTAGAATTTCTTTGGATGTATTACCCAAATCATCCCAAAACAGCCATTTCACCGCAAAAAAGGAAGACTAGCCAGGAGCTTTTTGCATGGCGCTTAGCGAATGGCACGAGGCGAGGAATTCCAACTTTTTATCCGTTGGATCCCTAAGCATTTGAGCATTGTCTGCCGGACAAGTCAAACTTTTACTCAGAGGATATAGCAGCGTTAATTGTTGGTATACCCCATTTTAGTGAATTTTTTCCTCCATAGGATAAAGTGTGAAAAACTTTTTAGAAGGAAAAAAATGCTTATCTGGGTGATCCCACTCAGATACAAAAAGCTTTTCCAGCAATGAATGGACAGGAAAGCATGCACAGCTTGAGGAGGCTTTAGCAAACCCAAACACTCAGTTAAGGGTACATAAATGTGGAGCGGACCATTCAGTAAGAAATTGCACCGTCAATCTTACAGATTGTGAAGCTGATCCCCCCCACATTTGACCCCTCAGAAGAGGAGTCCTCAGCCTCACCACGTTCCCCTGAGAGAATTCATCTTCTCCTGTCCCCAGTTTATGGGTCCTGGGTAATGGAAGTGAAACCTGTCGCATTTTGTCCCACACCGGGATGCGATTAAAGCCGTTAACCTTTTTTCCAATCCTATCATGGCTGAGGAAAAAGACCTTTTTAGTAATATAGACAGTGTTGAAAACAGTTGCAAACATTTCATGGCCCTAATGCTTACTCTGACCAGCCCCCCCCTCTTCTTGAGGGAGACCTTTTTAGCCCTTTTTTGGGGGTGTTTGAACCCCCCTTCTGACCTTAGCCTGATGCACAAAAGCAGAGGTACTAACAGAAGAAATCGCATCCACTGCTTGAGCAATAGTCCAGCCACTGCTGCTGCTATTAACGCTCAGCCTGATGCTATTAATAAATGTGTCAGGGAATGCCTGTCACCAACCTCTTACATACCCCTTTTTGCTATTGTGTCCCTCCGACATCTGCAGCCAGCAAAAATGGAGCTTTCAAACATATTCCTGCGCTGGACGTTGGAGGACGCCAACGCCACGCTAAGCCCCACTCCTTCCATTACATCGTGGCCCCCCTCTCTATTCAAAAGAGGGTTTTCCTGCGAGAGCGCGGGCCTCTGATCCGACGGGATCAGTGTGTGTGTGTGTGTGTGTGTGTGTGTGTGTGTGTGTGTGTGTGTGTGTGTGTGGAGATGGTGAGGAAGAGACCTGTGAAAGCCGCCATGCAGGGGCGGTGAAAAAAAGGAGCGGCATCGCCGATCATTTTTGGCTTTCCCCTATGCAGAAAGAAGGCAGATCTTTGTCCAGGTGGAGGGTGTTTCATGGAAGAATATCCCCCCCAATCTTACCAGAGGTCTGAGCTGCTCGCCGGAGGGAAGCCTGCTGCTTCTGTGTGACAGCGTGTTCTCTGAGAAAAGCATGACAAGGTACGTGCTCTATACAGCCCCCCAGTGGTGATTCTTAGGCATGACATTTACTTTTTTAAAGGAGAAAATTTAAAAATTCCTTAGAAACCTCCACTTACCTTTCCTGCCGCAGGGATTTCTGTGGTAAACCAACAGACCCCATCTTCACCTCATGGTGGGCTCCATTACAAAACCTTCGGAAACCGGGAACCCACACTCCTGAGGCACCCCGCCAGAAAAAACTTTATAGCTGAAAAAACCAAAGCTCTGGATCCTGGGTTCCAGCTCACTAAAAAAAGAAGCGTTACAGGCTTAACCTCGTTTCTTCCGCCATGAGGCCTGGGTACCATTAAATTCAGCCTGAAAAGACACTTTGAATGTATCCGGCTGCATAGCTAGCCCCGGCAAGGATTGCTCCAGTGGAGCTCAGCACAGCACATCTTAGACACTGGTAAAAAAACTGAGGTACTCCCAGTAGTGGGAGGGGTTTCATAGGGAGGCAACTTCCTGTTTAGGGTGTGCCAGTGTCCATCACCTGAAGGTGGCCTATAACCCACATAGTAATTACTATGGCTCTGTGTCCTGTGATGTACGATTAAGAAAACTCAATTTTCTGCAGTTTTATCCTTACCTGTCCCAAATTCAGCGACATATCACCAATGATACCGCACACCGGCTTGTCTAAACTTTTCTGGTCAGAACCATGAAAGTGCTTTGCACTCTCATTCAATCCAATAGAGAGTTTGTTCTCTAGACTAACTCTACATTGGAATGAATAGGAGTACATGTGCTGACCTATCTGGGAAGATTTTGACAAGTCGCTCTGCAACCTCACTGACAATATTTTGCTGGATGAGGGACAAGTGAGGATAGGACTGGGGTTGGGGCATAAAATGGAAAAATAAAAAAGTGTGCCTACACCAAGCTGCATGGGTCAAAGAAATTCAAATAATGCTTTATTTGTACCTGCAAAATATTTTATGGCTTTTATAGTGCTTTACTGCTTGGCCACAAAACTCGCACAACTGGAGTAAAGGCGGTTTTCCTGTAGCGGCTTCTATGTGTTTTACTCTGACATGCTGGGTAAGATCACCTGTAACAAACAAATGCTCAATAATAAAATTGTATAATGTCTTTCGTTTATATTCATGCATTCTTATATACATTGATTGTGTAATGTTATCACATGGTTGCTCTGAAGAACAGTTATTAATAAAATTATGTCCTTTGTACATTATTCCAGTTTCACCAGTGGTCTCCAAATGTTACCTGAAGTCACTTTTACTAACCAATGGCTAAAACAGCAGCTATACTATTAAGATATTCATTATACGCAACATAGTGGTTAATTACGGTTTGCCCTTTAATTAGTCTTGGCAAAGTAACTGTAACCTGGCTCACCGACTCCTTTATTGCACCTGTCCACAGGCAGGAGAAAATATTTTGCTTGTATACAAATACCCACTGGGTCCATACCCTCTACTGACATCAGCTTCTACAGCTCTGTTGACAGCATAGAAGACGTTCACAGTAGAACAGCTCCATGAAGGCACTTTATTCTTTTTTTTTTTTTTTTAAAACATCGGTCAAAAATGTTTTGATTCTTTTAGGGCTCGTTTACGCTTGCTTCAAAATTGCGGCATTGGATACGCTTTTTTTTTTTTTTTAAGTACTCTGAATGCCAATCAAAGCACCTGTCACTAAATAAAAATGGTTAGCTTACAGTCTTGTTTACATGTTGTGTTTGCTTCAAAAATTATACCCCATGCCACTTTCTTGATGCTTCAAAGCCTCCTCAAAGCCCCGACAGAAGTTTATGACAAAGCTCGCTAACAACACCTGCAGCTATTGGGAGGCTTTTATTTAGAGTTAGCTTTGCTTTGGAGGTGTTGCAGGTATGAGATATACCAGGATGTACTGGGAAACCAACAAGCAAACTAGAAAGACATCACCAGCAGTCACTTCTGGTTCAGGTGTATATATTCTGGGAATTTCTGGTGTAGATGTCACACATTCGGTGTGCAGCGTGGAGCAGCAGGTAGGTAAGCAGGGTCCAGATTGGAGCAGAGCAACTAGTACATGGCACACGTGGTGTGCAACATGGGAACACTGTAGTGGAGGGTGAACGAGACTGATGAATAAGGACTGAGCAGTGGAGGATCAGCAGAGCTGGGGGACCAGAGCAGAAGAAATTAGCAGATGTCACATGTGGTGCACAGCATGGGAGCAATATAGCAGGATGGGAGCAGGGACCGGAGCGAGAGGAGGATCAGAAAACCAGAGGATCAGCAGAGTTGGGGGTTACTACTGAGTAGGAGATCAGCAGAGCTGGGGGGTACTAATGAGCGGGGGATCAGCAGAGCTTGGGGTTACTACTGTGCAGGGTATCAGCAGAGCTGAGGGTACTACTAGGTAGGGCATCAGCAGAGCTGGGGGTACTACTAAGTAGGGCATCAGCAGAGCTGGGGGTGCTAATAAGCTGGGGATCTGCTGAACAGGCATACTAATGCACTGGGCGATCTGCTGAAAGGGGATACTAATGAGCTGGATGATCTGCTAAACAGGGGTATTAATGAGTTAGGGTTCTACTGGGCCCCTTTAAAACAAATAAAAAATCAACAGACAGGGCATTTGCCAAGCTTCATTAAAACATTACCGAAGCATCAAAAACACATAAAAAAAATGTTGTAGCAGTAGGCGCTTAAATGAGTGGGAGGTCAGGTGGCGGAAGTGACTACTGAGTGGGGGAATCAGCAGAGCTGGAGGTACTACTGAGTGGGGCATCAGCAGAGCTGGGGGTACTAATAAGCTGGGTATCTGCTAAACAGGGATACTAAACAGGCTGGGGGATCTGCAGAATGGTGGGGATACTAGTGAGCTGCAGAATCTGCAGAACAGGGGTACTAATAGTAGGGGTGCAACGTATCGTCATCAATCCGTGATCCGACCTGCGGAGGTTGATCCATACGGAACACCCGCGATCCGCGGAGTGCTCTGTGGCCTCGGCCATAGGAAAGGCCGTGGCTTCGGCCTAGCTCCGGAGCGGCGGCCATCTTGGTACACCTGGCGGCCGTTTAGCACGTGATCGCTCCGTCAAATGACGGAGCGATCACTTGTAACAAACCGGCGTCATGTCATGACGCCGGTTCCTCTCTCCCCTCTGTGTACTGATCTGTACAGTGGAGAGGAGAGATCGGATGGCAGCAGTGCCAATGCTCTGCTGCAATGCCCTGCCAATACTCTGCAATGCTCTGCCATGCCCTGCCAATGCTCTGCCATGCCAATACTCTGCCATACACTGCCAATATACCCGCCAATACCCTGCAATACTCTGCCACACCCTGCCAATAGGGATATTGTGGATATTACAGTGGGGGGGATTTTTTTTTTTTTGTTGATCCGAAAATGATCCGAACCGTGACTCCTGATCCGAGGAACGATCCGAACCGTGAGTTTTTTGATCCGTTGCACCCCTAACTAATAGGCCCCTTTAAAACAAATCATACAGGGCATTTGCCAAGCTTCAAAAAAAGCATCACCGAAGCATCAAAAACACATCCAAAAAGTATGTTGAAACGGTAGGCGCTTTAATGTGTGTTAAAGTCAAAGCAAGTGTAAATGAGCCCTTAGGGTAAGTACTGCATTTATGGAAAAATCCAAAGTGCCGGATAGACAGTGCCCCTAAAATGATACTACTGGCACCCAACCTTTTATTTAGCCTCACACACACACACACACACTACAAAAAAACACACACACACACACACACACAAAAAAAAAGAAAAAAAAAAAGAGGCTTTGAATGGGCTTTACATTTAGTATCATGCACATTCTTTTTAATTGGAAAATTCATTAGAAGTCATGTTCAAATTAGTCTCAACCATGTTGGTAGCCAAACGAAGACAGTTTAAAAAAAAAACACATACAAGAGTTTTTGGTGGCAGCTGCCCAATATTTGTGGGTCAATGAGTAGGCAGCTTTCCAAGTGTTATTTTAGCATTTCCAATGTATTCAAGTGAGAAGATAAACAAGCACTTGGCATTTTATCCGGTAGTAGGTTGGGATTTTTTTTTTTTTTTTCAGAAAATGTAAACAATAGCCTCGATTTCTAATATGGGAAGAGGTTGTCACATAGGTCCCATGGGAGGCCAAAGTAAGGGTAGAGAGAATGGAACTCATGTAAATTCTTCCTCCTTTTAACAATTCACACTGAATTTCACAGAGGAAGAAGATTCTATACTATGCCATACAAGATTCCAGGTTAAAAAAACTAGCATTCATGACAAGAGAATATCCCACGGAATTGACAAATGGATAGGGGAGGGGTAGGTGCTTCCTTTGTGTTTGTGACTAAATAATGTCTGTGACAAAACCTTTTTTTATTTCTAATTAGAATTCACCCTTTCACCTACCAAATGTTCTTCTAAGACATCTGCAGTACTCAGATGAACTCCGACACTAAACATCTTGACAGGCTGTAATTGCCTTTTTTTGCAAAGCAAAACGATTATTAACTTCTCAGTTCATTACCAAAGCAAATTTAATTCCTAAATATCAAAAAGCAGGCTGCATATAACAATGAATTATTGTTTAAATAGGCAAGGAAAAAATAGATTATACTATGACAGATGTGGGAAAATAAATAGTCTTTAACCTGGACAATATTTGACTGTATCTAATTGCCCTTTGCCATGTAAAGCTGGGCTGCATTTCCTGAGCAAAGTGAAAGACTTTTTTGTGTGTGAATCTATTACAATTCTGCATCCTGGGAGAAGAGAACAAATGCGGACACATTAATTCAAAATATCATAGGGAGTTCTAGAGGAAATCGTAACACATTACCACAAATGTTTATTCATTTTCTGTCAAGTCATATCTGGGAAATAAAAATGAAAAGTTCCTCTGACATAATTATTCCACATTCCAGCTATATATACTGTATGATAACACTATATATATACACACACACACACACACACACACACCTAATATGCACTGTTGGATGTTGTCTGTACCCTTTTCTAATTTGTGTATTTCTACCTTATTGCAGATTTCTATTTTAACTGAGGAAATAATTAAAAATTGTCTGCACAAGTGTCACTTAGCAAAATCACCTGGAGCAAATCTACCTAGAAGAGTGAGCAAATCTGGTACAGAACTACCTCAAAAGACCCAATTAATGAACTTAAAACATGATAAACATGACAGCATATATTAACGAGCAAAAGTACTGTATGTTCATTCCAGAACTGGCAATGTTTAGGTTATTACAAAACAATGCCAAAAGCTATATTAGCTGATACAATGTACAGACAGGGTACTCGTTTGCTAGTTTTTATTACGGTTTTCATTTATTGTGGTAAAAGGTTCTCTTTATGAAAGGTCTATTAGGCCTTTGATGTCTCCTCTGTATACATGAGATACATGTTGCAGACACAAGGGCCAGAACTTCTGTGAGTTTAAACTTTGGCAGCTCGACATCAGACAGGGCATCAGGAAGAGGTGGGGCTTAACCTTGACTCAAGGCTTCATGTTAAGCATAGACCTAGAATTCAAGAAGATCAATCTGAACAAGAACACTGGTTCTTGTAGGGCAGTGGTTTCCAAATTGCGGCCCGGGGGCTGGATGTGGCACTTTTCTAGTCTTTATCAGGCCCTTGGGACACTATTCCTCCCCTTGACACAGATAGCGTGGAACTATTCCTCCCCTTGACAAAGATAATGGAGCACTATTCCTCTCCTGATACCAACAATGAAGCACAATTCCTCCCAATGACACCACCAACAGGGCACTATTTCTTCCCCTAATATCAACAATGGGGCAATATTCCGCCCAGCGATACCAATGAGGCATTATTTACTCCCATTAATGCCGGGGTATTTTCTACCCCCACAAGCCACAGTTTGGCCCCCCTCAAAGTCTGAAAGACAGTAAACTGACCCTTTGTTCAGAAAGTTTGAAGAGCCCAGTAGTAGAGCAATGTTGTGTTAGCTTTTACATTTTATTTCGAATTAGGTTCACTCAGTAGTGATCAGAAAATCTGGAACTTCATTTTCTGTAGATCATGTAAATATTTGTAAGTGTATATAAAAAATATGCAGTGTTCTCACTAGAATTTCTTTTCAGCTAGGTGGGATGAAAAATGTAGCCAAGTGGTCAAAATAAAGGCAGTATTAAATTACCAAAAATCTAAAATCTTGCCACAAATGTTGAATCAATATTTTCAGAGAAAATCACACAAGTTGACCTTTAAAAATTTAATTAAAAGACAATGTCTAATTAATAATTACCAACATAAAAGATGCATTTTGTTAATTTTGATGCATCTGTGGCCTGTCACACTTCCAACATGATATGGATTATGAGATGACTTTGGAAAGGTGTACACCATCTTACTGCAAGCACAATGCTCAGATTTCTTAATTGAAAGAGCACTTACAGAACTGATAGCTGTGGCTAGGGCATGGAACCATTATACAGGCTTTCTGACAGACTAAGAACAATAGCAAATTCTTCCCTCTAACGTAAAACACACTATTTCTATTATGCCCCTTCAACCAAAAGAGAATTTTGTGGGGTCAGATACTGATATTGGATAAGATAACTTGGAATACAACCAGTGTTACAATTCATCCCAAAGGTATTTAAGTAGGGTTGGGGCTCTGTGAAGGTTACCTGTATTCCTCTACACTAAACCATTTCCTAAAACAATACACATGCATATGTGGGAATTTTCAGTTTTGTATAAGGGACGGTGCTGCTTTATAGTGGAGAAACATTTTCTATTTTAAAGTATAAGTTCACCTTTTTTTAAAAAAAATTTGCAAGCAAAAAAAAAAAAAATATGTGCATTTATTATTTTTTTCTTAGGAGCCTGTAAAACATTGCACCCACGATCAGCAGATCGTTGGTCCAATGTTCGGCTTCTGCAGACTGTCGGTGTAGCTGTCTGGCCCTGCCTCATACAGGCAGGTAGTTACTGAAAGACAGGAAGCTCAATGGACTGGACTACGAGAGTGCTCACCAGCGACCTCAAAGTTCATTGAGAACAACAAGCTGTCAGCCGCTGACGGAATGTGTAGGCATTCGTTCACAAAGCTCTGTGAATGAATGACGCATGTGGGCCAAGCCCCACGTGGCCACGCTTTTGTATTTTTGTAACAGCGGGTGCAGGGAGAAGATTGGGGGGCAGGTAGTTACTGAATGACAGAAAGCTCCATGGACTGCAAGAGAGCTCACCAGTGCCCTCACAGTTATTTGAGAACTACAAGCTGTCAGCCGCTGACAGAACGTGTAGGCATTCAATCACAAAGCTCTGCGAATGAATGGCGAAGCCCCACGCAACTGGGCTGTTAAATTATTGTGATAGCAGGTGTGGGGAGAAGATCGGGGGGGTAATCAGGGAGAGGCAGCGGGAGCATGTTACATGTTTCACCCTAAAAATGGGTAGAACATGTAACATGTTCCCAAAGATGAACTTTTCCTTTTAAAGTTTTTTTGTGTAATATTATTTATATATGTGAAAAATGTGGTCCTAGTACTCACTCTCTCTTTATTTACTTGCATTATGTATGTGAGTTAGGCATCTATCAGTACACTGTATATGCAGACATGTATACCATTCAGGGCCCATTCACACTAGGGTGATCAGTTGTGTAATTAAACCACACCCATTATTGGGTGTTGCATAGGCTGCCCAACGCAACACATCAGTTTACAAATCGTACCTGCTGTACCAACAATCCGACGTTAGTGCGGTGATCTCTCCTGTTGTCCTTTTGTGTTCTGACAGGGGGGCGTCCCGGAGACGCGCACGCCCCCCTCTCGCCCATACACTCTGGTCGGCACTCTCAGCCAATGACTGATTGGGAGCCGGTTGGCTGCTGGTTTTCCAGCATGCTCGTCAGACAGAAGCCAGCCAAATGGCCAGCTTCTGTTGGACCAGCTGCCTACACACAGTTCAATAAAAACCAGCCGATGTCGTCCGACATTCTGCCCATGTGTACTAGGCTTAAAGGTCAAGGTGATTTGCTCCTCACAAGTTCCAATGCAAAATTCCCAGCCATTGGTCTGGCTAGTTTCAATCCTGCAAATCAGAGGTCTGCATCAACGTTCTTTGTTTATTCAATAGCAGCAGGGGTCACCTCTGAAATGTTTTGTGCTGAAAAGCCCCAGAATGTTTTTATCTCTAGTAAGAGACCAGCCCAGTAAACACACAAACTCCACGTATATGCCCCTCAATATTAGAACAAAGCCTAGGCAGCAGTAACGTCCATCCAGTAATAGTAACCACAATTCTACAATTTCACAACCAAGAAAAGAAAAAGCCTAACTATAGTTAGTGGCAACATTTGTACAATGTGTATTTTTCTACACTGCAGAAAAACATAAATATAACATAAAAAGTTCAAGAAGCATTGTTTTATATACATACTTTTCACTTTATAGGCTTTGTCACACAGATGGCATTTGTGAGGCCTGGCTTCAGAATGGTATGCAATGTGATCGTGTAGCTTTTTCACTGTACTCAGTTCTTTCCCACACTGACTGCACTGGTAAAACTTCTTTTCATGCTGGGTTGACTGGTGTAAAGCCAGTTGACAACTGAAATGTATTAGAGAATGGGGGAAAAAAAATGTTAAAAAAAAAACCTATACACAATACCACTTTTATATTATTACATCAGATTTCACCAAAGGACACCTGTTCAGAGTATGTGACACAAAAATACATGGTTTAGCATGACAGCCAGGGAGCTAGTTTTTCTGTAGTACAGAAAAATGTCAACAATGACAGTCTCCATACTTCCGCAATACAGATTGGCTTTAAAGTGGTTGTAAAGCCACTATAGAAAGATACGCTTTGTTCACTTTTCACTTCAGAGATTCACAACCACTTTTAAGTAAATCTGTCACAAACCTGAACAATTTAAACAAATGTATATGATGAAGCAGAAGTGGGTATTTCAAGTCAAAACAATATTAAAGAGGAACTAAAACTATCAACTTAACGGCTTCCCAAACATTTACATTCAAGGCATGCCGTAAATGATAACTGTCACTTTTGTTTGTGCTCTCAGTCGAAACTTAAACAATCAAACGGCTGGTCTCATAACTGATCACATGTGGAGCACCATGGCAACTGCAAATCAAACAGAGGCTAAGGCCCCTTTCACACAAGCGGTCCGGTCTGATCTGCCTGTCAGTTTTTCAGACAGACCCACCTGGACCCTCCATTCTCCTCTATGGGTAGCCAGATGTAAATGGACTTGTGTCTGTTTACACCCGGCTACCTACAATCTGATCCAGCAAAAACAAACAGAAGGGGGATCGGTTTCCCTCCGTCTGGCCGGATCAGATGGCAATCGGTTGCACATGGACAGCCCTTGCTCTTTATGATACTACAATAGTATAAACCCAAATATACTGTTAAAAATTTATGTTTATCATACATCCAATCAATAATCGAGTAGTATGAAATAATATTGAGGTGTTTTTTGTTACCGTGAAATCCTTTTCTGTGAGTTCATTGATGGACCAAGCCTCCTCATATTCTCAACCATAGGATTTATAGTGCCACCTATAGGAGTAGGACACTAAGCAGAAAATAAACTCGCCACTGCCTATGGGCAAGTCCTGGCTGGTATACTGTAAACCCCCTCTCTGCTATAGGTAAACCAGTTAGTAACAAGCAGGACCCACAAAAAAAACAAGATGGGTGGGTGCTGTGTACGTCAATGGAGTCAGAGAAAGGGATATTATGGTAAGTGACAAAAATCCAATTCTCCCTTTTGTTTATTAACCACTTGCTGACCGCCGCACGCCAATATACGTCGGCACAATGGCAGCGGTGGGCAAATGGGCGTACCTGTACGTCCCCTTTAATTTGCGAGGCTAGTGAGCGTGCGTGCCTGCCGTGTACTGCATGACCATGCCCGCGGGCTCGATGTCCGCCGGTGTCCTGCGATCGTGTCACGGAGCCACAGAACGAGGAGATGCCTATGTAAACAAGGCATTTCCCAGTTCTGCCTAGCAACATGACAGGGATCTACTGCTCCCTGTCATCAGGAGCAGTGATCTCTGTCATATTGTAGTGAGCCCATCCCCCCACAGTTAGAATCACTCCCTAGGACACACTTAAAGGGGTTGTAAAGTTGTTTTTTTTTTTTTTTTTAAATAACAAACATGTTATACTTACCTTCACTGTGCAGCTCGTTCTGCACAGAGTGGCCCCGAACCTGGTCTTCTGGGGTCCCTCGGCGGCTGTTTCAGCTCCTCCCCGCAAGCATTTACCACCTTCATGCGAGCTCCCTCGCACGGTGGTGAGTGCTTGCGGGCGCGCTCCCGTGATACAGCTGGCGGCTATAGCCGCTCGCTGTATCACTCGGCCCCGCCCCCCGGCGCGCCGCGTCATCGGATGTGATTGACAGCAGCGCGAGCCAATGGCTGCGCTGCTTTCAATCCATCCACTGCAGCCAATCAGCGACCAGGCTGAGCTGCAATGAAGCTGACGAGGACGAGGAGCGAAGATTCGAGGCGTCAGGTAAGTAAAACGGGGGGCCTGGGGGCGGCGGTACTGTCAAAAGTTTTTTCACCTTAATGCATAGAATGCATTAAGGTGAAAAAATTTTTACCTTTACAACCCCTTTAACCCCTTGATCGCCCCTAGTGTTTAACCCCTTCCCTGCCAGTGTCATTTACACAGTAATCAGTGCATTTTTATAGCACTGATCACTGTATAAATGACAATGGTCCCAAAATAGTGTCAAAATTGTCCGCCGCAATGTCGCAGTCACAATAAAATCGCAGATCGCCGCCATTACTAATAAAAAAAAATGTAATAATAAAAAATGCCATAAATCTATCTCCTATTTTGTAGACGCTATAACTTTTAAGCAAACCAATCAATATACACTTATTACGATTTTTTTTACCAAAAATATGTAGAAGAATACATATCGGCCTAAACTGAAGAAAGAGGTCTTTATTATAGCAAAAAGTAAAAAATATTGCTTTTTTTTTTTTCCACAATTCTCGCTCTTATTTTGTTTAAAAAATAAAAACCACAGAGGTGATCAAATACCACTAAAAGAAAGCTCTATTTGTGGGGAAAAAAAGAATGTCAATTTTGTTTTGGTGTAACATTGCACGGCCGCGCAATTGTCAGTTAAAGCGATGCAGTGCCGAATCGCAAAAAGTACTCTGGTCAGGAAGGGGGTAAAGCCTTCCAGGGCTGAAGTGGTTAAGGGACACAGTCTCTTCATGTACTCAACCATAGGAACATCCCACATCGGTGCCAACAAACACAGAGGGGTGGGAAACCGGAGTCAAAACAACCAACATGCTCCCAAACTGGTAAACAGGAAACATCACCCCAAAAAAGGACACCCTGCAAGAGGAACAGAAAAATTCAAACAGCCTCTTGCAAAACTTTATGGTCAAAGGAAGCATCCAAAGATGCACAAAACAACCACATCATAAAACTTGGTAAAGGTATACACAGATGACCAGGTAGCTGCCTAACAACCTTGAGACCCTGATGCCTGATGTTGTAGGGCCCAGGAGGCACTAATTGCCCTGGCAGAATGTGCCATAAACTAGAAGGGAGGCATTCAACCCTCAAAGATGTAAACCTGAACCACCAACTGCCTGACCCACCTAGAGATGGTAACAGAGGAAGCTGCCAGGGCCTTTTTCCAGACCATTCGTGACCACAGAGAGAGAATCCAATCTCCAAAGTAAGCTGTAGCAACCAGACATAGCAGAATTGCCCAGAGCACAGCCAAGGAATGCAACGCAATCTCCTTAGGATGCAAAGGTCGAAGAAAAACAGACACCACCTTCGGAGGGAAGGAAGGACATGGACGGAGACCCACCTTATCCTTCTGTAAAACCAAATAAAGAGACCTACAGGGCAAGGACACCAGCTCTGACACTCTGCATATGGAAGTGATAGCCACCAAAAAGAACAAAAACAAGGTAAGACACTGTTGATAATGTTCTCATATGGGGACTTCTGAATAACCAAAAGGCCCAAGTTCAAGTCCCGCGGTGGCAACAGGGAACACACTGGGAGGAGCCACTTGTGAACCCATTGATCGTATCATACAGGTAGGGTAAGGAAACCAAATATATAGTGGGATAAGCTGTATAGTGCGTTCAAAGGGGAACAGCTGCAGCCTCAGCAACCCCTGAAGTATCCCTAAGCTCAAAGGTTTCCCTCACAAAAATAATGAGTGCGTCCACCCAGCTCCCCTTTTATTTTTTTTCATGCAGCAACAGGGGCAGCGACCGCATCCTCGCTAATGGAGCAAAAGAGGCTGCTGGTGTCACTGGGAAACCCTAAGTCAGACAACCAGCAGTAATCACTGGCAGGGTGCTGCCATAAGGAGCAGGCAGATCCTACCTATCACCAAACGGGCGGCCAACCTCCAAATCACTAGATCAGACTTGAGCACAATAGCAGCAGGCAATCGCTGGGCATGACGCCATCACCCAGCGCTTGACCACCCCAGGGTTTACAGCTGAAGAAAATAGCAGGCACATTACAGCTGTCCCTTAGCTCTGTACATTAGAAATACATTTGCAGAGGTTACTGAGTTCAGCAGGGCAAAGGCCCTAAAACCAAAATGGCAGTGTCACAGCCCAACACTTGTGCACCATAGTCCTGCCCATGAGGCAGGGACAGCATGTGAGGGTAGAAAGCCCCAAGGCAAGATGGCGGACCCACAACATTCAACCGCCCACCATAGCTCCGCCCATCCCAATGGAGGCACCGGGCCATCACGCAGTGATCACAAGAGAAAGCACGTGCCCCAAGGGCGGGCACCACAGGCTGCTCCGTAACCGTCTACCGCAACCCCTCCCACCAAAGAGAGGGCGCCCAGTCCCAAGGCGGAAGAGGCAGTGAGCCCAAGCAATGCCTTTAAGCAAAATGGTGGGCACCGCCACTTGCTCCACTAGGCCACAAAGCTGCAGCCTAAATTACTAGCTAGGCCAACCACATTGTGCGCACACCTGCGGGGGGGGCCCTTTAGGGTATCAGACTAACCCAGGGTGCCTACTCCTGAAACACTAGGGAGACATAACTGGTTTGCCTATAACAAAGAGAGGATTTATACCAGCCAGGACTGCTTATAGCTGGTGCTGAGTTTCTTTTTTTGCCTAGTGTCCTATGGGTGGTGCTATAAATTCCAGGGTCAAGAATATGAAGAGGCTGTATTCATCAATGCACGAAAGAGAAAACCAATTGCCTCAGATAAGATCCTGCCTCTCAGAAAGGTACATTTATATTGTCAAACAAAATGTACATATTTTGGTCAATAATCAAATATAGACGTTGCTGCCTTCCATGTGTATAAAACAGTAACTAGTATCAAGGCTGGATTTTTTTGCAGTGTGGACAGATTTTGTGAAACCAATGTCTACTTTTTCAGGAGGTATATAGATGGAGGCAATGTTATTATGTATCCATACTATCGGTTTACATATCAAAAAAACATTGATTTTAGAGGCCACCCAGTGCCAATTTACTTGGGAAAACTACAGGAGGACCCCAAGAGCGCAACACCATCTTTGTACTATATTATACAGGCCGAATGGACAGACCATACTCTAGGCCTGCAACTTCAGCTTGGTAGTATATGAAAAACACTATGTCATCCGTAGTCCCTAAATAAATTAGCAAGGACCCCTGTAGTCCTTTTACTGTGCCAATGGTGGGGCGTATCAATGTGTTGTCAGGCATATTGTAACCAAGCTTTTTTTGTGGCATTGGCGCAGTAAAGGCTTCTTTCTGGAAACTCGACCATGCAGCTCATTTTTGTTCAAGTATCATCGTATTATGCTTTTTTGAAACAACCACGCCATCTTTTTCCAGAGCAGCCTGTATTTTTCCTGTTACCTATGTATTTTTCTTTGTATCATGAATAATTCTTTTGGCAGTTGTGGCTGCAATATTTCTTGGTCTACACCTCACCTTCGCTTGGTATAAAGAGATCCCCAAAATGTTCTACTTCTTAATAAGTAATTAAACAGTAATGACTGGCAAATTCAAGGCTTTGGATATCTTTTTATATTCTTTTCCATCTTAATAAAGTTCCATTACCTTGTTACGCAGGTCTTATGACAGTTCTTTTCTGCTTCCCATGGCTCAGTGCATCCACGTGAGAGCTAACAAACTCATTGACTATTTATACACAGACACTAATTGCAATTTAAAAAGCCACAGATGTCAGAAAATAACCTTTAATTGCCATTTCAACCTGTGTGTGTCACCTTATGTGTCTGTATACAAACATTCCAGGGTGTGTAAACTTTTTATCAGGGCAATTTTGGTGCTGTTTTATGATTTAAAAAGGAGCCAAACAAATTTGTGATAATACATGACTTCATATCTACTATCCTTAATAAAAAACATTTTTTTGGCATGATCAGTCATATTTTCAATATCATATTTTCAATCAACTTTTGAGCACAACTGTAAATGCACATATACAGGCATACATACATATACAGTTGTGCTCATAAGTGTACATACCCTGTCAGAATTTATGATTTCTTGGCCATTTTTCAGAGAATATAAATGATAACACAAAAACTGAAACCATTTATTATCAATCAACTGTATTTACTCTTTTTAAATCATAATGGCAACAGAAACTACCCAAATGACCCTGATCAAAAGTTTACATACCCTGGTGATTTTGGCCCGATAACATGCACACAAGTTGACACAAATGGGTTTGAACGACTACTAAAAGGTAAACATCCTCATCTGTGATCTGTTTGCTTGTAATTAGTGTGTATAAAAGGTCAATGAGTTTCTGGACTCGTGACAGACCCTTGCATCTTTCATCCAGTGCTGCACTGACGTTTCTGGATTCTGAGTCATGGGGAAAGCAAAAGAATTGTCAAAGGATCTACGGGAAAAGGTAGCTGAACTGTACAAAACAGGAAAGAGATATAAAAAGATGCCAATAAGCAGTGTTCAAACTCTAATCAAGAAGTGGAAAATGAGGGGTTCTGTTGAAACCAAACCATGGTCAGGTAGACCAACTAAAATTTTAGCCACAATTGCCAGGAAAATTGTTCGGGATGCAAAGAAAAACCCACAAAATAACTTCAGGTGAAATACAGGACTCTCTGAAAACATGTGGTGTGGCTGTTTCAAGATGCACAATAAGGAGGCACTTGAAGAAAGATGGGCTGCATGGTCGTGTCGCCAGAAGAAAGCCATTACTACGCAAACCTTCTGGCATTAAGTAATTTGGAGTGATGAGACCAAAATTGAGCTTTTTGGCCACAACCATAAACGCTACATTTGGATAGCAGTCAACAAGGCCTATGGTAAAAGGTACACCAGTCCTACTGTGAAAAACGGAGGTGGATCGCTGATGTCTTGGGGATGTGTGAGCTGCAAAGGCACAGGAAATTTGGTCAAAATTGATAGCAAGATGAATGCAGTAGGTTATCAAAAAATACTGGAGGAACATTTGCATTCATCAGCCAGGAAGCTGCACATGGGACGCACTTGGACATTTCAACATGACAAAAATCCAAAACACAAGGCCAAGTCGACCTGTCATTGGCTACAGCAGAATAAAGTGAAGGTTCTGGAGTGGCCATCTCAGTCTACTGACCTCAATATCATTGAGCCGCTCTGGGGAGATCTCAAACGTGCAGTTCATGCAAGACAGCCCAAGAATTTACAGGAACTGGAAGCTTTTTGCCAAGAGGAATGGGCAGCTTTACCATCTGAGAAGATAAAGAGCCTCATCCACAAATACCACAAAAGACTTCAGCTGTCACTGATGTTGAAGGGGGCAATACACGGTATTAAAAACTGGCCTTTGTAAACTTTTGATCAGGGTCATTTGGGTAGTTTCTGTTGTCATTATGATTTAAAAAGAGTAAACACAGTTGATTGATAATGAATGGCTTCAGCCAAACACTAACCATGAGTGAAAGAAAAGTTTTTGTGTTAACATTTATATTCTCTGAAAAATGGCCAAGAAATCATAAATTCTGTTATGGTATGTAAACTTTTGAGTACAACTGTATACTGAGCAAATGTTTTAGGCAGGGTGAAGAAATGCTGTAAAGTGGGAATGCTGTCCAAAATATATATTTTAATTGTTTATATTTATTAATTTACAAATGTAAAGTAGGCAAAACAGAAGTAAAATTTCAATAAAATCATTTTGTGTGACTACCCTTTGGCTAAACCAGCATCAATTCTTTCAGGTACACACAGTGCTTGTGTGATACTTATTCATCATGCCGTGCCATCAGGGATTAACTCCAAGTTTATTCTGCAACAGGAAAAAAAAACCAAACATACAGCCAATATCATTAAGAACTATCTTCAGTGTAAAGAAGAACAAGGAGTCCTGGAAGTGATGGTTTGGCTCCTGCAGAGCCCTTATCTCAACATTGAGTCTGTCTGGGATTACATGAGGAGACAGAAGGATTTGAGGCAGCCTACATCTACAGAAGATCTGTGGTTAGTTCAAGATGTTTGGAACAGCCTACATGCAGAGTTCCTTCAAAAACTGGCAATGTGTGTACATAGAATTGATAAGGTTCTCTTTATTTTTTATCAATTAGTAAAATGGAAAATAAACTATTAACACTTCTATTTCTAAAAACATTTTTTGGTCCTGCAGCCTCCTGGGACATGTGCTAGACGGAGATTGTGAAAGTAGAAGCAGATACAAATAAAAATAAATAAATAATTATAATATATATACAAAGCCTTGAAAAAGTATTCATACCCCTTTAAACGTCCACATGTTTGTCGTGTTACAACCAAAAATGTAAATATTTTATTGGGATTTTATGTGATCACACAAAGTGGCACATAATTGTGAAGTGGAAGGAAAATGATAAACGGTTTTCAAAATTTTTTTACAATAAAATATCTGAAAAGTGTGGTGTGCATTTGTATTCAGCCCCCTTTACTCTGATACCCCTAACTAAAATCTAGTGGAACCAATAGCCTTCAGAAGTCACCTAATTAGTAAATAGAGTCCACCTGTGTCTAATTTAATCTCAGTATAAATACAGTTGTTATGCGAAGCCCGCATAGGTTTGTTAGAGAACCTTAGTGAACAAACAGCATCATGAAGGCCAAGGAACACACCAGATAGGTCAGGGATAAAGTTGTGGAGAAGTTTAAAGCAGGATAAGGTTATAAACAAAATACCCCAAGCTTACATCTTACTGTTCAAGCCATCATCCGAAAATGGAAAGAGTATGGCGCAACTGCAAACCTACCAAGACATGGCCGTCCACCTAAACTGACAGGCTGGGCAAGGAGCGCATTCATCAGAGAGGCAGCCAAGAGGCCCATGGTAACTCTAGAAGAGCCGCAGAGATCCACAGCTCAGGTGGGAGAATCTGTCCACAGCAACTATAATGCTGCGTACAGACGATCAGACATTCCGACAACAAAATCCTGAATTTATTTCCGACGGATATTGGCTCAAACTTGTCTTGCATAAACACGGTCGCACAAATCAGAAGGAGGGAACTAATGCGCAAAACCAAAGTGAGCTGAAGCAAATATAAATAAAGAGATCAAAGAAGCGGCCAAACATAAAAAAGTGTTCCCACACAGAAAAAACAATATGATTATAAAAGATATGTGGCGCTAACTGAAGAGTGCATAAGTCCAATAATAATCTAAAAGAGGGAAGAGTGAAAGAAAGACAGTGAAAGAAATCACAAAAAAAAAACAAAAAATTGGCCCTTTGAGGAAGTCACGTGAGCAGTGACGCAACGCGTCAGGGAGGAGTCAGGTGTCGTCACTTTCGGTCGCGGGCGAGACCGGAAGTACTGTGCTCTGTGCTGTTTATCCTGATTTTAAATGCAAGTTACTACGTTGTGGTTAACAAAACTGTGTTGAATACTACACAATGGGGATACTCCTTTTTATTGCACGCCTCCACCCTACCTGCCGAGCTTGAAGCCTTCCACCAGAGACCCGCCAAGTGCTGTGACGATCGGAGGGGATCGATCGACTGCTGGTTCTCATCTGATTCCAGACTGCAGGCTCAACTTGTCCCGTAGGGGTCTTTACTAAAGGTGAGAGGCTCAGGGAAACGTGTGGCGCACCACGGATTGCTGATAATTGGAGGAATCTGAAACCGATCATTTTCTGCACATGCACTTTTTGTTCTTTGCATGCTTTTTTTCATCTTTATGCACTTTTAGATTATTATTGGACTTATGCACTCTTATTGGATTCTTTTATCACTTTGATTTTGTTAGTGTATTGATGTCACACCAAAGAATTGTCATTATTTTTATGTTTAATCACATTATTTATGATCTTTTCATGCACTCCAGTTAGCGCAACATATCTTTTATAATCATACGCTCGCACAAATGTTGTCGGAAATTCCGATCACCAAGAACGCAGTGACGTACAACACTTACGATGAGTCGAAAAAAATTAAGTTCAAAAGCCAGTGCGGCTCTTCTGCTTGATTCCAAGCTTGCGTGGAACTTTGTGCGTCGGAATTGTGTACACACGATCGGAATTTACGACAACGGATTTTGTTGTCGGAAAATTTGAAATCCGGAAATTCCGACAACAAATGTCCGATGGAGCCTACACAAGGTCGGAATTTGACAACAAGCTCACATCGAACATTTGTTGTTGGAAATTCCGACCGCATGTACGCGGCATTAGTCTTGCACTCCACAAATCTGGCCTTTATGGAAGTGTGGCAAGAAGAAAGCCATTGTTGAAAGAAAGCCATGAGAAGTCCCGTTAGCCATGTGGGAAACATAGCAAACGTAGAAGAAGGTGCTCTGTTCAGATGAGACAAAACTTGAACTTTTTGACCTAAAAGCAAAACACTATGTGTGGCAGAAAATGAACACCACATCACCCTGAAGACACCATCCCCACTGTGAAACATTTTGTTAGAGTCTGCAAAAGACTGGGGTGGCGTTTCCAGCAGGACGACGACTCTAAACATACAGCCAGAGCTACAATAGAATGGTTTAGATCAAAGAATATTTGTGTGTTAGAATGGCCCACTCAAATTCCAGACCTAAATCCAATTGAGAATCTGTGGCAAGACTTGAAATTTGTGTATAGTGGTCTACTAGTAAGTAGTACGCTACCACTAGTAAATGAAATAAATAAAAATAAAATAGAAATGCAGCAAAACCTAATAGTGTTCATAACTACACAAAAAAACAAAAATTACAATTTACAGTGATCTTGCGCATATCCTACAGTCTTCCTACACATTAGTGCATTATTGAAGATGGAGAACCAATAATGAATAACTTGGTAATTTCTCCAATAAGTGAAAACCGCTGACACCACACCACTGTGCTCACAGAACTCTCACCTCATAGGCATAAGTCATATGTCTTGGATCATGAGCCAATAGAAAACGATAAATTCCCATTCCAGGATCCAGGATCAACAGTGTGCCTTTTTATAATAAGAGAATTCCGCCCCACATATGCGATGTTCCGTTCCACATGTAAGGTAAATAAGCCTCCAATAGTGTATTAACATTAAAAATGAATTTATTACACTTAAAAATGCCTGCTTACATGAATGAAGCAAAAATTGCGCCAAAGAAAGGGAAACATTCGGTGTTCACGCCACCTCGCACGTCACTTCCGGTCTGCGGTATTCTCCGGCCACGACCTACGCATTACATCACGTGACTTCCTCAGGGGGCTTAGTATACCATGGACCAGAAGTGACGTGTGAGGTAGCACGAACGCCGAATGTTTGCCTTTCTTTGATGCAATTTTTGCTTCACGCCTTTTTAAGTGTAATAAATTCCTTTTTAATGGGAATACACTATTGGAGGCTTATTTACCTTACATGTGGAACGGAACATCGTATATGTGGGGTGGAATTCTCTTATTTAGAAAAGCACACTGTCGATCCAGAATCGGGAATTTATCGTTTTCTTTTGGATCATGATCCAGGGCATATGACTTATGCCTATGAGGTGAGAGTTCTGTGAGCACAGTGGTGTGGTGTCAGCGGTTTTTACTTATTGAAGAAATTACCAAGTTATTCATTATTGGTTCTCCATCTTCACTACTTTGAGCAATTGGACTATTTTTATTTATGGACTTCACATATTAAATTAATTTTGTCACTATTGATTGGATGAACATCGGATGTATTATATCATTTTATTTCACATTATTGCAATAAATTTGCCACTATTGATGATTCACTTTGTATATGGAAGACTGTAGGATATGCGCAAGATCACTGTAAATTGTAATTAAGACTTGAAAATTGCTGTTCACAGACACTCTTCATCCAATCTGACGGAGCTTGGGCTATTTTGCAAAGAAGAATGGGCAAAAACGTCACTCTCTAAATGTGCAAAGCTAGTATTTATTTCAGGTACTTATATAGCGCCGTCAATTTACACAGCGCTTTACATATACATTTTACATTCACATCAGTCCCTACCCTCAAGGAGCTTACAATCTAAGGTCCCTAACTCACATTCATACATACTAGGGACAATTTAGACAGGATCCAATTAGCCTACCAGCATGTCTTTGGAGTGTTGGAGGAAACTGGAGTACCCGGAGGAAACCCACGCAGGCACAGGGAGAACATGCAAACTCCAGGCAGGTAGTGTGGTTAGGATTCAAACCAGCAACCCTTCTTACTGCTAGTAGAGACATTCCCAAAAAGACTTGCAGCTGTAGTTGCATCAAAAGGTAGTTCTACAAAGTATTGACTCAGGAGGGCTGAATACAAATGCACGCCAAACTTTTCACATATTTATTTGTAAAAAAGTGTAAAAAACATTTATCATTTTCCATCCATTCCACAATGATGTGCCACTTTGTGCTGGTCTATAGCATAAAATCCCAATAAAATACATTTACGTTTTTGGTTTTAACATGACAAAAATATGGAAAATTTAAAGGGGTGTGAATACTTTTTCAAGGCACTGCGTGTATTAAAAAAAATTGGTACTCGCTTTGGTACTGTAACTGTAGTTACAGGCTGGAGGAAGCAAATCAGGGGAACTTCACTTTTTTAATGAGGTTCTGCTTTAAGGTGGGACAATGATGAATCCACAGTGTGAGAAGACCACTCAAACATAATCAGGAAACACTTTTGTGAAAGTGTTTGTTTGGTTTGGTTTATGGGAGCCAAGATAAAACACCATGATAGAGAAGAAAGAAGTGTTGTCCTCCAACCTGAAAGTGGAAAAAACTGCCCCATCATAAAAGAAAGTTTCCCTCTGTTTAGGTGAGAACATAGAGGACTAAAGTTCAGCTGAACTAGATATATCTTGCATCTCTCCACTGTGAAAGAAGCAGAGGTAATTTTTGACCCCTACAATTAATAGGGGCTAGATGTGTCAATTGAGGACTCAGAAATGGCCATGGAGTCGATTTGTAGAAAGTACAAACTGCACCATATGTTCATTCTGCTGTAGGCAAAGTGAGGAGAAAAAGCCAAAGAAAGAAATCCTCCACATGCGGCTCTTACCTGTAGTTGAATTGTTTATCACACAAGCTGCAGTGGAGAAGGTGTATTCCTGGATCATCTTGGTGATTAAGAAACTCTGGATATGGCAACAGCAGCTCACACCTATCACACCTGTGTACATCAGCAGCGCTTTCGTCACCATCCACTCTCTCCACCACACCACCCCCCTGTAAGCCAACAATGGTGGTGTAAATCTTAGGCTTAATGGACTCTTTATGTAATCTCAAGTCATTGAGCGCAATGGGCTCTAAACTATCTGGAGTGTCTGGCTCATCACACAGATTAATGCAGATTTCTGCAGTGTCATCATCTGCTTCTTCTGAAGAACCATCGTTGTGAATTGTAATAGGCATTTGCCTGGTAAAACCAGGAATGAGAAATGAGTTATCTCGAGGTTCATCCACAGGACTTGCTCTACTCAGCCTTCCACTTTTAGCAGATTGTTTGTTTTTGAAAAACCCAGGGTTTTGCATTGCAAATGTTTCCTTATAAAAGGAAGGTCTTTTGTGTATCCTTGCTTTGTCTTTAAGCTGGCCCACTGGCTCAAACCTTCTTCTGTCCTCACTAAAGATGTTGATGTTTGGGGGATTATCACTGTGATGGCTTCTTAAAGATGGGCTGTCCACCTCTGTCAACTCTGACTCCTGATCGTGTACCTCATAATCATCAGGAATACAGATTTCCTCCTTAGTCATATTGTTTGGTGGGCTGCTGGAAACTGAGACCACCTGACTAGTCAGTGGAAGACTAACTTGTAGTTGATGACCAGCCTGCATAAAGTCTTGTACATGACAAGTTGGAATCTTATAAGTGTATATAAAATCAAGAAGGTGACTAAAGCCCTCCAAGCTAACATTGTCAAGTACCAAAAACTGTTGCTGCTCATTTCTTTTTAAAGCTGTGTAAAAGTATTCACTGCAAGCTGATAGGACATTTTTGTGAGCTAAGAATATTTTACCCTCCACCATCAAGGAGACATCACAGAAAAGACCCATTGATTTCTGTTCATTCAGTTTTTGGAGGACAGACCAACCATGAGCTTCTGGAGACATTGAATCCATCTTGATTTCTTTTTAGCAGTAATGCAAACAGCTTACTGAGGCATTCATCAAACTGAAAACAATAATCCTAGGATAGAAAAGAACATAACAAGAAATATTGATTAATCCGATTGCCCAGTGAATTACATTCAAAATACAAACAACAACATACAAAGCCATTCACAACTCTGCACCAAGCTACATCACCAATCTTGTCTCCAAATATCACTCCTCAAGACCTTCTGCTCTCAAGATCCCCTGTCTCCTCCTTCAATGCTGGTCTCCAGGACTTCTCCAGAGCCTCTCCCATCCTCTAGAACTCTCTACCTCAGTCTGCCCAGCTATCTCCTACTCTGGCTGCCTTTAGGCGATCCCTTAAGACCCTTTTCACACTGAGGCAGTTTTCAGGGGTTTTAGCGCTAGAAATGGCACCTGTAAAGCACCGGAAAACTGCCTCCAATGCTGCCCGAATGTGAAAGCTTTCACACTGGGGCGGTACGCTTGCGGGACGTTGGAAAAGGCCTGCAAGCAGCATCTTTGGGGCGGTTTGCCTATTGAAATGAATGGGCAGTGCTTCGGAAGCGGCACAACACGGGCACTTTTAACCCCTTCTTCGGCTGCTAGCGGGGGGTTAAAAGCTCCCCACTATCGGCTGAAAAGTGCCGTTTAAACAGCGCTAAAGCACCGCTAAAACGAGCGGCGCTTTAGCGCTAACGCTCGGGTGTCCCCAGTGTGAAAGTAGCCTAAAACTCATCTCTTCAGGGAAGCCTATCCTGCCTCCAACTAACTGAACTTTTATCACTTCCATCCACTCATCCCCCAGTTATAACCTTTTGTACCACTTGCCCCACCCTATTAGATTGTAAGGTCTTATGAGAAGGGCCCTCTTTACCTTCTTGTATTTTATTGTATTGTAATTGTACGGTCTCCCTTTATATTGTAAAGCACTGCACAAACTGTTGGCGCTATATACATCCTGTATTAGAATAATCATATTTACCTCCCATGATTCTCTGGAGACAGCGCAATTCAAACAAAAGTAATTTAGGCTGCTTTCACACTGAGGCGCTTTACAGGCACTTTAGCGCTAAAAATAGCGCCTGCATAGCGCTTGTAAAGAGCCTCTCCTTTCACTCCAGTGTGAAAGCCCGAGTGCTTTCACAATGGAGCGGTGTGCTTGCAGGATGGTAAAAAAAAAAGTCCTGCAAGCAGCATCTTTGCAATGGGCAGCACCGCCGGAAAAGCGTCCCTGCAGCTGCACTTTTAAAACTTTTTTGGCCACTAGCGGGGGTTAAAAGCGCCCCGCTAGCGGCTAAATAGTGCCGCTAAAACGACGGTAAAGCGCCACTAAAAATAGCGGCGCTTTACCGCCGACGCCCCCAATGCCTCAGCGTGAAAGCAGCTTTAGTGTAAAATCTCCACCCTGTGTGTTCTTTACAGCTGAGCAACAGGTGTCGTCTAAGCCACCACATCCCCAATCTTGCAAGCCTAAAGTATAACTAAAGGCAAACATTTTTTTTTAGTTTTGGAATAGTAAAAGAGGGGAAATCTTCCAATAGGGATACTAATTCTGGTGACCTGGGGGTCCCTATGAGATGCCCTTTGCTAAAAAAAAAATCAAATGAAAAGATTTAATCAATAGAAGGTCCCTTCCTACCCAGGCCAATTGTCGGCTTTCAGCGCTGTCACACTATGAATGACAATTGGGCGGTCATGCAGCACTGTACCCATATGAAATTGTTAGCATTTTTTTCACTTTTTTCGGTAGTATTTAATCACCACTGGGGTTTTTATTTTTTGTTAAATACACAAAAAAAGGCAGAAAATTGTGGGGGAAAAAAAAAAGCGCTTTTCTTTGTTTCTATTATAAAATTTTGGAAATAATCTTCATCAATTTAACCACTTAAGGACAGAGCCTCGTTTTGAGATTTGGTGTTTACTGGTTTAAAACACCCTAGAGAATAAAATGGCGGTCGTTGCACTACTTTCTGTCATACCGTTTTTGCGCAGTGGTCTTAAAAGCACACTTTTTTGGGAAAAAATACACTTTTTTGAATTAAAAAATAAGACAACAGTAAAGTTAGCCAAATTTTTTTAATATTGTGAAAGATGCTACACCGAGTAACTTGATACCCAACATGCCACGATTCAAAATTGCACCCGCTCATGGAATGGCGACAAACTTTTACCCTTAAAAATCTCCATAGGCGATGTTTAAAATATTCTACAGGTTGCATGTTTTGAGTTACAGAGGAGTTCTAGGGCTGGAATTATTGCTCGCGCTCTAATGATCGCGGTGATACCTCACATGTGTGGTTTGAACACCGTTTACATATGGGGGCGCTACTCATGTATGTGTTCGCTTCTGTGCGAGAGCTTGGCGGGACGGGGCGCATTTAAGAAAAAAAAAAAAAAAATATATATATATATATATATATATATATATATATATATATATATATATATATAATTTTTTTTATTTATTTTACTTTTTATTTTTACACTGTTCTTTTAAAAAAATAAATAAAAATTGTGTCACTGTTATTCCTATTACAAGAAATGTAAACATCCCTTGTAAGAGCCCTTGCACACTGGGGCGGGGGGCGGCGTCGGCGGTAAAACGCCGCTATTATTAGCGGCGTTTTACCGTCGGTATGCGGCCGCTAGCGGGGCGGTTTTACCCCCTGCTAGCGGCCGCGAAAGGGTTAAATACCACCGCAAAGCGCCTCTGCAGAGGCGCATTGCCGGCGGTATAGCCGCGCCGTCCCATTGATTTCAATGGGCAGGAGCGGTAAAGGAGCGGTATACACACCGCTCCTTCACCGCTCCGAAGATGCTGCTGGCAGGACTTTTTTTACCGTCCTGCAAGCGCATCGCTCCAGTGTGCAAGCCCTCGGGGCTTTCACACTGGAAAGCAAGGAGCGGCACTTTCGGGGCGGTTTGCAGGCGCTATTATTAGCGCAATAGCGCCTGCAAACCGCCCCAGTGTGCAAGGGCTCTAATAGAATAAAAGCATGACATGACCTCTTAAATATGAGATCTGGGGTCAAAAAGACCTCAGATCTCATATTTTCACTAAAAAGCAATAAAAAAAAAATAAAAATAAAAAAAATGTCTCTCACACACGGAGAAGGACTTGATCGCCTCCGCCACTGCCGGGGGCTCCGGTAAGCGGCGGAGGGCACCGAAGTGTGGCAGGAGGATGGGGGCCCTCTCCCGACACCAATAAAAGTGATCTTGCGCTGAATCCGCCGCAGAGACCACTTTTATCTGAAAGCCGACCGCCCGCTCTTGAAGAGGATACCGGGGTTATGGTAGCTAGCTGCTGCCATAACAACTATATTCCTCTTCAAACAGCCGACATATAATGTGGTGAAAATAACCCAAATCTGTGTTTTATTTAATCTGTAGGAAAGTTATAGAATCCACAAACTATGGTAGATTATATATATATATATATATATATATATATATATATATATATATATATATATATATATATATATATATATATATATATAGACAGAGAGATAGAGAGAGATTAATCCAGATGTACTGATAGCTTAACTAATTTCTTGAATTAATGCCAGAACAGTACAAATACAGGCGGTCCCTAGGTTACAAACATTCGACTTACAAATGACTCCGTGAGGGGGAGGGAGACATCAGGAAGTGAGAGGAAATCTATCCCTAGGAAGGGAAATTTACTCCTGTAAGCGTTATCATGGGAAAAAGATGTCTCCACTGAAGCTTTATAACCAATCCTTGGTTGCACAACAACCCAAAATGTTCAAAATCCAATTGTTATAGGGACAGAAAGTGAGGTGAAGTCTTCTGAACAGGGGCACAGACAGCAAAACAAACATTACAGGAGTGTTGACCCTTCCCTATGATATCCAAAAAACAATTACCGTATATACTCGAGTATAAGTCGAATTTTTCAGCACTTTTTTGTGCTGAAACTGCCCCCCTCGACTTATACTCGAGTCCAGCACTTTTCTGCAGCAAAAAATTTCATTTTCCAAACCGATTTTGGGGCCCCGTATCTCAGGGCCACTTGGTGCTAGGAACCCCAAATTTGGTATGCAAACCCAGTGGAACTGGTACCACAACATATCTAAAGCTGAAGTTCCTAGCACTAAGTGGCCCCGAGATACGGGGCCCCAAAATCAGTTTGGAAAATGTCATTCTCTGCTGCAAAAAAATGCTTGACATTTTCTGAACTGATTTTTAGGGCCCTGTATCTCGGGGCCACTTGGTGCTAGAAACCCCAGGTTTGGAAATTTTATGGTGCTAGTTCCACTGGGTTTGCACACCAAATTTGGGGTTCTTAGCACTAAGTGGCCCCGAGATACGGGGCCCCAAATTCGGTCAACTGTGTCCATCTGCAGCAATGTCATTTTGGGACCCTTTGGGTTCAGAGACCCCAAATTTTGGCTGCAGCTAGGGGGCATCTAGGAACCCTTAACTACCGAGTTTGAAGTTCAGGGGACTTATGGCTGCAAATGGGCACAGTGAGGCATGCAAATGGGCACAGTGATGCTGCAAATGGGCATTGTTGACCCTCTTTTCCACTTACAGTAGCTGTGCATTTCTCACCCTCGTCTTATACTCGGGTCAATAAGTTTTTCCCATTTTTATTGTGGTAAATTAGGGCCTCGACTTATACTCGGAACGACTTATACTCAAGTATATACGGTAAAAAACATTTTTTGGGCTGGAGCTACACTTAAAAAAAATGTACCTGTTCCAGCTTACAAACAAATTCAACTTAAGAACAAACCTTTAGACCCTATCTTGTTTTAACCCAGGGACTGCCTGTATCTGGAAATTTCTGGAAAGTAGACAGTCCAAGGTATTTAGTAAGAGGCATGGCGTGGTTTTTGAAGTGGTAATTTTTTTGTCCAAATTTTTTGTAAAATTAAGAAATTAAAAAAAAAAAAAGTAATTTTTTTTTTTTAAATGTTTGCTTTTTTACATACTGTCACCAGTGCGGTGAACATAAACACTTTTCTATTGCAGGGACATTTAATATAGATTTATTTTAAAATTGTGCTGGCTTACTATGGGTTCAAGTCCAACAAGGCACCACCTTCTGGACTTATCTCTTTATTTACAAATTTTTACTGAGTATCAGGAGTGTCAAGCTATATAGTGCAGCAATCATAAAAAAAAATCACAAATAAATATATAAATATCATATGAACATATCATAAACAAAATATCAATCATAAAAAATATTTTTGCGTCATATTATACTACCATACCAAAACAAAAAAAATCTTATATAAATTAAAAATGTACTAAAAGTGTTCCACAAGTCCTTCAAATATTTTATCACATGTGCCAAAAAAAGTTTTTCAATAATATGAACTTTTCAAAATCCCCAATTTTGTCAATTAAAGCCTTTTCAAATAAAATCACTTCTGTGCAACTCAAGATTTAATGACCAAGTGTTACAACTCCACCTTAAATTGGAATTGTGCTCACTATAGCCGAAACAACTAATTGACAACTAAGCGATTATGAAAATAGTTGTCAACTATTTTCATAATCGATTAAATCGGTCAGCCGATTAGTTGGACTGCATACAGAATGCATTATTTATTTATATCTTCGGAAAGATTTTGCTTTTTTGGTTCAATGGACTTTGATGGAAAAGCTGCAGTAAAGCATGTAGTGAATAAAAAAAAAAAAAAAAATCCCGCGCTGGAAAAATAAAAAATAAAGCAGCAGTAAACAGTGCGACAACACAAAATAGCAATATAAAAGTAATAAACTGCGCTAAATACTCATTACGTTATTTAAAACGTTATTTAGATGAAAAATTGAATTGAATGTCAAACACTAAAGTCCAAACTCCGGATCACCCCAATGCTTCAACATAAACAAAATTGATTCACAGTCCAAGCACCATAAGAGTAAGTTGCCCTTACCAGAACACCAATAAATTGAACGGATGGCTTAAACCCAGCCAGGGCCTTTGTGATGGAAACCGGTCCGTTCTGTCCAGGTTCAGGTTGTAATTCCCTCAGTTTGTTACCGGAGGAGAATGATAACAAAAAAGGCTGGCCATAGTGTAGTATGGTTATATACGTATGTGGACATACAAAACGTACCAACACCCTGATGTGCACACAAAAACAAAGGGTGATATCCCACCACCGTGGCTGTAAAGTGTGCTTACCGACTCACAATGGTCACTAGGCTCTATATCCCACTAGGAGTCCATTGATAGGTGACAGGAAATGAATAGTTCGCCCTCTATAGCCAGGAAATCCATATCCTCAGTACATGACCCAAAAAGGAGATAAACTGACCATAGTGTAATATATTCAGGGAACGTTTTAATAAATAAAGTGATGCACTTAGAAACAGAAGGTTGAATTCGCATGGATAGTATAAAAGACGCCGGCCGGCATAAAAACACAAAGCGGAGCTTGTCCTCCTTCCTGGTCACGTGGTAGCGTCACTACGTGCGTACCCAGACGCGTTTCGTCATCAAGCAGACGTTCTCAATGGGGACCCATTGAGAACGTCCGCTTGACCCCTTCACTGCCAGTGACATTTTTACAGTAATCAATGCATTTTTAATCGCACTGATCGCTGTATTAATGCCAATGGTTCCAAAAATGTGTCAAGATTGTCCGATGTGTCCGCCATAATGTCGCAGTCACAATAAAAATCGCAGATCGCCACCATTCCTAGTAAAAAAAATAATATTAATAAAAAATATGCTATAAAACTATCCCCTATTTTGTAGACGCTATAACTTTTGCGCAAACCAATCAATATACACTTATTGCGATTTTTATTACCAAAAATATGTAGAAGAATACATATCGGCCTAAACTGAGAGAAAAATAGCTTTTTTTAAAAAAAAAATGGGGATACTTATTATAGCAAAAAGTACTAAATATTGTGTATTTTTCAAAATTGTAGCTCTTTTTTTGTTTTTTGCATATATTGTATATATCAATATATGCTTATTGCAATTTTTTTACCAAAAATATGTAGAAGAATACATATCGGCCTAAACTGAGGAAAAAATTGTTTTATTATATATTTTGGGGGGATATTTATTATAGCAAAAAGTAAAAAATAATGCGTTTTTTTCAAAATTGTCGCTTTTTATTTGTTTATAGCGCAAAAAATAAATACCGCAGAGGCCACCAAAAGAAATCTCTATTTGTGGGAAAAAAAAGACGTCAATTTTGTTTGGGTACAATGTCGCACGACCGCGCAATTGTCAGTTAAAGCGGGGTTCCCATTTAAAAAAAAAAAAATTAAAAGTCAGCAGCTACAAATATTGCAGCTGCTGACTTTTAATCGGACACTTACCTGTCCCAGGGTCCAGCAATGCGGGGGGATCGAAGCCGCGCTCGTCCCCCCCTCCGCTCGGCAGCGCCGGCATTTTAACTGTGGGCGCACCTACTGCACATGCGCGAGCCGCGCCCCGTCACTGGCACCGAAGGAGGCAGACTACGAGGAACCCCCTAGCAACAGCCATTTAGAGGTGAGTAAAAAAAAAAATTTTTTCTCCAAATGTTTTTATTTTTTATTTTATTTAAGCACATTACTAATTTTTTTTTTTTTGGGGGGTGGAACTCCACTTTAAAGCGACGCTGTGTCGAATCGCAAAAAGTGCTCTGGTCAGGAAGGGGGTAAATTTTTCCGGGGCTGAAGTGGTTAATTTTTTTTCTTTATATAAAAAATTTGATCTCGGAGTCTGATGATATTTACCAGATTCAACCTCTAATAGTATATACAGTACATATTTCTTCTGTCTGTTATTTTCAGAGCGTATTAGAGATTTTTCTACCTAACCATATAGTTGGTTATTTATATTTACCACTGCATATACAGTTGTGCTCATAAGTTTACATACCCTGGCAGGATTTATGATTTCTTGGCCATTTTTCAGAGAATATGAATGATAACACAAAATCTTTCACTCATGGTTAGTGTTTGGCTGAAGCCATTTATTATCAATCAACTGTGTTTACTCTTTTAAAATCATAATGGCAACAGAAACTACCCAAATGAACCTGATCAAAAGTTTACATACGTCAGTTCGTAATACCATGTATTGCCCCCTTTAACATCAATGACAGCTTGAAGTCTTCTGTGGTATTTGTGGATGAGGCTCTTTATCTTCTCAGATGGTAAAGCTGCCCATTCCTCTTGGCAAAAATAGGATTTTTATAACAGCTTACCTGTGAAATACCTTTTCTTTCTTACCCTTACCTTTTCTTTTGAAGTACATCACGGGACACAGAGCCAAAGTAATTACTATGTGGGTTATAGTCCACCTTCAGGTGCTGGACACTGGCACACCCTAAACAGGAAGTTGCCTCCCTATATAACCCCTCCCATACCGCGAGCATCTCAGTTTTGTAGCAAAGCAATACACCTGTATACTAGAAAGAGGGGCGGGACCTCTGTGTCCCGTGATGTACTTTAAAAGAAAAGGATTTTACAGGTAAGCTGTTATAAAAATCCTATTTTCTTTAATCGTACATCACGGGACACAGAGCCATAGTAATTACTTTGTGGGATGTCCCAGAGCAATGCCAACTGAGGGAAGGGAGACACAACAAAAGTAGGGCACCATGAGATCAGAGGACTTATACTGCTGCCCGCAGTACACTGGGCCCAAAGGCGACATACTCATGTTTTTTTACTTCCACCTGATAGAATCTGGTAAATGGATTGAAGACCAAGTTGCAGCCTTGCAGATTTGAGCCATGGAGGCTTGGTGGTGCACTGCCCACTAAGCACTAGAGCAGTGCATTTTGATTTGAGAGGGTAGAAACTACCTCTTTAAACCATAAGCTAGAACAATTACTAAAAAAAAGGCTGTTTTGTAATGCCGCCAAACTCAATTCAAGCCCCAAGGGTTCAGGGGTGACCTAACCGGGGATTAAGCCGTGTTACCCCCTGAATAAAGTTACGAACCAAAGAAAGCAAAGCAAGTGGTCGTTGAAATAATACCAGTAAGGCAAGGCCAGCTTTATTTCTCACTCCATCTGTAGAAGGTCAAGGATTCTACCTTTGACCTATTTCCTGGGGTGCAACCCCTGGTTTCACACCAGGAGACATATACTTCCCAGACTCCATAATATAGAATTATGGAGGTCGGCTCCCTTGCATTAACCAAGATAGAAACCACTGAACCTGACAGCCCACGTTTCTTCAGAGTGTGGGTCTCAATAGCCAAACCGTTAAATTTAGCGTTTGTAAAGTAGGATGGAATACCACACCTTGCGAAAGAAAGACTGGCTGTGGCGGTAGGGTCCATGGGTCCCCTACTGTCATCTTTACAATCCCTGCATACCAAGATTTCCTGGGCCCTGCTGGAGGCCAAAAGAATCACCGACTTCCCTTCCTGCTTGATCCTGCGAAGAAGTTGTGGACGCAGGATAGGAGGGAATGCATAAATCCGTGAGAATCGATTCCACGGGAATAGCAAGGCATCTGTTCCGCATCCTAGTGGATCCTTTGTTTTTGACACAAAGTTGTCAATTTCTTTTTTGGACGTAAACAGATCTATTCCTAGAATGAAGATCGCCGATAGGCAAAGTACATTGTTTTCTTTCCAAGATAGGATATGATTCACCTTTCTCTGGGCCGCACAACTTCTTGTGCCCCCTTGGTGATTAATATAGGCCATTGCTGTGGCATAGTTGGATTCAATCCTGGCAGGACAATACCGTAAACTGAACGTTTAGGCCCTGAGAACCAAGTGATCTGCCTGAATTTCTGGAATGATAATGGGCAAAGTCATTTCTGATCTGGGCCACTTCCGTGGTAAATGAAGGAAAGATTTTCCCCTTTGCAGATTTTTGGATATTAACTATATACTGAGGCGCCGGCATACCCAGCCTACAGTACCTGGTATTTCCAGGTGGTCCATCCAGGTGCTAACTAGGCCCAACCCTGCTTAGCCTCCAAGATCAGACGAGATCGGGCGCTTTCAGGGTGATGTGGCCATAGGCTTTGGAGTCAGACACATTGGGAATCTAAAGCTTGAACTCTTTGCTCCAAGCCGATAGAATAATGTTTTGCAGCAGTCTCGAATAAAACTGAGCATAAGGAACGGCCTCGAATGAAGCCACCATCTTTCCCAACAACATCATGCAAAGTTGAACAAAAGAATTCATCTTGCTTCGATCACCTCAATCAGTTCCTTTATGGCGCTGATCTTTGCCTGGGGCAAGAATACCCTTTTCTGGGTGTACCTTTGATCAGACCCAAATATCTTAGTCCTTTTCATGGTTTTAAAGAAGATTTCTCCTAGGCTGAGAAACCGACCTAGATATTCAAGGTAGTTGAATGTGGTGACAATACTTTGGTCTGAGCGGGTTACCAAATGAACTATCAAGAACAGATCGTCCAGGTAAACCATAATCGTTATACCTTGGGCCCTTAATCTGGCTAGAAGAGGGGCTAGAACATTTGTAAACACTCAAGGTGCAGTAGCTAGACCGGAAGGCAGAGCTACACACTAAAAATGAAGATTTTCCACCTTGAAAAGTAGATATTACTAGTGAGCGAGGAAATAGGCATATGGAGGTATGCATCTTTGACGTCGATGGACGCCAGTTCTCCTCCTTGTAGGATGGAGGTAACTGATTGCATTGACTCCATGCGAAAAAAGAGTGGTTATATTCAGGAATTGAATTTAGATTTTTGAGATCCAGAATGTTTATTTGGATTTAACCAAACCCCAAAAGATGGTCCAATGCTTGAGAGAAAGACTTTCTTTTTCTCTGGATCCTTAGGAACGTTTGATCTGAGAAAATGGAGAGACGGGAACTCTTGTAACTCCAGTTTGTACCTTGGAACTATTGAGGAAGTCCCGCATTCGTCTTGACACTCTTCCTGCCAGATCCTTGAGAACTGCAAAAGAATTCCCCCTATTGAGCGTGCGGGGGCCTCATAAGGAGGCCTCGGTATCTTGTAGGTTTCCTCCCCCAAGACCTCTATTGTCGCTGGGGTTAACCCTGAAAATTACCTTTTGAACCTGGCGGCAAAAGTAACGTTTCTGTCTTTGCAGATGACACCAAGCTATGCAGTGGAATAACGTCCTTACAGGATGTCTCCAATTTACAAGCCGACCTCAATGCACTGTCTAATTGGGCGACCATGTGGCAGATGAGGTTTAATGTTGAGAAATGTAAAGTTATGCACTTGGGGGCTAAGAATATGCATGCATCATACAACTGGGGGAATCCGTGGTGGAGAAGGATCTGGGGGTTTTGGTAGATCATGAGCTCAATAATAGCATGCAATGCCAAGCTGCGGTTTCCAAAGCGAGCAAAGTCCTTTCTTGTATTAAGACAGGTAAGGACTCCAGAGAGAGAGATATAATTTTGCCCCTGTTCAAATCATTAGTAAGACCTCACCTGGAATATGCAGTTCAGTTTTGGGCACCAGTTCTCAAAAAGGATATCGGGGAACTGGAGAAAGTGCAGAGAAGGGCCACCAAACTGATAAGAGGCATGGAGGAGCTCAGCTATGAGGAAAGATTAGAGGAACTGAATTTATTCACTCTTGAGAAGAGGAGAATAAGGGGGGATAAGATCAACATGTTCAAATATAAAAGGGGTACATATAGTGAACTTGGTGTTGAGTTATTCTCTTTACGGTCAACCCAGAGGACACGGGGACACTCTTTACGTCTAGAGGAGAAGAGATTTAATCTCTTTCACAGTAAGAGCTGTGAAAATGTGGAATAGACTCCCGCCAGAGGTAGTTTTGGCCAGCTCAGTAAGTTGCTTTAAGAAAGGCCTGGATTCTTTCCTAAATGTACATAATATAACTGGGTACTAACATTTATAGGTAAAGCTGATCCAGGGAAAATCCGATTGCCTCTTAGGGGATCAGGAAGGATTTTTTTCCCCTGCTGTAGCAAATTGGAGCATGCTCTGCTGGGGTTTTTTGCCTTCCTCTGGATCAACTGTGGGTATAAAATTGGGTATATTGGATTGTACAATATTTTTTATTTTATTTATTTATTGTTTTGAAGGTTGAACTGGATGGACTTGTGTCTTTTTTTTCAACCTGACTAACTATGTAACTATGTGACTGCCTGGAGGCTGATGCCCCTGGCACAGAAGAAGGATCTTTAAAAACGAAAAATACATTTACTCCTTTTCCTAAATGGCGAAAGGGGTAATTTTTCCACTAGATTTTATTTGGATGTATTATCCAAAACATCCCCAAATGGCTGTTTCACCGCAAAAGGAAGACTAGCCAGGAGCTTCTGCATGGTGCTTAGCGAAGGGCGCAAGGCCTGAAAGATAGAATCTCTCATAGCAACTATTGCAAACATAAAGCTGCCAGATCCTGGGCCTGCTGAGCAGGATAACCTTGAACACATGTTCAAACTGGTCTCTCAATGATTAAGCAATTACTGTCAGCGCAGGCTGAGACACTCAATCTTCCAGAGAAAAAAAGTGTTTTTGTTTTTTTTTTTTAATAGAAATTCCAACTTTTTATCCATTGGATCCCTAAGCATTTGAGCATTGTCTGCCGGACAAGTCAAACTCTTATGCACGGAGGATATAGCAGCGTTGCTGGTATATCTTACTTAGTGAATTTCCTCCCCCATAGGATAAAGTGTGAAAACCTTTTAGGAGGGAAAATAATGCTTATCTGAGTGACCCTCTCAGATATAAAAAAGCTTTTCCAACAATGAATGGACAGGAAAAGGCATGCACAGCTTTAGGAGGCTTTAGCGAACCCAAACACTAAGTTAAGGGTACATAAATGTGGAGCGGACCATTCAACAAGAAATTGCACCATCAATCTTAAGATTGAAACAGCTGATTCTCCCAAATTTGACACCTCAGAAGAGGAGTCATCAGCCTCACCACAGTCCCCTAAAGGGAATTCGTCTTCTCCCGGCCCTAGTTCCTCAGTTTTAGGGTCCTGGGCAATGGAAGAGAACCTGTCACATTTTGACCCATACTGGGATGCGATTAAAGTCGATAAATCTTTATAAATATATATATATATATATATATATATATATATATATATATATATATATATATATATATATATATATATATAAAACCCCTGGCAAAAATCATGGAATCACCAGTCCCTAAGGATGTTCCTTCAGTTGTTTATTGCTGTAGAAAAAAAGCAGATCACAGACATGGCCAAAAACTAAAGGCATTTCAAATGGCAACTTTCTGGCTTTAAGAAACACTGAAAGAAATCAAGAAAAATAATTGTGGTGGCCAGTAACAGTTAGATTTATAGAACAAGCACAAGGAATAAATTATGGAATCACTCAACTCTGAGGAAAAAATTATGGAATCATGAAAAACAAACAAAATAACACTCCAACACATCACTAGTACTTTGTTGCACCACCTCTGGCTTTTATAACTACTTGCAGTCTCTGAGGCATTGACTTAATGAGCGATAAACAGTACTCTTCACCAATCTGGCTCCAGCTTTCTCTGATTGCTGTTCCCAAATCATCTTTGCAGGTTGGAGCCTCGTCATGGACCATTTTCTTTAACTTCCACCACAGATTTTTAATTGGATTGAGATCCGGACTGTTTGCAGGCCATGACATTGACCTTATGTGTCTTTCTTCAAGGATTTTTTTTCACAGTTTTTGCTCTATGGCAAGATGCATTATCATCTTGTTAAATGATTTCATCATCCACAAACATCCTTTCAATAGATGGGATAAGAAAAGTGTCCAAAATTTCAATGTAAACCTGTGCATTTATTGAAGATTTAATGACAGCCATCTCCCCAGTGCCTTTACCTGACATGCAGCCCCATATCCTAATTGACTGTGGAAATTTGCATGTTTTCTTCAGACAGTTGTCTGCATAAATCTTATTGGAACGGCACCAAACAAAAGTTCCAGCATCATCACCTTGCCCAATGCAGATTTGAGATTCATCACTGAATATGACTTTCATCCAATCATCCACAGTCCACGATTGCCTTTCCTTAGCCCATTGTAACCTTGTTTTTTTGTGTTTAGGTGTTAGAGATGGCTTTCTTTTAGCTTTTCTGTATGTAAATCCCATTTTCTTTAGGCGGTTTCTTACAGTTCGGTCACAGATGTTGACTCCAGTTTCCTCCCATTTGTTCCTCATTTGTTTTGTTGTACATTTTCTGTTTTCAAGGCATATTGCTTTAAGTTTTCTGTCTTGACGCTTTGATGTCTTCCTTGGTCTACCAGTATGCTTGCCTTTAACCACCTTCCCATGTTGTTTGTATTTGTATTGGTCCATGTTTTAGACACAGCCGACTGTGAACAACCAACGTCTTGTGCAACACTGCGTGATGATTTACCCTCTTTACCTACATACAGTACCTGACCGCGAGATTGTGTTTCCAGCACGATACCATCGCGCTGGTTCTCGGCGACAGGGTACTGTGAATGTCGCGCTGGCTCGCTCATCGGGAAAGGAAAACTTTGTTTTCCTTCCGCGATGAGTGACAGGCAGCGCTGACAGCTGTCTGGTATGAATCCTGAGGTGGGAACACCGCGCCAAATTTTAAATGAAAAAACCGGCGTGGGTTCCCCCCTCGGAGGCATACCAGGCCCTTAGGTCTGGCATGGATTGTAAGGGGAACCCCCTATGCCGAAAAATCGGCGTGGGGGTCCCCCCCCAATCCATACCAGACCCTTATCCGAGCACGCAGCCCGGCCGGCCAGGAAAGGGGGTGGGGACCAGCGAGCGCCCCCCCCCCTGAGCCGTACCAGGCCGCATGCCCTCAACATGGGGGGGTGGGTGCCTTGGGGGAGGGGGGCGCCCTGCGGCCCCCCCCACCCCAAAGCACCTTGTCCCCATGTTGATGAGGACAAGGGCCTCTTCCCAACAACCCTGGCCGTTGGTTGTCGGGGTCTGCGGGCGGGGGGCTTATCGGAATCCGGGAGCCCCCCTTAATAAGGGGGCCCCCAGATCCCAGCCCCCCCACCCTGTGTGAATGAGTTTGGGGTACATGGTACCCCTACCCATTCACCTAGGGAAAAGTGTCAATATAAAAAAAACACACTACACAGGTTTTAAGAGTAATTTATTAGTCAGCTGCGGGGTCTTCTTCCGACTTCGGGGGGTCTCCTTCCGACTTCTCCCGGTGTTCGGCCTCTTCTCCCGGGCCCCGCCGCTATCTTCTTCCAGCTCTATTGCCAGCGAGGGGCCCGGTCTGCTGCCGCTGTCTTGTCGCCGCTGTCTCGCCGCCGCTGTCTTGTCGCCGCTGTCTCTCCACTTCTTCTCTTATTTTCCGATGTTGACACGACGCTCTCTCCGGCTCGAATGCTGTGTGCGAGCTGCGGAGCCATTTATATAGGCGGTAACCCACATGCTGGGACCATGACGTCGTAAGGGGGCGGGGTTACCGCCTATATAAATGGCTCCGCAGCTCGCACACAGCATTCGAGCCGGAGAGAGCGTCGTGTCAACATCGGGGAAGAAGAAAAGAAGAGAGGAAGCGGAGAGACAGCGGCGACAAGACAGCGGCGGCGAGACAGCGGCGACAAGACAGCGGCAGCAGACCGGGCCCCTCGCTGGCAATAGAGCTGGAAGAAGATAGCGGCGGGGCCCGGGAGAAGAGGCCGAACACCGGGAGAAGTCGGAAGGAGACCCCCCGAAGTCGGAAGAAGACCCCGGAGCTGACTAATAAATTACTCTTAAAACCTGTGTAGTGTGTTTTTTTTATATTGACACTTTTCCCTAGGTGAATGGGTAGGGGTACCATGTACCCCAAACTCATTCACACAGGGTGGGGGGGCCGGGATCTGGGGGCCCCCTTATTAAGGGGGGCTCCCGGATTCCGATAAGCCCCCCGCCCGCAGACCCCGACAACCAACGGCCAGGGTTGTCGGGAAGAGGCCCTTGTCCTCATCAACATGGGGACAAGGTGCTTTGGGGTGGGGGGGCCGCAGGGCACCCCCCTCCCCCAAGGCACCCACCCCCCCATGTTGAGGGCATGCGGCCTGGTACGGCTCAGGAGGGGGGGGGGCGCTCGCTGGTCCCCACCCCCTTTCCTGGACGGCCGGGCTGCGTGCTCGGATAAGGGTCTGGTATGGATTGGGGGGGGACCCCCATGCCGATTTTTCGGCATAGGGGGTTCCCCTTACAATCCATGCCAGACCTAAGGGCCTGGTATGCCTCCGAGGGGGGAACCCATGCCGGTTTTTTCATTTAAAATTTGGCGCGGTGTTCCCATCTCAGGATTCATACCAGACAGCTGTCAGCGCTGCCTGTCACTCATCGCGGAAGGAAAACAAAGTTTTCCTTTCCCGATGAGTGAGCCATCTCGGCGCTGGCTCCTGCGACGGGGCTCGTAGGTGTCAAATCTCGCCAAGAAGTGCGGCGAGATTGACACAATATCGCGGTCACCCACTGTACTAACAAGCAGATTTAATCTGATGCAGGTGTTAGTGTTTGTAATGAAAATTTACAGGGCGATTCCATAATTTTTTCCTCAGAATTGAGTGATTCCATAATTTATTCCCTGTGCTTGTTCTATAAATCTAACTGTTACTGGCCACCACAATTATTTTTCTTGATTTCTTTTAGTGTTTCTTAAAGCCAGAAATCTGGCATTTAAAATGCCTTTAGTTTTTGGCCATGTCTGTGATCTGCTTTTGTTCTACAACAATAAACAACTGAAGGAACATCCTCAGGGACTGGCGATTCCATAATTTTTGCCAGGGGTTGTATGTATATATTTTTTTTTTTAAACCTATCATGGCTGAAAACAGTTGCAAACATTTCATGGCCCCGATGCTCACTCTGACCAGCCAGCCTCTCTCTGGGGAGGATGCCATATGTAGAAATGAGTAGGCTTTCCAGAGCTTGAGGGAGACCCTTTTAGCTCTTTTTTTGGGGGTGTTTCAACCCCCCTTCTGACCTTAGCCCGATGCACAAAGCAGAGGTACTACCAGAAGAAATCGCATCCACTGCTTGAGCAATAGTCCAGCCACTGCCACTGCTATTAATGCTCAGCCTGGTGCAAATAGGAAATGCCTGTGTCACCAAAACCTCTTTCATGCTCCTCTTTGCTCTTATGTCTCTCTGACAATTTTGCAGCCAGAACAAATGGATTTTTTTTTTAAAAACACACTCCCGCGTTGGAGGACGCTAAGCCCCGCCCCCACCTTGCATCGCGCCCTCCTCCTTTCCCTTTCAAAAATAGTTTTGCCACGCAAGAACTGGCCTCCTATCCGACGGGATCGGCTTGTGAGTGAGGGAGGGATGGCATGGAGGAGACCTGGAAGCCGCCTCCGAGTAGGGGCGGTGAAAGAGAACGGCATTGCCGATCGTTTTCAGTTCTCCCTTATACTCAGCCTCAAAGAGGGGAAGAGTTCAGCCCAGGTGGGGGTGTCTGGAGGAAGCGAAACCCCCCAAACTTACCGGAGGTCTGCCTGCTAGCCAGAGGAAAAAAGTCTGCTGCTTCTGTGACACAGCGTGATCTCTATGCAAAGCATGAGAAGGTACGTGCTCAATACAGCCCCCAGTGGTGACACTTAGGCATGACAACATTTACTTTAAAGGAGACATTTCATAAGAAAATGTAAAGATTCCTTAGAAAACTCCACTTACCTTTCCCGCTGCTGCAGAGTGGCTCAATGATATTGAGGTCAGGAGACGGAGATAGCCACTCCAGAACCTTCATTTTATTCTGCTGTAGCCAATGACAGGTCGACTTGGCCTTGTGTTTTGGATCATTGTCATGTTGGAATGTCCAAGTACGTCCCATGAGCAGCTTCTTGGCTAATGAATGCAAATGTTCCTCCAGTATTTTTTGATAACATACTGCATTCATCTTGCCAACAATTTTGACCAAATTTCCTCTGCCTTTGTAGCTCACAAATCCCCAAAACAATAGCGATCCACCTCCGTGTTTCACAGTAGGAATGGTGTACCATTCATCATAGGCCTTGTTGACTGCTCTCCAAATGTAGCGTTTATGGTTGTGGCCAAAAAGCTAAATTTTGGTCTCATCACTCCAAATGACTCTGTGCCAGAAGGTTTGCGGCTTGTCTCTGTGCTGTTTGGCGTATTGTAAGCGGGATACTTTGTGGCATTTGCGTAGTAATGGCTTTTTTTCTGGCGACTCGACCATGCAGCCCATCTTTCAAGTGACTCCTTATTGTGCACCTTGAAACAGCCACACTACTTGTTTTCAGAGAGTCCTGTATTTCACCTGAAGTTGATTGTGGGTTTTTCTTTGCATCCCGAATAATATTCCTGGCAGTTGTGGCTGAAATTTTAGTTGGCCTACCTGACCATGGTTTGGTTTCAACAGAACCCCTCATTTTCCAATTCTTGATTAGAGTTTGAACACTGCTGACTGGCATTCTCAATTCCTTGGATATCTTTTTATATCCCTTTCCTGTTTTACACAGTTCAACTACCTTTTCCCACAGATCCTTTGACAATTCTTTTGCTTTCCCCATGACTCAGAATCCAGAAACATCAGTGCAGCACTGGATGAAAGATGCAAGGGTCTGTCAGGAGTCCAGAAACTCATTAACCTTTTATACACACATACACTAATTACAAGCAAACAGATCACAGGTGAGAATGTTTACCTTTAATAGTTATTCAAACCCCTTTGAGTCAAATTGTGTGCATGTTATCAGGCCAAAATCACCAGGGTATGTAAACTTTTCATCAGGGTCATTTGGGTAGTTTCTGTTGCCATTATGATTTAAAAAGAGTAAACACAGTTGATTTATAATAAATGGCTTCAGCCAAACACTAACCATGAGTGAAAGAAAAGTTTTTGTGTTATTCATATTCTCTGAAAATGTCCAAGAAATCATAAATCCTGCCAGGGTATGTAAACTTATGAGCACAACTGTAGATATTTAAGAATAAATTGCCTTTTTTTTAAAACTTTACATATTAACTATAGTATACACCACACTTTTTTTAACCACTTACAGACCGAAAGATTTTCCTGCTTAATGACCAGGCCATTTTTTGCAATACGGCACTGCGCCGCTTTAACTGACAATTGCGCAGTCATGCGACACCGTACCCAAGCAAAATTGACGTCCTTTTTTTTCCATAAATAGTTTTCTTTTGGTGGTATTTGATCACCTCTGCAGTTTTTATTTTTTGTGCTATAAACAAAAAAGAGCGACAATTTTGAAAAAAACATTTTGCTATAATAAATATCCCCCAAAATGTTTTTAAAAAACAAATGTCTTTATCAGTTTAGGCCAATATCTATCCTTCTACATATTTTTGGTTAAAAAATAAAGAAAAAAAAAATAATAATATCGCAATATGCGTATATGGATTGGTTTGCACAACAGTTATAACGTCTACAAACTATGGGAAAGATTTTTGGCATTTTTATTATTTTTTTAACTAGTAATGGCGGTGATCTGCAATTTTTAGCGGTACTGCGACATTGTGGTGGACATATCTGACACTTCTGAAACATTTTTAGGACCATTGACATTTATATAGCGATTAGTGCTATAAAAATGCACCGATTACTGTGTAAATGTCACTGGTTGGGAAGGGGTTAAATGTGTTCCCTCATGAGTGTTTCTTACTGTGGGGGGATGGGACTGACTGGGGGAGGAGACATATAGTTGTTCCTACTTTCTAGGAACAAACAATCTGTCTCCTCTCCCGACAGCACTGTGATTTGTGTGTTTACACACACAAATCCCCATTCTGGCTCTCGTGCCCGCGATCGCGTCCCCCACCGTGCAGCGGTCGCACGCCCACGTCTCCAGCGACTCAAAGGGGACGACGTACTCATACGTCGTTTTGCGGGTACTTGCCACTTTGCCAACGTATATCGGCGTGAGCCGGTCGGCAAGTGGTTAAGGTCCGATTATATAAAACAATAAATCGGCCAACTAATTGATTATGAAAATAATCGTTAGTTGCAGTCCTAGTGCTCACTTATTACAATGGACCTTATGTTGTAACTTAACCTCTTCAGCCCCGGAAGATTTGGCTGCTGAATGACCGGGCCATTTTTTGCGATTCGGCACTGCGTCACTTTAACTGACAAGTGCGCGGTCGTGCGACAATGTACCCAAACAAAATTGATGTCCTTTTTTTCCCCACAAATAGAGCTTTTTTTGGTGGTATTTGATCACCTCTGCGGTTTTTACTTTTTGTGCTATAAACAAAAAAAGAGCTACAATTTTGAAAAATACACAATATTTAGTACTTTTTGCTATAATAAGTATCCCCATTTTTTTTTTTTAAAAAGCTATTTTTCTCTCAGTTTAGGCCGATATGTATTCTTCTACATATTTTTGGTAATAAAAAAATCGCAATAAGTGTATATTGATTGGTTTGCGCAAAAGTTATAGCGTCTACAAAATAGGGGATAGATTTATAGCATATATTTTATTATTTTTTTTTTTTTTACTAGTAATGGCGGCGAGCTGCGATTTTTAATCGGGACTGCAACATTATGGCGGACACTTCGGACAGTTTTGACACATTTTTGGGACCATTGGCATTTATACAGCGATCAGTGCTATAGAAATGCACTGATTACTGTAAAAATGTCACTGGCAGGGAAGGGGTTGACACTAGGGGGCGATCAAGGGGTTAACTGTGTTCCCTCTCTGTGTTTAACTGAAGGGGGGATGGGACTGTCTAGGGGATATGACAGATTGCTGTTCATACTTTGTATGATTAGATGATCAGTCTCTTCTCCCCTCAGAGAACCGGGATCTGTGTGTGTAATTCTTGGTGTGTCACCAGCGATCGCGTCCGCCCGCTGGTGATCGCGTCCGCCAGGCACTCGCATCGGCTCCGGGGGGAGGAAGCAGTGGGCACGCGCATGCGTCCCAAGTGGCCACAGGGCGGAGCGACGTTACATAACCTTGTTTTGCCCAGCCTGCGTTGTTTCGCAGTAAAACTGCAGTGGCTGGTCGGCAAGCGGTTAAAGCGATTCTAAACGCTCAGCTTTTTTTCTCTTTTTTTTTTTAATTAACATAGGAAACACATTATACTTATCTGCTCTGTGCAATGGTCTTGCATAGAATGGTCCTGATCCTCCTTTTCTGAGGTCCCCAATGGTGTTCTTGGCTCCTCTTCTTCTATATCTGCCCTCCATGGCAAGTGTTTGCCATGGGGGCAGACATGTGGCTCTCAGGCACAGAGCTGGATCGAAAGAGGAGCCAGATAAGTATTGAGTATTGAGAGGGGGGGGGGGGTTGCTGATAATGGAAGGTTTTAAAGGGTTAAAAACCTTTAGCTTTTAGAAACACTTTAACCCCTTAGGACCAACTGTACACATATATGTGGCCTCACTGAATTGGGTCTTCTTCTATGTGTACATGTGTTTGTGTTGCCATTGTGCTGCACTAAGAACCTTGCGTCTTGTACTAACATTCGGAACTGGGAGGTTCTGTTCCTGATCACCTGATCACTGTGACAGCCTCTGATTGGCTATCACAGTAATCAGTCACTGTACAAACCTCTCATGTGTGTTTTTCCCTCTTGAATGGAGAAAAAGATACATTACATTTGTTTCCTCTAGCGAGGAGAAAAAGATGCAAACAAAAGTGTGTGAAAAAAATGAAGAAATATATAGCCATATTAGGGTTCGACCTAGGTCAGGGTTAGAGTTTGGTTCAAGGTCAGAGTCAGTGTTCTTTAGGTAAGAGTTAAGAAAATGTCTTTATTTTTTAAATTAAGTGTTCGTGTCAGTGTGTTTTAGGTAGGACAAAAAACCCGGAAAACTGTATCATACTTACCGTAATTTTCCTTTCCTGGTGCCTATCCATGGCAGCATACATGTGATAGAGCGCCGCCTCGACTCTTTCTTCAGGACTAGTGAATAGCATAAATTAAAGGCATAACCCCTCCCCAACATTCTCCGTAATATAGAATACCGAGGGTGGGAGTTTATGCTGCCATGGATAGATACCAGGAAAGGAAAATTACGGTAAGTATTATACAATTTTTCATTTTCCTGGTGCGGGTTTAATGCTTTAACAAAAAAAAAATTATAATTGGACACAGACATAGCGGCATTAAGCGCTTTTCTCCCGAACTCTACTGTTGTAAGAGCCCTAGGATCAATATGGTAGTGTTTAACCACTTGCTTACAGGGCACTTAAACCCCCCTCCTATCCAGACCAATTTTCAGCTTTCAGCGCTGACGCACTTTGAATGACAATTGCGCGGTCAAACAACACTGTACCCAAATGAAATTTTTATCATTTTTTCACCACAAATAGAGCTTTCTTTTGGTGGTATTTGATCACCTCTGTGGTTTTGACTTTTTGTTAAAAAAAATGTAAAAAACTGAATTTTTTTGAATATTTTATATTTTCTTATAAAAAAATTTAAAAACGGGTAATTTTTCTCCTTCATTGATGTACGCTGATGAGGCGGCAGTGATGGGCACTGATAGGCGGCAGTGATGGGCACTGATGGGTGGCAGTGATGGGCACTGATGGGTGGCAGTGATGGGCAGCACTGGCAGGTGGCACTGATTGGCACTACAGGTGGGCATTGATAGGTGGTACTTGTGGGCACTGATAGGTGGCACTTGTTGGCATTGATAGGTGGCACTGTGGGTACTGTTAGGTGGCACTGTGGGCACTGTTAGGTGGCACTTTTAGTGGGCACTGATGAGGCAGATTTGCCTCTTCCACTTCGGGACTGATGTCCCCGACATGTCAGCCGGTGATCGGCCTTTTTTTTCTACTCGCGCTACCAGCGTGAGTAAAAAAAAACAAAAAACGATTACCGATCTTTTGTTTACATCATGTGATCAGCTGTCATTGGCTGACAGCTAATCACATGGTAAGGGGCCGGCCCCTTACTCGGATCGGTGATCAGCCGAGTCTCAGCGACTCGGTGATCACAGCACGAGCCCTGCAGGGAGCGTGCACAGGGGAGGCCGTCATATGAAGGCCTCCCGGGAATGCAGGTCCGCGCTGTGGCCGTCATTCGGCCATAGCGCGGATGTCTAGTGGTTAAGGAACATGTGCCGAGAAGACCAAGTGGTGGCCCTGCATACTGTTTCAAGAGAAACATTCGCCCTCACTGACCAAGATGCTGATACCGCTCTCTTTGCGTGAGCATTCACCTGAGCCGGAGGTTCCAAGTTCTTCACCCTGTAAGCTTTTTGTATTAACTTGACAACCCAGGATGCCAGAGTTCTGGGGGAAGCTTCCCTTCCTCTATTTTTGCCCCATGGGATAATAAGTCTTTCAGAGTTCTTAAAATTCGCTGTGGCTTCCAAGTAGGCCCTGAGGACTTTGGAGATATCTAACTCATGGCAGGAGTATGATTCCGAGTCGGAAAAGACTGGTAATGCCCATGGTTCCAATAGATGTGCCGTTGTGGTGACTTTATGAAGTTCCGAAATCCTCCTGCCGGATGTGATAGCCAGGAGAAAGGTTGTTTTCAAGGTTAGATTCCAAATTGAGAATTAATCCACTGACACCAATGGGTGAGTGGATAAGATTTCCAATATTAGAGGAAGGTCCCACTTTGGAAAGGAACTGGTTGGAGGACGCATCTTCAGTACACCGCTGAGGAATGTAACCATTAGAGGATCTTCTGCCCACCTTGTGCTAGTTGCTGCAGAGATTGCCAACACTTGCACTTTAAGAGAGCTCTGGCTAAGACCCAAATTTGAAGAAAACTCAAAACATCGGCAGTGGCAGGAGAGACTGGATCAAACCCCTTTCCTGTGGCGTAAGATAAGAAAATTGTCCCAAATAGAGGTCGACCTATATGGGTTTTTCTCTGGCCGATGCCGATATTTAGAAATCGCGGTGGCCGATGGCCGATATGTGATGCCGAATTTTTTGGGCCGATATATTTGGCCGATTTTTTTTTTTCCTTTCTTTTTTCCCTTCATCTCATAAAATCTAACAGTTAGACCCCTTTCACACTGGGGCGTTTTTCAGGGGCTTTTGGGCTAAAAATAGCGCCTGTAAAGTGCCTGTAAAACGGCTCCCCTGCAGTCTCAGTGTGATATCCCGAGTGCTTTCACACTGAGGCGATGCGCTGGCAGGATGTAAAAAAAAGTCCTGCAAACGGCATCTTTGGAGCGGTGTATACCGCTGCTCCACCACTCCTGCCCATTGAAATTAATGCGCACCGCTGCCGAAGCGCCTGCAAAGCGTTTTGGCAGCGGCGCTTCAGGGGCGCATTTAACCCCTTCCTCGGCCGCTAGCTGGGTTATAAGCGCCCCGCTAGCAGCCGAATAGCGCCTCTAAAATGACGGTAAACCGCCGCTAAAACTAGCAGCGTTTTACCATCAACGCCTGCCCGCTCCAGTGTGAAAGCAGCCTTAAGTAATTTTTTTTCATTTAAACATTAAACAAAACAAACATTCAATCAGTTCACTTGTATGTATAATTTAGAAAAAAAAACTAAAAATAACAAAAAAAAAAAAAAAAAAACTATCTTAAATAATAAATACACAAAAACAGGTAATCAAAACTTTTGGACGAAAAAAATGGGCTAACTTTACTGCTTATTTTTTTTTTTTAATTCATTACTGTATTTTTTTTTTTTTAAATTGCGTTTGAAAGACCGCTGCGCAAATACCGTGTGACATAAAATATTGCAACAATCACCATTTTATTCCCTAGGGTCTCTGCTAAAAAAATATATATAATGTTTGGGGGTTCTAAGTGATTTTCTAGCAGAAAATACAGGATTTTTACTTGTAAGCAACAAGTGTCAGAAAAGATTTAGTCTTTAAATGGTTAAACTGAAAACTTCTCCATGGAGTTCAGTCTATTGATAAAAAGAACTTGAAGAGATACAAATGTATCTTCTTATCAGACTTGGCAGGCTGCCCAGAGGAGGAGAGAATCCTCTCCACAGATAACTTAAGGAAACTTGCATTAACTTCTATTACAGAAGTCATTTGAAAGTCACGGCTGAAGTTATAATCGGCCTTTTTTATCAGCACAATCGGCCGCTGCCGATTAAGTAAAAAACGCCAAATATCGGCCGATATATCGGTCGACCTCTAGTCCCAAATCTTCGCATATATTGCATTGGTTGTTGGCTTTCGGGCTTTCAGCAGAGTGGATATGACTTCTTGGGAACACCCTAACAACTCGTGCCTCCTCCTTTCAACCTTCATATTCGAAGATCCAGCTTTTGTGGATCTGGATGTATCAGCCTGCCCTGGGTCAACTGCTAGTATTTGAACTGGTTACCTTAGGAGTCTGAGGAGAAATTTCAAGATGAGTGGACGAGGAGGAAAGGCATAAGCCGTCTTGAAGTTTCAAGGACATGATCACGCATCTACTCCCTCCTCTTGTGGGTGTGGAAGGCGAGAGAAGAACCTCCTGAGCTTGGTATTCTCCTGGGTAGCAAAGAGGTCCACTTGTGGGGTCTGCCATAGATGGGAAATTTGGTTGAACACCTGGTGGTGGAGTGACCACTTGAAAATCTCCTCGACAAGACGTCTGCCTCTGTGTTCATTTTGCCTGGGAGATATATTGCTCTGAGGTTCCACCAGGTACCTTTCGGCCCAGACTATTATAGGTTCCACTTCCCTCAGAAGCGTTTTGCTGTGGGTGCCCCCTTGTTTCTGAAGATATGAAACTGCAGCTTTGTTATCCAGGAGCAGAAGCACCCTCTGTCCCTTGATTTGAGGTGCAAACGAGGTTAAGGCTAGAAAAGCTGGTCTGATTTCCAATATATTGGACACTATCACTTTGGTAGGAAAGGACCATCTCCCCTGGATCCTGACCTCTCTGCAATGGGCACCCCACCCCTGACCGCTCGTGTCGGATGCAATTATGGTCCATAAGTGGGAACCCAAATTATGAGACCGGGAGAGATTCTCTGGTTTGGTCCACCAGTGCAGACTCCTGGTCATTAGAGTCGACAACAGAATTGTCTGAGATAGCTTTTTCCATTGTGTGAGGAATCTTGTCTGGAAGTGCCTCAGATGCCAGTGAGACCACGGGACCAGAGGAATACAGGAAGACATCGTGCCTATAAGGCTCAGACATTGAAGCTGATAAATGGGACTTCCGTATGGTCTTTAACATTTTTTGAATGATGCCCTCCATCTTCGGTTGAGGTAGAGTGTGGCTAGATCTGTATCGAACATTGCCCCTAGGTAAGTCATTTGTTGTGTTGGAATCAGCTGGCTCTTTCAGTGATTCACTAACCATCCCAGCTCTAATAATGACTGCAGAAGTATTTCTCTGTGGGCTATAAGTTGATACGGGTTGTTTGATAATAAGAGGATATCGTCCAGATAGTGATAAATTCTTAATCCCCTCTCTATTAGAGGGGCCAGGACAGATATTAAAGTGGTTGTAAATCCACTTTGAAAAAAAAAAAAAAAAAAAAATAACACCTGCAAGACAAAGGCATAATGAGCTAGTATGCATAGCATACTAACTCATTATGTAATACTCACCTGAGATCGAAGCCCTCACTGTGGTGCCCATACACAGTACCAGCCGGCGACATCACTCCCGGGGGTTACTTCCAGGTATCGCGGCTCCAGCATGCATGCGTCACTCCCGCGCATGCGTGCGGTAACGGCACACTCACTGAACCAACGGCACATACGCACCAGTGCTTCAGTGCGCATGTGCCGATGACGTTGGCACATGCAAATACAAGGGATATCTCCTAAACCTGAGATATCCTGGGTAACTACAGGTAAGCCTTATTATTAAGGATGGGCTGGGGCATGTTCACAAGCTGCATGTGCCGAGCCCACCAGTAAGTCGGCACTGCACAGCGCTAATCACAGGCAGTGAGACATTTCCTGATGTGTGGCTGCAGAGACCGGGAAATGTCTCACTGCCTGTGATTAGCGCAGTGCCGACTTCCTGGCGGGCTCGGCACATGCAGCTTGCGAACATGCCTGAGCCCATCTTTACTCATTATAGGCTTACCTGTAGCAAAAAGAGGTCTGACTTCGTGACGAAGGGCTCATGGCAAAAAATGGGCAGGAGGATCAGCTGCAGGAAGACGAAAGAAGAGAAAAAAAACCCAACAGAACTACAGATTCAGGAGTGGAAGCAAAGAATGTCACAAACCTGTTTTGCCGAAGTGTTTTGGACTGCAGGGCACACACTGGTTATGCAGAGCAGCCCTGAGCTCAAATTGGAGCCAGATTTTAAATGGAAAAGGGGTGGGGGAAGCTTAATTAGTAAGATGTATCCCTTACTGGCAACAGTAATTGATTTTGAGTAGTTTTCCCTGAGGCAAAATGGCGGCCGAGGCCTCACCGCCCAATGCGCGTGCAGGCGCACTAGCGGCTGGAGAAGTCTTTGATAGATATTGCTTTCAGTTGTGCTATTTCGGGCCGCGCGTGTGCACTGAGTCTCGGATACACGATGCGTCACGAAGGAGGATGTTACCGCCCCCCTCCGTTGCCCAACACTCCCACCTCCTCTTCCCACCACCAGTGCAGCAAGCGGGGAGCAGGAACCAGAACCCAATGGCCACGGTAGGAGTGCAAGTGCCGAGAGGAAGAAGAAAAGCGATGCAAATGGCCTATCCCGCGATTCTGACCGGGAATAGAGGAACGGAGAACCCGATCCGCGCATGCACGGATAGGGAATAAAAGTCTTAAAGGGGACAAATTTCCTAATTTCTAAAGCTATACACCAAAACTTTGTTTATTCCAGAACATAAAGAAGACAAAAAACGTGACCTGACCAAGGAAGAAAGGAAAGATGATCCTCCCCCCGTATCCAAAAGCATTAGTTTTACTCTCGAAAAATCAGCAGACTGCGTTCCTGTGAGGAAACTCAAGAGACCCCAAAAGATCCACAGAAGAGTCTTATCAGCACTAATAGCGGCCCAAGAACAGAGACTGTGCACGGGAGAGGCTGAACCCAGCGGACGCTGCCAAAGGCAGAGGTATGGACATACTGCTACTCTTCACCAGTTGCAGAGGTATGAGGGAAAAAAAGGAGAATGTTGAGAGAGGGGCTATGCCTTTACTTTATGCTATTGACTAGTCCTGAAGGTCAAGGCGGAGCTCTTTAATGTGATCAATAAACTGTAGAGCTCAATTGAAAAACAAACTGAAATCTTTGGAGGGGGTAAAAATAAAAAACTAGAATAATGTGGTTGCATAAGTGTGCACAACCTCCTATAACTGGGGATGTAGCTGCGTTCAGAATTAGGCAATCACATTCAAACTCATGTTAAATAGGAGTCAGTACACATCTGCCATCATTTAACCACTTAAGGACTGGAAGGATTTGCCCCCTTAATTAATTTTTTGCGATACGGCACTGCGTCGCTTTAACTGACAACTGTGCGGTTGTCAGTTAAAGCGCAATAAGCGTACATTGATTGGTTTGCACAAAATTTATAGCGTCTACAAAATAGGGGATAGATTTATGGCATTTTTATTATTATTTTTATTTTTTTTTACTACTAATGGTGGTGATCTGCAATTTTTAGCGCGACTGCAACATTGCGGCACACAGATCTGTTACTTCTGACACTTTTCCGGGACCATTGACATTTATACAGCGATCAGAGCTCAAAATAGCCACTGATTACTGTATAAATGTCACTGGCAGGGAAGGGGTTAACACTAGGGGGCGATCAATGGGTTAAGTGTGTCTTAGGGAGGTGTTTCTAACTGTGGGGGATGACAGGGAGTAGAGAGAGAAAGCTGTTCCTGGTAACTAGGAACAGCAGATCTCTCTCTACTTCCCTGACAGAACAAGGATCTGTCTGTTTACATTGACAGATCCCCGTTCTGTCTCTGTGAGGAGCGATCACGGGTGGCCAGCGGATATCAAGGCCGCCGGCCACGAGCCTCCGGCGGAGCGTGCACGCCTGTTACATCCTATTCAAAGAGCTGACGTACAACGGCGATTCACGCAGCCGTGCCAACCTGCCGCATGAAAACTGCAGTGGGTAGTCGGCAAGTAGTTAAAGTGTTAACCCCTTCCCTGCCAGTGACATTTATACAGTAATCAGTGGCTATTTTGAGCTCTGATCGCTGTAAAAATGTCAATGGTCCCAGAAAAGTGTCAGAAGTATCCGGTCTGCCGCAATGTTGCAGTCGCGCTAAACATTGCAGATCACCACCATTAGCCAGCTGCTGCCATAACCCTCATATTTAACGCCAAACAAATTACCTATTTTTACTATGGGTCGTCAAGTATTTTGTGCCAGTTTTCCTTTGATAAAAGAAAAAAAAATTGGGAGATATCTTTTACCATTGGGGAGGGGCCAGGACGGAGCGATCAGCACAGAGCTGGGTTGTGGAGCTCTCACACCCCGCAGCACGCCGCACAGCCATTTTTTCCTATGTTATGTTTGGTGCACATGAGCACCTTATAAATGTGAGTACCCCATGTGGGGATTGGATGTGATTTTAATAAAAGTATCCTACGGTATTATACTATATTAGCCTTTTTCTTTTATATGGTCTGATGTCAGTGGAGCCATAAAGAATCCAGTGTGGGAATCAGCTGTACCTAATACTGAGCCCAGGGGTGGCTCCAAAAGCGTGTATTGACACAATTAAAACCTGTGTCACACGCTCCAAGGTGAGCGCAATCACATTGGGGGTCACCAAGGCACTTCACAGCATGTTTTTCTTTGGGCACGTTTGATTTAAAACCGGAACTTTTTCTTTGAACCATCACCATTACACTGACTTTTATTTGAACTTGGTCACTTTATGTTACTGGATTGGAAGATTTTTTCACGGATGTGATTTGAACACCTTTATTAGGGCGATTATAGTTTCAATTCGCCCATGCATGTGATTGATTTACTCTGTTTGTGTTTTACGAATATATATATTGTTTTATAAAAATTTTTTTTTTTTTTTTTCTCTTTTTTCATTTTAATCACAGTGGATCTACATATGTGTAACATTTTTTAGCATATACACCTTATTAGGAATGATTATATTTTAATCACTGTGGATTGTATATTTATCTTATTACGTTTTTCTATGCACATTGCACTTTGTGATTTATTGCACTAGATATTTTTTAGTGTGTTTGGTCATAGGATTCACACAGCAGGTGATCTTAGTAAGTGATCAGAGCTTTAGGATTCACACAGCAGGTGATCTTAGTAAGTGATCAGAGCTTTAGGCTCTATTTGATTTGCACGCTTTATTATCTATGATTTGTACTTAGATTTACAGTTATTCAGTTACACCCCTAGGCGCGGCGCATTTTTTTCATATATCTTTTACCATTAACCACCAAATGAAAGCCCAATTTGTCTTAAAGAAGAAAAAAAAGGTATATCCCACCTGGATACACAAAGTAGTTGTGATGATATGTACAGTTTTATTAACACGCCAAAGTTGCAAAATTGTGTTAAAGTGTTTGTAACCCTAAAATAAAAAACTAAGATCCTGTTCCTTTAAGGCATGAATAACAGCACAGTGCTTGTGCTGTGCAATTCTTCTCTTCCTAAGTTGTAATAAACCTGACTGATCCTGCCAGTTCCTGAGTCCCCCTGCCTCGATAATCATGGTTGTTGAGCCCTGACTACTGTGGTCAGTCTACGTGCCTCATCATCCGCAGCTCTCCTGTCTGCCTCTGAAAGTCCCCCCCCCCTCCCTCCCTGTCAGCACGAGTGGGTTTCCTTCCCACCTCTCCAGCCTCTATTCCGCTGCATGAGGCAGCACATTTCAATGTATCTAATGCAGATATGTAGCCATTAACAAAACTGTATGTGTTTGTTAGAAATAAAAAAGGGGAAATATTGCTTCCGACACCGCAGCTGTGCGGTCACATGATCCACCTGTGCTTGCCGGCCCCGATCTATGGAGAGAAGCAGGAGGGGCAGAGATTGCCCTCTGCTGGCCGGCTGACATCACAGGGGAATCTCTAGCTGTCACACTTTAAATGCCAATTGCGTGGTCTAGCAACACTGTATTCATATGACATTTTTATCATTTTATTTATACAGATAGAGCATTCTTCTTCAATAGTATTTAACCACTTACCAACCGGCCCATAGCCGAATGACGGCTGCAGGGCGGTTGGATAACTCCGGGAGGGCGTACTATGACGTCCTCCCAGAATTCCCCTCTCGCGCGCCCCCTGGGGCGCGCACCCGAACACATCCGTGGCCGCCGGGTCCGGAGGAACCGGCGCATCACGGATCCCGGTAAATGGCCGCTGATCGCGGCCGTTTACCATGTGATCGCGCCGTCAAATGACGGCGCGATCACATGTAAACAGACCGGCGTCATCTGATGACGCCGGTTCCTCTCCTCCCCTCCTGTGTACCGATCGGTGCACTGTGAGCGGGGAGGGGGATGGATGGATGTCTGCAGCGCTGTGGGCTGTATGTGTAGTGCCCACAGCGCTGCACAGAGACATCCAGGCATCCATCCATCCATGCTCAGCCATCCCCACTACACTGCAATTCTGTGCAATACTCTGCAACACCCCCACAATACTCTGCAACACCCCCACAATACTCTGCAATGCTGTGCAATACTCTGCAACACCCCCACAATACTCTGCAATACCCCCACAATACTCTGGAATGCTGTGCAATACTCTGCAACACCCCCACAATACTCTGCAACACCCCCATAATACTCTGCAACACCCCCACAATACTCTGCAACACCCCCACAAAACTCTGCAATGCTGTGCAATACTCTGCAATACCCCCACAATACTCTGCAATACCCCCACAATACTCTGCAATACCCCCACAATACTCTGCAATGCTGTGCAGTACTCTGCAATACCCCCACAAGACTCTGTAATACCCCCACAATACTCTGCAATGCTGTGCAGTACTCTGCAATGCCCCCACAATACTCTGCAATGCCCCCGCCATACTCTGCAATGCCCCCACAATACTCTGCAATGCTGTGCAATACTCTGCAATTCCCCCGCAATACTCTGCAATGCCCCCGCCATACCCTGCCATGCCCCGCCATACTCTGCCATGCCCCGCCATACTCTGCCATGCCCCGCCATACTCTGCCATGCCCCGCCATACTCCGCAATACCCCGCCATACTCTGCCATACCCCGCCATACTCCGCCATACCCCGCCATACTCCGCAATACCCCGCCATACTCCGCAATACCCCGCCATACCGAGCCATGCTCAGCTGTACTCGGCCTCTGTATGTGGCCAGGCTGTGGAAGTCTCACACATGTGGTATCGCCGTACTCAGGAGGAGCAGGGGAATCTATTTTGGGGTGTCATTTTTGGTATGTACATGTTATGTGGTAGAAATATTGTATAAATGGACAACTTTGTGTTAAAAAAAAAATGCGTTTTAACCACTTCCCGCCCACCGGCCGTCATACAACGTCCTTGACTTTGTGCGGAGATATCTGAATGATGGTTGCAGCTACAGGCATCATTCAGATATCGGCTTTTTCAGCCGGCGATTCCCTACACCATGAGAACGATCATAGCAGCTGTTCCACTGCTTGATCGTTCTTACGGGAGGCGAGAGGGGATGTCCCCCCCTCCCGCGCTTCTACCGACTCACCGCTACGATCGAAGCCAGGATCGTTTTTTTTTTTTTTTTTTTTTATTTCAGGCTTCCCAGCCTAGAGGTGAGATGTGGGGTCTTATTGACCCCATATCTCACTGTAAAGAGGACCTGTCATGCCATATTCCTATTACAAGGATGTTTATATTCCTTTTAATAGGAATAAAAGTGGTCAAAAATTTTTTTTTTTTGGAAAAAAGCATCAAACTAAAATAAATAAAGTAAAATGAACAATAAAAAAAAAAAAAAAAATTTTAAAGCGCCCCTGTCCCTGCATGCTCGCATGCAGAAGCGAACGCATACGTAAGTCCCGCCCACATATGAAAACCGTGTTCAAACCACACATGTGAGGTATCACTGCGATCGGTAGAGCGAGAGTAATAATTTTGGCCCTAGACCTCCTCTGTAAATCAAAACATGTAACCAGTAAAAAATTTTAAAGCGTCGCCTATGGGGATTTTTGAGTAGCAAAGTTTGGCGCCATTCCACAAGCGCGTGCAATTTTGAAAGGTGACATGTTGGGTATCTATTTACTCAGTATAACTTCATCTTTCACATTATGCAAAAACATTAGGCTAACTTTACTGTTTTGGTTTTTGTAAAGCACAAAACAGTTTTTTTCCCAAAAAAAACGCGTTAAAAAAATTGCTGCGCAAATACCGTGCGAGATAAAAAGTTGCAACGACCGCCATTGTATTCTCTAGGGTCTTTGCTAAAAAAAAACATATATAATGTTTTGGGGTTCTATGTAATTTTCTAGCAAATAAATGATGATTTTTACATGTAGGAGAGAAATGTCAGAATTGGCCTGGGAGCTCCAGAACGCCTGAAGGTGCTCCCCTGCATGTTGGGCCTCTGTATGTGGCCAGGCTGGGTAAAAGTCTCACACATGTGGTATCGCCGTACTCGGGAGTAATAGCAGAATGTGTTTTGGGGTGTAATTTGTGGTATGCATATGCTGTGTGTGAGAAATAACCTGCTAATATGACAATTTTGTGGGAAAAAAAAAAGTAAAAAAAAAACCTTGATTTTGCAAAGAATTGTGGGAAAAAATGACAACTTCAAAAATCTCACCATGCATCTTTCTAAATACCTTGGAATGTCTTCTTTCCAAAAAGGTATCATTTGGGGGGTATTTGTACTTTTCTGGAATGTTAGGGTCTCTAAAAATTAGATAGGCCGTCAGTACTTCAGCTGTGATCAATTTTCAGATATTCGCACCATAGCTTTTGGACTCTATAACTTTCACAAAGACCAAATAATATCCATCGATTTGGGTTAATTTTACCAAAGATATGTAGCGGTATAAATTTTGGCCAAAATATATGAAGAAAAATTACTAATTTGCAAAATATTATAACAGAAATGAAGAAAAATGCATTTTTTTACAGATTTTTCAGTCTTTTTTCTTTTACGGCGCAAAAAATAAAGAACCCAGCGGTGATTAAATACCACCAAAAGAAAGCTCCATTTGTGTGAAAAAAAGGACAAAAATTTCATATAAATACAGTGTTGCATGGCTGAGTAATTGTCATTCAAAATGTGAGAGCACCAAAAGCTGAAAATTGGTCTGGTTAGGAAGGGGGTTTAAGTGCCCAGTTGTCAAGTGGTTAATCACCACTGGGTTTTTTTATTTTTTGCTAAACAAATGAAAAATGTTAAAAATAAATTTTTTCTTAGTTTCTATTATAAAATTTTGCAAATAAGTAATTTTTCCTCTTCACTGATGTGCGCTGATAAAGTGGCACTGATGAGGTGGCACTGCTAACTGGCACTGATGATCAGTGCCCTGAATATCAGTGTAGACAATGTACTCTGCACTGTGCCCTGTCAGCTCGCCTTTTCTCACACAAAGACAGCGTGTGAGAAATGCAATGTCGATAACCAGCGATTCTGTTTAGCTGTGTCCAATCACTTCTGATCACATGTAATTCACGTGGTAAAGGGCCGCTGTGATTGGCCCTTTACCGCAATCTATGATCAGTTGTGTCCAAAGGACACAGCGGTCAAAGAGCATGCCCAATGCCATTTTTCAGGTTATAGCGCAGGCAAGAAGTAGTTAAATGGTCACATTTAAAAGCACACTCTTGCATGCACTAAATTGTTGGCATTAATATTGAGGCTGATCAGCTTCAGCCACACTACCACACCACTCACTCCCGCATCCCGGAATGTCCGGCGTGAAGACGTCACCTACAGCTCCAACCTAGGCATTACATTGAAAGACTTCATCAGGTTAATGTTCTCAATAAATCTGCTATCTGGCCATAATTACATGTGCAAGACTCACTTTACACTTGTTGGGGAGGAGCTGCATTTTTACCACCCAAACCCCCCACCCCATGCTGCAAAGGGGGTATACACATGCCATTGAGCTGAGATACTTTGCATTGCATGGCAAAATTATACCCGCTGTCTCATTCAGCTGGCAGTGCTGCTCCCACAAACATGACCCATTCAAGTTAAAGGGGCTGCACCATAATTGCATGTAATGCACATGGTTGCAGCATGGTGGTGTGGGCTTTTAGGGGTTAACACCTAACACCTTCTCACTGCCCATCAAACATCCTCCAAAAATAGTTCCACCGCAGATCACCCTTTAGAGGGCAAATGCAAGTATAAACACTCCCTAAACGAGGCCTAACATTCATTCAACCCTGCCAGTAAAGTAAGCACCAAACTTCCAGTGCTGACATTTTACAGCTCCTGCTCTTATACAGTGCTTGAAAAATAGCTGGTTGCTCACAAGCCACCTTATCCATTCATAAATTGTCTTGTATTATAAGGCATTCCAGAATTGGGTGAGGGGAAAGGAGCAGAAGAATGCTGCAATCTTCCCTCTTCCAATCGCAGAACACCTTGCAGTCAGTGAAAAGCATACAGAACATTTTATGAATTGATGAGGTGGAGAGTGAGATACCTGTTATGCGCTCTACAATGCTTTGAAAAAGCATTCATACCCCTTGAAATTTTTCACATTTTGTCATGTGAAAAATCCCCCCCGTCAATACTTTGTGGAACCAACTTTTGCTGCAATTACAGCTGCAAGTCTTTTTGGGGAGGTCTCTACCAGCTTTGCACAGCTAGAGTGAAATTTTTGCCCATTCACCTTTGCAAAATAGCTCAAAGCTCTGTCAGATTGGATGAAGAGCATCTGAACAGCAGTTTTCAAGTCTTGCCACAGATTCTCAATTGGATTTAGGTCTTGACTTTGACTGGGACATTCTAACACATGAATATGCTTTGATCTAAACCATTCCATTGTAGTTCTGGCTGTATGGTTAGGGTTGTTGTCCTGCTGGAAGGTGAACCTCTGCCCCAGTCTCAAGTCTTTTGCAGACTCTAACAGGTTTTCTTCCAAGATTGCCCTCTGTTTGGCTCCATCCATCTTCCCATCAACTCTGACCAGCTTCCCTGTTTTGCTTTTAGCCCAAAATGTTAAATTTTGGTCTCCTCTGACCAGAGCACCTTCTTCCACATGTTTGCTGTGTCCCCCAAATGGGTTTTTGCAAACTGGACTTCTGGCTTTCTTTCAACAATGGCTTTCTTCTTGCCACTCTTCCATAAAGGCCAGATTTGTGCACAACTAAAAGTTGTCCTGTGGACATATTCTCCCACCTGAGCTGTGGATTTCTGCAGCTCCTCCAGAGTTACCATGGGCCTCTTGGCAGCTTCTCTGATTAATGCTCTCCTTGCCCAGCCTGTCTGTTTAGGTGGACGGCCATGTCTTGGTATTTTTGCAATTGTGCCATACTTTTTCCATTTTTCGATGATGGATTGAACAGTGCTCTGTGAGCTGTTCAACCCTTGGTATATTTTTTTTTATAACCTACCCCTGCATTAAACTTCTCCACAACTTTATCTCTGACCTGGCTGGTGTGTTCCTTGGCCTTCATGATGCTGTTTGTTCACTAAGGTTCTCTAACAAACCCCTGAGGGCTTCACAGAACATCTATTTATACTGAGATTAAATTACACACAGGTGGACTCTATTTACTAATTGGGTGACTTCGGAAGGCAATTGATCCCAATAGATTTTAGTTATGGGGTATCAGAGTAAAGGGGGCTGAATACAAATGCACACCACACTTTTCAGATATTTGTAAAAAAAAATTTTGAAAACCATTTATCATTTTCCTTCCACTTCACAATTATGTGCCACTTTGTGTTGGTCTATCACATAAAATCACAATAAAATACATTTACGTTTTTAGTTGTAACATGACAAAATGTGGAAAATTTCAATGGGTATGAATACTTTTTCAAGGCACTGTACAGGAACAGGAACTGTAAAGTGCCAGCGCTGGAAGTTTGAAGCCAACCATAATGCCAGGGATGAATGACACCAAGAGTTCTAACTAAAGCAGCAGCCATCCACACATGGGACACACATAGTTAGAGGCCTGCAACGGTTTCCTCCCGTTTCCACTTCCCCCCAAAAATATCAAATTATATTTTTGCTAAAATAGCATGGCCGCAATGCTATGCTTTGCAGCCATGGCAGGAAATATACCCTTGTTGAACAAGACCCATTCAAGTGAATAGGGCTGCTCTGCAAGTAGATTCTGGCCAAAATGTGAATCACGATTTTTTTGCTTAGAATAAAAAGATCACGATTCTTGCAACGTAAAGTTTTTCACATTATACAAAAAAATTGGGCTAACTTTACTGGTTAGTTTTTTTTTTTTGTTTTGTTTTTTAATTAAAGTAATTTTTTCCAAAAAAAATCGCATTTGAAAGACCGCTGCACAAATACAGTGTGACATAAAATATTGCAACAACCACCATTTTATTCTCTAGGGTCTCTACTAAAAAATATATATAATGTTTGGAGGTTCTAAGTAATTTTCTAGCAAAAAAAAAAAAAATATTTTAACTTGAAACCAATAAATGTCAGAAAAAGGTTTAGTGTTTAAGTGGTTAAACTTTCTCACTTAGGCCTCATTCACACGAGGCGGATCTGCTACCCCGGAGCCCGCCTCTGTCCGGCAGCTCAGTGGGAGATCTCTCCGTTGATCTCCGCTGAGCCGGCGGATTACAGGTCCCTCTTTGCTCACTGAGCAGGGAGGGGCTTGTCGAGCGCCACTGGTTGCTATGGAGAGATCGGACGAAAAACGGACAGCATGTCCGTTTTCATCAGATCTCACCTGATCTGATAGGGACAGATGCGAACATAGGGCCATCCGTCTGATTTTAGTGGATCGGACCGGATCGCATGTCACCGCTGACATTCGTCAATCCATAGACTAACATGGAGGACCCGTCCAGGTCCGCCAACAAAACTGACAGGCAGACCTGAACGATCTGACAGTGTGAAAGGGGCCTAACACACAAGTCTATTCCATTGACAAATTGTTACAATGTTTATACTTAAGTTCAACTGCTAAAGAATGTCTGATTCTTTCACACCGAGGGCTTTCACACTGGAGCGGCGCACTTGCAGGATGTTAAAAAAACTCCTGCAAGCAGCATCTTTGGAGCGGTGAAGGAGCGGTGTTATACACCACTCCTAAACCACTCCTGCCTATTGAAATAAAGGGGGCAGCGCGGCTATACTGCCGGCATAGTGCTGCCGCAGCAGCGCTTTGCAGTGGTTTTAAACCTTTCTCGGCCGCTAGCGGGGGGTAAAAGCTCCCCGCTAGCGGCCGAATAGTGCCGCGATATTGACGGTAAATCGCCGCTAAAAATAGCGGTGCTTTACCGCCGACACACCCACTGCCCCACTGTGAAAGGAGCCTTAGTGTGGGGTAAAGCAGGCCGTCAGGAGGCAATATGCCTCCTGACCATCTGTTAAATGTTCATTAAAGAGCTATTTCTGTTATTCAGAGAGCAAAGCACATGTGAATGAGCCCTTAATTATTTTTATTTTAACTATTTTTTAGATTTAATTGGGGAAGTTTTGTTTATTTATTTTACATATTTTGCTGCCCTGTTTGGGGACTTTGGTGAAATATCAGAAGTTTAAATAGACCCCTAATGTCTCACTTTTGAGATGGGAAAGGCACTGAGGACAAAGATTCCCCAGTCACTTCCTCTGCAGCCTCAGCTGGACTGGACAGTGAGTGAACGAGAAGAGCTCTCTCCTGTTCATTCAGAAACTGAAGCATAGTAAACACAGCTTACTATGCTTTAGTTATGGATGGACACGGGAGCAATCAATACTGATTACTCACTGTGCTCATTCAGAAAAGGATGAGGCTGGCAAATGACATATTTATCAGCCCCTTCCCTTCATCCTAAAACAATCCCTGTATGCCCGCAGCTGACGGCTGAGGAGGGTAGCTGGCAGCGCTGTGGGGGAGGGGGGCACAGGGTGGCAGTGGGCAGCAGGTAGAAGGGGCAAATACTAGAGGAAGAAAGCCGGCAGCGCTGCAGGGGGATCCACAATAGTCACAAGGCAGTACAGCCAGCCCTTCTGCTTGGCAGGTGCCCAGGCCCCCCTTTTGAACTGATGGGGCTCAGTACAGGTTGGCCAGCTGTACTGCCTTATCAGCGGCCCTGCCAGGGGTACCCAGTACAACTGAAGTCACTCTCGTAGGTTCGGACACTTTCAGCCACTTATGTGTGTATTCCTCTTTAAGGGAGGAGGGGGGTCAGCTTGTTCACTAGAATAGGCTCAAAAGTACACAAAGAACCTCCATAGTGTAGTAGTTTAAAAAACAGGCCTTTTTATTAGAGTAATAGTACTTACATATAATAAAAAGCAAATGTAGCATTTAAATATAGGAATTCTAATAGAGCAAATCACTCTTGAAACACTATTGCTTTTGGTAAGTATTGATGTCACCTGAATAACGCCCAATGCATTGTGTCCCATACATGACTTCGTCAGGAGTGACAGCAGACCCACTGGATACCCCTGGAGAGGAGTGCCCTAAGAGCATTATAACCCATGTCTATGGGGGTCATCTGGAGGTGAGGGCTCAATTCACTTAGTGGTGGAGCACGTGTGATCATCTTTACGTGTTGCTCTGTAGCCCTGGAGTTGTGGTTACACAATTCATTGATAACAAAAATATAAAGACTTTACATTCACTTTTTTATATTTGGACTGCAGATTTATATTTTAGTTTATACTTTTGTATTCGGGACATCATTTTGATCTCACTGTATAAAATTGGTGTAGCAGCGCGGCACCATAATTTTTTTTTCTCCTTTTAATCTAAATTTATTGAAAAACCATTTCCATACAAAAAGTATCATACACATACCAGAAAAAAACAATAAAACATACTGCAGTATAAAAGGTGTACATAATACATAGCACCATAATTATTAAATTATTCCTGTCTAAATTGGCCCTAGTCCAGTGATGGCGAACCTTGGCACCCCAGATGTTTTGGAACTACAATGCCCATGATGCTCAACCACACTGCGGAGTGCATGAGCATCATGGGAAATGTAGTTCCAAAACATCTGGGGTGCCAAGGTTCGCCATCACTGCGCCTAGTGTATGCAAGTATGCATGTGAGTTAGGGACCTTAGATTGTAAGTTCCTTGAGGGCAGGGACTGATGTAAATGTACAATATACACGCACCGGCCACTTTATTAGGTACACCTGTTCAATTGCTTGGTAACACCAATTCCTAATCACCCAAACACATGGCAGCAACTCAATGCATTTAGGCATCTAGACGTGGTGAAGATCAAACCAAGCATCAGAATGGGGAAGAAAGGGGATTTAAAGCAGATCTCCACCCAAAAGGGAAGCTCCGCTTGTTTGCTTCCCCGCCGCCACCACAATTGGGGGGGGGGGGGCAGGTACCTGTTTTTTATAGGTACTCATCGCCCCTTCCGGGAAATGGGGCCGCGGCGAGGTCCCCTGCAAGTTAAGCCCCCCTCCTCCTTCCACCGTCGTCGGGCCATTGAGAAAGCCCAGCACGATTCGCGCATGTGCACTAAGCCACCGGCTGTGGAGCAGCAAGGCTTCACCGCCAGTTTCCCTTACAAGGAATGGTGGTGGAAGCACCCGAGAGTTGATTGAAAAATCGGCTGGAGTGCCGACATCGCGGGATCCCTGGACAGGTAAGTGTCCTAATATTAAAAGTCAGCAGCTGCAGTATTTGTAAAGGCTGACTTCATTTTTTGGTGGGGTGGCTGGAGCTCCACTTTAAGTGACTTTGAACGTGGCATGGTTGTTGGTGCTAGACGGGCTGGTCTGACTATTTTAAAAGCTGCTGATTTTCTGAGATTTTCACGCACAAGCATCTGTAGGGTTTACAGAGAATGGCCTGAAAAAGAGAAAATATCCAGTGAGAGGCAGTTGTGTTGATGTCAGAGAAGAAGGGGCAGACTGGTTCAAGAGGATAGAAAGGCAATAGTACCTCAAATAATCACTCGTTACAACCAAGGTATGCAGAATACCATCTCTGAATGCAGAACACATTCAACCTTAAAGCAGATGGGCTACAGCAGCAGAAGATCACTCCGGGTGCCACTCCTGTCAGCTAAGAACAGAAAACTGAGGCTACAAATCGCACAGGCTCACCAAAATCGGACAATAGAAGAATTTCTATTTAGGAAATTTAGGAAAAAGCTTCCTGGTCTGATAAGTCTCAATTTCAGCTCCAACATTCAGATTGTAGGGTCAGAATTTGGAGTAAACATGAAAGCATGGATCCATGGCTACTTCCAACAAGAAAATGCACCATGTCCTTCCCTTTATGACTACAGTTTACCCATCTTCTGATGGCTACTTCCAACAGGAAAATGCACCATGTCCTTCCCTTTATGACTACAGTGTACCCATCTTCTGATGGGTACTTCCAACAAGAAAATGCACCATGTCCAACCCTTTATGACTACAGTATACCCATCTTCTGATGGCTACTTCCAACAAGAAAATGCACCATGTCCAACCCTTTATGACTACAGTATACCCATCTTCTGATGGCTACTTCCAACAGGAAAATGTACCATGTCCTTCCCTTTATGACTACAGTGTACCCATCTTCTGATGGCTACTTCCAACAGGAAAATGCACCATGTCCTTCCCTTTATGACTACAGCGTACCCATCTTCTGATGGCTACTTCCAACAAGAAAATGCACCATGTCCAACCCTTTATGACTACAGTATACCCATGTTCTGATGGCTACTTCCAACAAGAAAATGCACCATGTCCATCCCTTTATGACTACAGTGTACCCATCTTCTGATGGCTACTTCCAACAAAAAAATGCACCATGTCCTTCCCTTTATGACTACAGTGTACCCATCTTCTGATGGCTACTTCCAACAGGAAAATGCACCATGTCCTTCCCTTTATGACTACAGTGTACCCATCTTCTGATGGGTACTTCCAACAGGAAAATGCACCATGTCCTTCCCTTTATGACTACAGTGTACCCATCTTCTGATGGGTACTTCCAACAAGAAAATGCACCATGTCCTTCCCTTTATGACTACAGTGTACCCATCTTCTGATGGCTACTTACAACAGGAAAATGCACCATGTCCTTCCCTTTATGACTACAGTGTACCCATCTTCTGATTGCTACTTCCAACAGGAAAATGCACCATGTCCATCCCTTTATGACTACAGTGTACCCATCTTCTGATGGCTACTTCCAACAAGAAAATTCACCATGTCCAACCCTTTATGACTACAGTATACCCATCTTCTGATGGCTACTTCCAACAAGAAAATGCACCATGTCCAACCCTTTATGACTACAGTATACCCATCTTCTGATGGCTACTTCCAACAGGAAAATGCACCATGTCCTTCCCTTTATGACTACAGTGTACCCATCTTCTGATGGCTACTTCCAACAAGAAAATTCACCATGTCCAACCCTTTATGACTACAGTATACCCATCTTCTGATGGCTACTTCCAACAAGAAAATGCACCATGTCCAACCCTTTATGACTACAGTATACCCATCTTCTGATGGCTACTTCCAACAGGAAAATGCACCATGTCCAACCCTTTATGACTACAGTATACCCATCTTCTGATGGCTACTTCCAACAGGAAAATGCACCATGTCCTTCCCTTTATGACTACAGTGTACCCATCTTCTGATGGCTACTTCCAACAGGAAAATGGACCATGTCCTTCCCTTTATGACTACAGTGTACCCATCTTCTGATGGCTACTTCCAACAAAAAAATGCACCATGTCCTTCCCTTTATGACTACAGTATACCCATCTTCTGATGGCTACTTCCAACAGGAAAATGCACCATGTCCAACCCTTTATGACTACAGTATACCCATCTTCTGATGGCTACTTCCAACAGGAAAATGCACCATGTCCAACCCTTTATGACTACAGTGTACCCATCTTCTGATGGTTACTTCCAACAGGAAAATGCACCATGTCCTTCCCTTTATGACTACAGTGTACCCATCTTCTGATGGCTACTTCCAACAGGAAAATGCACCATGTCCTTCCCTTTATGACTACAGTATACTCATCTTCTGATGGCTACTTCCAACAGGAAAATGCACCATGTCCTTCCCTTTATGACTACAGTGTACCCATCTTCTGATGGCTACTTCCAACAATAAAATGCACCATCCCCTTCCCTTTATGACTACAGTGTACCCATCTTCTGATGGCTACTTCCAACAGGAAAATGTACCATGTCCTTCCCTTTATGACTACAGTGTACCCATCTTCTGATGGCTACTTCCAACAGGAAAATGGACCATGTCCTTCCCTTTATGACTACAGTGTACCCATCTTCTGATGGCTACTTCCAACAAAAAAATGCACCATGTCCTTCCCTTTATGACTACAGTATACCCATCTTCTGATGGCTACTTCCAACAGGAAAATGCACCATGTCCAACCCTTTATGACTACAGTGTACCCATCTTCTGATGGTTACTTCCAACAGGAAAATGCACCATCCCCTTCCCTTTATGACTACAGTGTACCCATCTTCTGATGGCTACTTCCAACAGGAAAATGTACCATGTCCTTCCCTTTATGACTACAGTGTACCCATCTTCTGATGGCTACTTCCAACAAAAAAATGCACCATGTCCTTCCCTTTATGACTACAGTATACCCATCTTCTGATGGCTACTTCCAGCAGGATAATGCACCATGTCACAAAGCTCAAGTCATCTCAAACTGGTTTCTTGAACATGACAATGAGGTCACTGTACTCCAATGGCCTCCACAGTCATCAGATCTCATCCAATAGAGCACCTTTGGGATGTGGTGGAAGATTCGCATCATGGATGTGCAGCCGACAAATCTGCAGCAACTGTGTGATGCTATCATGTCAATATGGACCAAAACATGAGGAATGTTTCCAACACCTTGTTGAATCTATGGCATGAAGAATTAAGGCGGTTCTGAAGGCAAAAGGGGGTCCAATCTAGCAAGGAGTACCTAATAAAGTGGCCGGTGAGTGTATATATATATATATATATATATATATATATATATATATATATACATGTATATATATATATATATATATATATATATATATATATATATATATATATATATATATATATATATATATATACACATACACACATTTTTTACTTTAAAAGTTTGAAAGGCTTTAAAAAGTATACCTGGTGATGCTGCCATAAAGGTCTTTTTCCAGGCACTTCCTGTTACAAGGTGACAACTGTCTCCTGGATTATGCTCATCATACACTCCAAGCAGCCATGCTGACACACATAGATAAGCAAGTTCCATTGCTGTCACTATGAAAAGAGCAAGGATGTGCAGCCAACCTGGACAGAGTGTATGTAGACAAGAAATGTCTAGAATTGGGCTGCAGGAGATCAGCAGCACTGAGATAAAAATACAGAAAAATAATGAACAGGATTTTAAAGGGAGAAAAAAAATAAAGCAATTTCTGATACACAATGCATGAGCAAACCACATGTTATTCAGTTCGGGTTTCTAATGTCTCTAAATGCACACCTCCACCTTCTCCTCCCTAAAACCACACACACCACAGGTAATAAACTTACCTCAGCTCGCCGTTCATTGCAGCCTCGCTTTCGCCCCACAAAAAATGATGTCATTCAGAAAAAAAAAACACAGACTTTGCTTCTCCGTTGTAACACAAATAAAGATGAGTGAAGGAAAAAAAGGTCGCTCAAGAGACGTAGGAGGTTTACTAAAAGCTGATTGGCTGTAGCGGCAGTGCGACGTGATAAGGCTGTTGCCGTTGTTTCATTTGCACAGTTGTAATCGGGCTCGGGCGCCATTTTGGTACACCCTGACCCTGCTGAGGGGTCCCCCCAGTTTTAGGGACTGTACAGTGCCGTGTGACACAATCTCGGAATAAAGGTAGGGATATATTGCACGCCGTATGGGAAAAATGTAAATATCGGCAAAAATAATTTTCTACATAAATGTGTGTGGGTCCAGGGTCCACATAGCGGTGTCAGCACCGTAACCATAGTGATATCTGTGCGGGGACAGTTGGGTTGATGTGTGCTGTTCTGTGTCTAAAGTCATCCGTCATCCTGCACAAATCAGAGCAATGCTACTATATGTCCAAGCTAACGTTACTGCGAAGGAAGGATGACAGCCTGGAATCTGCTCTATAAATCCTTCATTTGGAGTAGCTTGGTGTTTAATCAGTGTGGGAAGGGAACATTGTGTTGTCTGTGGAAACCAAACTTTAGACCTGCCACCATTTTTAAAGTTACTCATTCGCTGCAATAAAAAAAAAAAAATCAGTAGTACCTTGTTTAAGGATATGTTCAGCAGTTATCTTTTTCATAAGCAAGAAGTAAAATCTTCATGGTCTTGAAGAGCTACAAGGGCCAAAGCTATCTGCCTGTCGGGTGACGCCCTGGCACTTCTGGGTGTGTCGGGTGACGCCCTGGCACTTCTGGGTGTGTCGGGTGACGCCCTGACACTTCTGGGTGTGTCGGGTGACGCCCTGACACTTCTGGGTGTGTCGGGTGACGCCCTGACACTTCTGGGTGTGTCGGGTGACGCCCTGACACTTCTGGGTGTGTCGGGTGACGCCCTGACACTTCTGGGTGTGTCGGGTGACGTTAAAAAAATGTCCTGTAAGCAGTATCTTTGGGGCGGTGAAGGAGCGCTGTATACACCGCTCCTCCCCATTGAAATGAATGGGCACTGCTGCTAAAGCGCTTCAGCGGCGCTACACGGGCACATTTAACCCTTTATTTGGCCGCTAGCGGGGGTTAAAAGCACCCAGCTAGCGGACGAATTGCACTGCTAAAATAACGGTAAAGCACCAGTAAAACTAGCAGTGTTTTACCCTCAACGCCCGTCCCAGTGTGAAAGCAGTCTTACTATAATTTACTCCACCACACCTCTGAGTATACTGCCTGGTAAAGTGTGTGGGGAAGGGGGGTCTCTTAAAGAGGAGCTCCACCCGGGGTCCAGTAAAAAAAAATTAAAAAAATAAAATAAAATAAAAGTCAGCAGCTACAAATACTGCAGCTACTGACTTTTAATTGGACACTTACCTGTCCCTGGGTCCAGCGATGCGGGGGATCGAAGCCCCGCTCGTCTCCCTCTCCGTTCAGCGGCGCCGGTATTGCAACTGTGGGCGCCGGGCTGTGGCTTCACAGCCTGGCACCCACTGCGCATGCACGAGCGGCGCCGCGCGCCGTGATTGGCCGCTCAGTAACCTGGGACCTGTAATGGGTCCCAAATGATTGACAGGAGGGAGGGGGCAGAGCTGAGCCCTTGCTGTGCCGAGGGGGAAGTGATGTCACCACCCCAGGCACTGGAAGAGGCAGACTACGAGGGATCACCTAGCAATAGACATTTAGAGGTAAGTAAAAAAAAAATATATCCAAATGTTTTTTGTTTTTTTTTAATTTTTCATGTTTTTTTTTTTTTTGGGTGGAACCCCACTTTAAATTGTTTTATTATTTATTTTCCTATATTTTTAAACAATTTTATTTTTTAACCCTTACCTATCCCATCTAAAAAAAAAAGCTTTAGATGGAGATATACTTTAAAGCCTAACTCCAGGAAACCTAAACACCCTCCCTTGCAGTGGGGCTGCACCTGTACTGCAAGGGTCAACTCCTTATTTATGCCGAGGGGTCAGAAAAGGGGGGATAAGGGTGCAGGATCCAGTAAGCCACGCAGAGGAGCCTGCGGCAGTGAAGCATCAGGTAAGCAAAAAAGTCCCCTAGATATAAACAGGCAGTCAACCCTTGCCGGGGGGGGGGGGGGGGGAGCAGGATTTTAGGTTTTCTGGAATTGAAGGTAGGAAGAGTTGTTGTAAAGTTAATGTTTGTTCTGGTTAGTGGCAAGTGTATCTCTATCTTGAATACAATAATAATGTTGAAGAACAAACATGAAAATGTGAAAGTCACATAAGGATTACTTTATGGTAATACTTCAATATAAATTCAAATATGGCACGCCAAGCTTTTCCTTTAACCACTTGAAGACCAGGCCTATTGTGACACTTTTTTTGTTTACATGTAAAAAGCTGTATTTTTTTTTTTTTTTTTGCAAGAAAGTTACTTAGAACCTGCAAACATTATGGATATAGATTTTTTTTTTTTTTAAGCACAGGCCCAGGAGAATAAAATTGTGGTTGTTTTTTATGTCACATGGTATTAGTGCAGCGGTTTTTCAATAGTTTTTTTTCTTTTTTGGGGGGTAAAGTACACTTTAATGAATTTTAATGCAAGGAATGAAAAACAATATGTAACTAAATTTTTGGCAAAATATAAAAGATGATGTTATGCCGAGTAAATGGATGCCTAACATGTCATGCTTTTCATTTGCGTACGCCCGTGACATGGGAACAAACTACGGTACTTAAAAATCTCCATAGGCGATGCTTTAAACATTTTTACAGGTTACCAATTTAGAGTTACAGAGGAGGTCTAGAGCTAGAAATATTGCTCTTTCTATAACAATAAGTCGTTTGAGGCGATACCTCACATATTGCGAACACCAATAACATTATGCGTGCGCAATCTACGTATGCGTTTGCCTCTGTGTACGAGCACAGGGGGACAGGGGTGCTTTAAAAAAAACTTTTTTTTTATTTATTTTAATTTTAAAAACTTATTTTTACACTGTCCCTTTTAAATTAGTTTTTTTTTTGTTTTACTTTCCTTGCTTTCACAAGAAATGTAAACATCACTTGTGATAGCAGTAAAGCATTATGGGTCCTATTTATGGAGACATTTGGGGTCCAGAAGATGTCTCCCTTAGCCCAGGTTCACACTGAGCTGCGGGTTCAGCTGAACATGCACAATTTCACTCCAGCATGTTAAAATGACTCCCGATTTTGGCCGCGATTTCAGAGACATCTGTGCGGGTTTCTGCACAGATGTCAATGTAAATCGCAGTCCGAAATCGCAAAAAGTAGTACAGAAACTACTTTTCTCACCTCGTTTCTCAGGACAGCACCTGGAGAGAGCGCAGCTCCACCCACTTCCCAGGAAACACTGCAGTTATTCCTTTAAAGCCTGGACACTTCCACCATGGCCTCAGTTGTAGTGTTTCCTCCGGCCATGGTGGAAGCGCTACAGGGAACCAGGGGTGTGCTGCGCTCCCTCCAGGTGGAGGTGAGTTAAGGGCATACCTGTTTGTTGCTTTCTTTGTTTCAGGCCCAGCCCAGTACCCCCTCCGACGCATGGGGGTATTGCGGTGTCTCCCGCTTTCTGAGCCTCGCGAGGGTAGAGGCTGCCTGTGGTTCCGCTCCGACAGACGGCAGGTGCAGACTTTCTCCATTGCGGAGTTGTGTGGTCTGCACTCGGCCGTTCCGAGTAGCGGGCGACGTCACTGCCGGACGGGGCTGGACTTCCGGCGGTGCGCGGTGGCTTCCGGTTCCGACCGCTGGAACGCGGAAGTGGGAGGCGGCCTCGGCTACCGGACTGCTGCCGTTTACTGGAGGATGGAGTCAGAGCAACCAGCAGTAGTGGCAGGAGCAGGAGCCACATGCACAGGTAAGAGACAGGGGTCTCTATAATTACCAGGGCTATGTTTCCCTCCCTTTCCCCCCTGTGGGGGGGGGGAGCCTGCCGCACACTGTACAGGTGTTTGTTTTCTGTGCAGCATGTGTGTGTTTACAGCGGTGGTTTTGTGGGGTATGTTTTGTGCCACTGACTGTTTGTTTATTTTTAAGATCTGCTAGCGAGAAGATCTTTATGCACAGTTTATTTATAAATGTTTTGTGGGTTTGGTGTTTTTCAGACAAAATCTAAAGAAAAGTACAAGCATTTTTCCCCTCCCCCTAAAGGACGGTGTGCTTCATGTAAAGACGCCCTTGGGGAGGCATGGACTAAACCGCTGTGCAAGACTTAGCATAGCATAGCAGATCTGGTCAGAGGGGAAACGTCCACTAAAGAACCTTCTGCCCAGCCTAGTGAGATGCTCACTTCTTTCCGGAAGGAATTGGAAGATACGTTTCAATCCTTCCGTTCCTATCTGGACAAGCGTGTCCGGTAGCACAGTCAGCAGAGAGTTCTCCACCCAGTGCTCACACCTCCTCTTCAAAGAGAGTGGTTAGTGAGTCTGAGGAGAAGGATGAGTCTTCAGGATCAGAGGAGGAAAACAAGGAAAAATTTCTTTTTCTCGTTATAGGTCATCTTTGGAAGAGGTAGAGGACCTGAAGACCATACACACAACCCTGAATATTGAAGATAAGGCTCAATTGTCACTACATGACAAAATGTATGGGGGCATGGATGAGCTCAAACATTTGCGTGTTCCCGGTGCATAAAGTGCTGACAGATTCTATTGAGAGGGAATGGAAGGATCCAGAGAGGGCCCCTTTCTTTTCCAGGTCTCTCAAAAGGAGATTTCCTTTTGATAATAACACACAAGTGTGGAACAAGAGACCTAAACTTGATGCAGCTTTTTCGCAGGTGTCGCGAAACACTGATTTAGCTTTTGAGGACATGGGGGTCTTAAAGGACACTATGGACAAAAAAGCTAACTCTTTATTGAAAAAAGCTTGGGATTCTACACTAACTAATCTCAAACCAGCTATGGCATCTACAGTGGTGGCCAGGAATTTAGAATACTGGCTGGAACAACTGAAGGGCCATATTGAGGCAGGTACCTCTTGAAAGCATTTGTTAGATACTTTGCCAGTCCTACAAAAGACAGTAGGTTATATGGCGGATGCTTCGGCTGAGTCAGTTAAAATCTCTGTAAGATCTTCAGCTTTAATTAACTCTGCTAAAAGAGATTTGTGGGTCAAGACCTGGTCGGGGGATTCGGCCTCCAAAGCAAAGTTGTGTGGCCTACCTTTCGAGGGGGACCTAGTATTCGGTCCAGATCTTGACACTGTTCTAGATAGAACAGTGGACAAGAAAAAAGCATTCCCGACCAAAAAGAAAGTGACACCACAGCCTAAAAAGAATTTTTTCCCTTTTTCCAGACCCGGGACTCAAAGGAAACCGGACAGAAGAGACCTTGTACGTCTCAAAGGGCGGAGGGAAGTCTGGGGTGTTTCTTCCCCCCAGTCAACCCGCTAAAACCCAGTGACGGTCTCCATACTGTGGGGGGAAGGCTTCAGTCCTTTCTTCCGCAGCAGGAGGGGGCGACGTCCAGTGCGTTTGTTCTCGAGGTGATTACTGAGGGATACGCACTGGAGTTCTCGGAAAGCCCATCGTCCCGTTTTTATGTAACAAAGCTCCCCAGAGATCAGGAGAAGTCGGTGGCAATGACATCGCTCTTGCAGGAGTTCCTGCAACAAAAAGTAATCATCCCAGTACCCCAGTGAGAGGAAGAACTAGGGTGTTAGTCTCATGTTTTTCTAGTAAGAAAGCCATCCGGGAAATTCAGGTTAATACTGAATTTAAAGATATTAAACCGGTCTAAACGGTACAAAAAATTTCGGATGGACACAATTTATTCTGTGAGGAAGCTCCTGCCAGCAGGGTGCTTTCTAGCCTCCATAGATTTGAGAGACTCATACCTGCATGTTCCCATAATACCGGAGTCACAGAAATATCTAAGTCTGGCAATCAGAGCAGGGGGAGTGGTGTCACACTTTCAGTGCAGGGCTGTCCCGTCCGGTCTCTCTGCTTCTCCAAGGATCTTCACAAAGATCATGGCAGAGGCATTGGCACCACTCAGGTTGGAAGGGGTATCTGTAGTACCTTACCTGGACGACCTTCTCTTGTTCGCCAGCTCAGAGAATCTTTTACACAGGGACCTGAAAAGGGCACAGAGCCATTTAGAGAGTCTGGGCTGGATTTTGAACAAAGAAAAATCAAGCTTAATTCCCTCTCAAGTGACCATTTTCCTGGGCTATGTGATCGACTCGGTGCAGGAAAAGATTTCTCCCGGAAGAAAAGATAGTAAAAGTTCAGGCGGCAGTAAAGAGGGTGCAGATAAATCTGACTGTCAGTTCGAGCAGCCATGTCCACACTGGGGCTTACAGCCTCAGTGGGCCCACCTCCATGCGAGAGACCTCCAACAGGCAATCCTATAGAGTTGGGCCTACGGAGAGTCTCTGGAAAAAACAGATAAAGATCCCAACACCAGTAAAAAGAAAGCTGTGGTGGTGGAGGGATCAGACGAATTTGAGCAAGGGTTTACTCTGGATTTTTCCCGCAGCAAAAGTTCTTACAACAAATGCGAGCTCCTGGGGGTGGGGTGCACATCTAGAGAACCAGTTGGCTCAGGGGTCCTGAACAATGGAGGAATCCAGGAGATCCTCAAACTGGAGGGAACTAAGGGCTATTTTTCTGGGGTTGTGGTCCTTCAGACAGACTATCAGAGGCCAACGCATCCAGATATTGTCGGACAACGCCACGGCGGTGGCTTATATTTCATGGCAAGGGGGCACAAGGAGCAGGTGTCTTCTAAACCTAGCCCTTCAGACTCTGACCTGGGCAGAGGACAAAGTAGCTTCACTAACAGCAATACATCTGAAGGCCAGCCTAAACCAAATGGCGGACTTTTTAAGCAGGAAAAGAGTACTAGAGTCTGAATGGAGTCTGAGTCAGGTCTTTCAACGGATAGTAGACAGATGGGGAATTCCCCAGGTAGACCTTTTTGCATCAGAGATAAATGCCAAGGTTTCGTTCTACTATTCTCTGAACAGGCAGGACCAAGCAGAGGGTCTGGATGCACTGGCACATCGCTGGACCTTCCGTTTGTGTTACCCTTTTCCCCCTATAAAAATGATCCCGTTAGTGCTCAGGAAGCTACAGGGAGAAAGGACGACTCTAATTTTAGTGGCCCTGTATTGGCCCAAGAGGCCTTGGTTTTCAGGCCTACTAAAATTAGCGGTAGAGCCTCATTGGTTATTTCCGGTCCAAAGGGACTTGCTGTCTCAGGGTCCCCTTCTGCATCCCAATGCAGGTCAACTCAACCTGGCAGCTTGGTTACTGAGGAGCAGATCCTGAGGAGTAAGGGTTTGTCCAATAATTTAATTTGTACCTTGCTAAATAGCAGGAAGAAGGTCACAAGGGCCATTTATTGTAAGAACTGGAAATGCTTTAATTTCTGGTGTGATTCGAAAAATTATTCACCAAAGGAGAACTTTTCTGTTCTGGAATTTTTACAAGACGGAATAGAAAAGGGTTTGGCAGCAAGCACCTTGAAAGTTCAGGTGGCTGCATTATCAGTTTTTCTAGAGAGAAGTTTATCTCTAGACCCTTGGATCGATCATCAGGTTTTTCAAGGCACTAGCTAGAGCCAGTCCAGTGCCCTTTTAAGTGTTTTCCCAAATGGGATCTTTCAGTTGTTTTACAGGGTCTGACTAGAAGGCCCTTTGAACCACCAGAAGAGGCCACAATTAAAATGTGGTCTTTAAAACTAGCACTGCTGATAGCAGTCACTTCAGCTAGAAGGGTCAGTGAGCTTCAGGCATTATCCATCATTGAGCCTTTCTTGACAATTTTCCCAGACCGGGTAGTGCTGAGAACAGACCTGGGGTTTTTACCAAAGGTTGCTTCAGTCTTTCACAGAGCTCAAGAGATAATCCTAACAACGTTTTGTCCAAATCCAACAGGCCCTAAAGAAAGAAAATTTTTATAGTCTGGACGTAAAGAGATACGTTTTATGCTATCTAGAGGTAACAAAGGAGTTTAGTAGATCCAATTCTCCTTTTGTTTTATTTTCTGGGTCTCGTTACGGTTACGGAGCTTCTAAAAGCACGATTGGTAGGTGGCTTCGGATGGCTATCCACGAAGCTTATAGGGCTGTGGAAATAGAACCTCCCGCAGGGGTGGTGGCCCATTCAACTCGGGCTGTAGCTATGTCCTGGGAGTAACGAGCTGGAGCTTCACCGGGTCGAATTTGTAAAGCGGCCTCATGGACGAGTTATTCCACTTTTACTCGTCATAGGCTGGACCTGCTCTCGGCAGCAGAGCAGTCGTTTGGCAGGAAGATTTTGCAAGCGGTGGTCCCACCCTAAGAGTAAGTACTCATTTGTCATCTCCAAGTGCTGTCCTGAAAGACGAGGTGAGAAATCCTTAGTTGGACTTACCGGTAACAGTATTTCTACGAGTCTATCAGGACAGCGCCAATGACCCTCCCTTGGGTTAAAAATGTTTATAAATGTTAATGTGTTGTGGTTGCTATGTTCTGCTTATATAATTTCAGCATGGCCGGAGGTACTCGGTAACAACTGAGGCCATGGTGGAAGTGTCCAGGCTTTAAAGGAATAACTGCAGTGTTTCCTGAAAAGTGGGTGGAGCTGCGCTCTCTCCAGGTGCTGTCCTGAAAGACTCGTAGAAATACCGTTACTGGTAAGTCTAACTAAGGTTTTTGAAATCGGTGCAGCGCCGCAGATGCAGTGTTGCACCGATTAGGACGGTGCCATTGACGGCAATTGCCGCCGATTTGACATGTAAAATCGCATGTCAAAACGCTCCAATGTGAACCAGGGCTTACACTTGTAAGCATGAGATGAAAAAAATTTAAAATCATTGTTGGCCGCAACCGCTGGATCGAATCCTGGACTCCTCAGTGTTCCCGGAAAACAATCTATGGTCACCGGTGAGCAGTGGGAGGGAGGGGCGACCCCTCCCGCTGTTTGTAAAAGTGACCCAGCAGCTAACCAGCCACTCGGATCACTTTTTATAGGGTAGGGAATTGCTGGCTGAAAATATGGCTGACAGCTGCGGCCATAACCCTGGTGCATGGTGGCAAGTGGTTAAACTATTTTATGTAAAGAAACTTTTTTCTCCGTTTTTTTTTTTTTTGTTTTGCGTAAAACCCAAGTAGACTATTCAAAAGGATTCTTAGTATTTCCTTCACAAGGTATTAAGTATACCTATATCTGGGTACAATAAAAGAAAATATGATTGTAGATTTCTTTTGACTGAGAGTTTGAGAAAGATGGTTGTCCTTTTACATTGTTGTGTCCACTGTTGTGTGAAATAAAGACAATTGTTTTAAATTAGCTGATACCATTTTAAGGCTACATGCACACGGACGTTTAAAAAAAAACGGGCTGTAAAGCTATTACAAACGCCAGGAAAAAAGCAGCGTTAACGCAATTTTTTTTTTTTTTCCCCGGGTTTTGCATTGAATTCAATGCACGTTAAGCCGCTCTAGCTTTCAGCCGCAATTCTGTCTCTATTCAAAAATCAATGGTTCCCTATAGGAGCCCATTGATTTGAATAGAGGTCGGACCAGAAGTCGGATCAAGAGGATCCGACTTGCGGTGCGACTTGTGTGCTGAGAATCTTGAAAGGGGAACCCTGCGAAAATTTTAAAAAAATTTGCGTGAGGTTCCCCCCAAGACAATACCAGACCCTTCGGTCTGGTATGGATTTTAAGGGGAACCCCCACACCAAAAAAAAATGGCGTGGGGGTTCCCCCAAGATCCATACTAGACCCTTATCCGAGCACACAGCCTGGTAGGTCAGGAAAGGGGGGGGCTAGCGAGCACCCCCCCTCCTGGACCATACCAAGCCACATGCCCTCAACATGGGGGGGATGGTGCTTTGGGGCAGGGGGGGCCCTGTGCCCCCCACCCCAAAGCACCTTGTCCCCATGTTGAGGACAAGGGCCTCTTCTTGACAACCCTGGTTGTTGGTTGTCGGGGTCTGCGGGCGGGGGGGCTTATCTGAATCTGGGGGCCCCCTTTCATAAAAGGGCCCCCCACCCTATGTGACTGAGTATGGGGTACATCGTACCCCTACCCATTCACCTGGGGGAAAAAGTGTCAATAAAAAAAAAAAAAAAACACATTCCAAAGGTTTTTAAAGTAATTTATTAGGCAGCCCTGGGGGTCTCTTCCGACTTCTCTGCGTTCTCCGGCTGTCTTCTGCCCCTTTGCCGCTCTTTTGCTAGCAGTGGCCTGGTCTTCTCCGTCGTCTTCTTCCCTCTTCTCTTCTTCCGATGCTGACACAACGCTCTCTCCCGCTGTAATGCCGTGTGTGCGGTGTGCAATGACTTTTCTATAGGCATGGGGCGGGGTCACCGGGTGATGTCATCCGGTGACCCCGCCCCCTTATGACGTCAGTCCCAGGGCATGGTGGAACTGTGATGTCATAAGGGGTGGGGTCATCCGGATTACATCACCCGTGACCCCGCCCCATGCCTATATAAGTCATTGCGCACCGCACACGGCATTACAGCGGGAGTGAGCGTTGTGTCAACATCGGAGGAAAAGAGGGAAGAAAACGATGGAGAAGACCGGGCCACCGCTAGCAAAAGACCAGCAAAAGAGCAGAAGATAGCGGAGGAGCCTGGCAGAAGACACCGGAGAGCGGGAGAAGAACTGGAGACCGGGAGAAGAGGCTGGAGAGCGTGGAGAAGTCAGAAGAGACCCTCGGAGCTGCCTAATAAATTACTTTAAAAACCTTTTGGAGTGTGTTTTTTGTTCTTTTGTTTTTATTGACACTTTTCCCCCAGGTGAATGGGTAGGGGTATGATGTACCCCATACTCATTCACATAGGATGGGGGGCTCCCAGATTCCAATAAGCCGCCCGCAGACCCCGACAACCAATGGCCCGGGTTGTCGGGAAGAGGCCCTTGTCCTCATCAACATGGGGACAAGGTGCTTTGGGGTGGGGGACCCCAAAGCTCCAACCCCCCCCCCATGTTGAGGGCATGTGGCTTGGTATGGTCCAGGAGGGGGGGGGGCGCTTGCTAGCCCCCCCTTTCCTGACCTACCGGGCTGCGTGCTCGGATAAGTGTCTGGTATGATCTTGGAGGAACCCCCACGCCATTTTTTTTTTTTTTTTTTTTTTTTTGGTGTGGGGGTTCCCCTTAAGATCCATACCAGACCGAAGGGTCTGGTATCGTCTTGGGGGAGACCTCACGCAAATTTTATTAAAATTTTCACGGGGTTCCCCATTTAAGATTCTCAGCACCCACAAGTCGCACCGCAAGTCGAATCCTCTTGATCCGACTTCTGGTGCGACCTCTATTCAAATCAATGGGCTCCCATAGGCAACCATTGACTTTTGAATAGACAAACGCCGGACGAGGTTTAAGGCTCCATTCACACTAACGCGTTTTTTGATGCCTTTTGCATTTTGCAGAAATGCATGGGAATTTTTTAACATGGGTTCCTATGGAACATGTTCACATCAATGCATTTTTGTACCTCTGTGTTTTTGGAAAGGGTCAGGGACTTTTTTTTCATGCAAAATGCAGCGTTTTGCATGTAATAGAATTCAATGGACCAGCATCAAAAACACAAGTACAGCGTTTTTGCGGCAGTTTTGGCGGTTTTTGTTTTTTTTGTTTGTTTGTTTTTTTAGACTGTGTACAGTCTAAAAAAAAAAACTGTAAAAAAAAAAACGCTGCTCAAAAACGTGGCAAGCACCACAAAAAAACACTGCAGAAACGCTCACACAGCGTTAAGCCTCGTTAATTCGCGTTTAACACCTTTTGCCGGCGTCTGACGTTTTTACAGCTCTAGCGCTGGAGCATCAGAACGCACTGGTCCTGATTTTTTTTTTTTTTTTTTTTTTTTTTTTTGCAGCTTAAAAACGGCTATGCCATTTACAGCTCAAAAACTCCATGGTGGGCATGAGGCCATAGACTAACATGGAGAGGCGTTTTTAAGCTGCAAAAAAAGCGGCTGTAAAAACGTCCGTGTGCATGTAGCCTAAATCTTCAGATTACTGTAGCCTCTTTATTTTCCTAATGGCTTCCATTTTATCCTGTGGACCGAGTTTTCTTCGCTAGAGCTTGGCATCAATCTTTTTCCGTGTAGTTATTTTATGGATGCATATCTGTGTTGCATACATCTGATAATACATCTGATAATATTTTTTTATCTCTAAATACTATTACAGGGTTTTTGTATGGCATCTAACAATGCCCGCATGTGCTGCCATTAACTGCACAAGCCGACAAACCCGTGGATGTGGAAAGTCTTTTCACCGGTAAGAATGAGAGAAATTCAAAGTGTAGTTGTTTATGGGATTTGCCTAGATTGTGCTAAAAAAAAGTGTGCTAGACACTCCATAGGGCCTGAAAGTAACTAGCTAAATTCATAGTTTGATGTTCTTACTCTTATGGCCACAAACACATACAGTGCATACGGAAAATATTCACAGCACTTCACTTTTTCCACATTTTGTTATGTTACAGCGGGGGTCAGCAACCTGTAGATCGCAGTCTGGGCTTGCTGATCCGCCACTCCAGAGCATCAATCAGAGTTCAATGCAAAGGGACTGCTTGTAAAGTTGGCGCTGTAGTAGGGAACAAGATCCGCATAAGCGGATGCCTCCTCTGTAGTGCTGACTCCTGTCTCATGTGGATTGATACCAACTGCACTCTTATCCCGGCTGGCAGTCTCCAGAATGGTGCCAGCAGCAAGAAAGATCTTCAGGACAGTGTGAAGCAATACAAAAAAGTATATGGCTGCTTTCACACTGATGCACTGCGGTTTACCCACACCTGTAGCTGTAGTGTACCTGCAGCATTTTCTGCAGGCTTGCTGTACTTAGCCATAGATTTCTATTACATCCTGCTGTTTTACCACCCGCCAACTTTACGTGTAAACAAGCACTAAGGACTCATTCATAAGCGCAGCAGCCACTGCTGCTCCTCTGAAAAGCGATCTGAGTGTGTGTTGACAGGTGGTGAGAAGGCGATATGTTGTCTCCTCACTACCTGATCGTAACCCATGCTTGCGACACGGTAGTATGGAAATTAGAGGTTAAAATCAGGTGTGAGGAGGCAACACTGGGTGGCACTATGCCTGGTGATCTTTGACTTCTCCTGTGTTTTCAGCTAGATCACCACCTATAAGTTTGCCTACCCCTGTGTTACAGCCTTATTCTAAAATGGGATTCAATTCATTTTCCTCAAAATCCTACAAACAATACCCCATAATGACAATGTGTAAAAAGTTTGAAATCTTTGCAAATTTATTAAAAATAAAAAAATTTAAAAAAACATGTACAGAAGTATTCACATCCTTTGCCATGACACTCAAAATTGAGCTCAGGTGCATCCTGTTTCCACTGATCATCCTTGAGATGTTTATACAACTTGATTGGAGTCCACCTGTGGTAAATTCCATTGATTGGACATGACTTGGAAAGGCACTCACCTGTCTATATAAGGTCCCATAGTTAACAATGCATGTCAGAACACAAACCAAGCCATGATGTCCAAGACCTCCGAGACAGGATTGTATCAAGGCACAGATCTGGGGAAGGGTATGGAAAAATTTCTGCAGCATTAAAGGACCGTGCAGCGTGGCAAAGAAGGGACTTGGCAAATCAAAATACCATCTTATGTTGTGTGTGTGTGTGTGCTGTACAGGCAGAGCTTAACTGGGCTTTCTGCAATAAACCCTTAGGCCCCTTTCACACGATCGGACCATTCAGGTCCGCCTGTCAGTTTTGACGGCGGACCTGAACGAGCGATCCATGTTAGCCTATGGAGCGTTGGATGTCAGCGGAGACATGTCCGCTGACATCCGATCCGCTAAAAGCAGACGGATGGCTCTACGTCCAGGTCCGTCGCTGGCGGATCGGGTGAGATCTGACGAAAACGGACACGCTGTCAGTTTTCGTCCGATCCCTCCATAGGTGGCAGCGGCGCCTGACAAGCCCCTCCCCGCTCAGTGAGCAGAGAGGGACCTGTCATCCGCCGGCTCAGCGGAAATCAACGGACAGATCTCCCGCTGAGCCGGCGGACTCCGTAGAAACAGAGTCCGCCTCGTGTGAAAGGGGCCTTATTATCAAATGCATGTTACAGGTGTGAAGAGGCATTGGTTATAACTACAAAGTATAAACAAACTGATGTCCAAGTGTTATTTATCCACTCTTGAAAGTGGTGCGCCTTGGATTACTACTGGAAATCCCTTCAGGATTTAAAGTGATTGTAATCTCTTACATATACCCAGTGAAGTGACTGGCCTCAGGTAATATAGGAGGATTTGTTTAATCCCTGCATATCACTTGTACCTGTTTATCTGCAGTCTTCTTTTCTCTACATCTGTTCAAAGTCCAAAATTTTAAGGCTTGTCTGAGCAGTCAGAAAAAAGGGGACGGAGAGCTAAAATTACACACTGCAGAGCTGAATGAGGAGAGCTCTGAGAGCTGATTGGAAGGAAGAGATACCCCCTTCACACTGCACACACGAACAGAGCTGAGGCTGTCCATCAGCTGAAGGTCCTTCGCCTGTCACCTTTTTTTGGTGTCAGGAAAACTTGTCATAAGTGGCTCAATTTGATAGCAGAGGAACAAAGCAGCAGACAGAAATTACATTTAATTGAGACAAGTAGACACTATATAGGGATATTCTTTGTTCATATTTCATGTCTGAGGTTTACAACCACTTTAAATCTAATACAGCAACTCTAGGTCATGGTCTGTCTAGGCTGACACTTACAAACACCCAACCTCTAAATCTGCCTCTAACATGTTATATGTACCATTATGAATCTCGAAGATAAAATCTTATTCGATAGTTCTGCTATCAGTGACATGAAAATGAAGACACTGATTTTAAAAGATGGCTATCTTTGCAGATTTCCACATGGACGACCAGAGATTCTGAAAATATGGGTTATGAATATGAGGCGCAATACATTTAAACCTTCCTCCAAGGCAGTGCTGTGCTCAGATCACTTTGAAGAGTACTGTTTTGATCGAACTGGCCAGACAATTCGACTGAGGGTAGATGCTGTGCCAACAGTCTTTTCTTTTCCTGGGAAATCAAGAAAGGTAATTACTGTACTTACATGTGCTTAATAAATATGTAAAATGTATTACACTTCTGCTAGAAAAAGACAATTATATAGGGAAATGTTATGAAAATGTTGGATGAAAATAATGTCCACAGCTTTAGAATGCTCTCATAACTTGTAATGCTACTTTAAAGTGTATCTAAACAAATGGCAAACTGATATAATACAGCATACCAGTTCTTAGATGTGGTGCTTGTATTGGGTTTCTTTTTTGAGAATTCTTTCCCTTTTTTTTATCCATAATAGCACACTATTGTCATCCTAGGACAGGAATTTGTTAGGACTACAGAACCCCCCCATTTGAAAGCGCTCAGGAAGTAACTAGCCCACTGGGAGACCAATGGGTAATTTCTTCACTTCCTAAACAGATGTAGCAAAACGCTTTCAATTAGGTATTTAACAGACCAAAAGGGTTCAAATAGGAGATGTTCACTGTTAGTGTTTACATACATTTTAATGTTTATGTGCTTATTCCTTTTAGGACAGAAAATTACAGAACTCAACTCCAATGCTTGAGTATGGCGATGAGCAGTTTTCTTTCCCACCTCCATTACTCCCAGAACAGATGCCCACTCAAAACATAGTTGAAAAACGGGTTACTCTGGAACACGACTATTGCATTATGGACAGCCCAAAGGCTCTGAAAAAACGGCTTGATGAAGCTTTAAGCACCCTTCACAATGTAAAAAGGAGACTGAAGATCACCCAACAAAAGTTCAGGAGGCTAAAATTCAAGGTTCAGTCTCTTGATCTTTCTTATGATCCTGTGTAAGGGATAATGGACTTTAAGTGACTTTATAAAAGTGCTTTGATACGGCTTTATCCACATGTATTCTATAGTCAGACAATGTACATACAGAGTTTTATACTTAGACGCCTTATTTGTGTAAGTGTGAGATTTATGAAGTTCTAAAATGAAAAATAAGTAAAATAATTTCAGTGTATAACTACAGTAAGTGAGTGTTATTGCATTGACATACAGGCTTAGTGTGGCCCCACCCAAGCATCCACATGGTAACTAACTGAAAGACCTTCATTCCAGTGTTTCCATATGCTTAACAAAATAAACCTGCCTATACATGGGCACATTGAGACGCCCAACACTTCATTTGCTGATAGCCCAAACTGCAAACGGGTCAGGTCCTCTATAGTAATGGCCTGACCTGTCAAATGTGGGGCTTCAGCTTGTGTATTGGGTGGCTTTGCATATCCCATAGCATACAAGAATTAACATGGGGATCTCTGCAAGACCATAGTTTTACAACTAATTTGTTTTTTAAGGTTCAGGAGAGAGACTTTGGAAGATAAGTCGTTTATCGTGTTAAAAGCTTTCTCAAATTAGTTTATACAAGATTCCAAGTATTCCTGCTTGACTCTTGTAACGTTGGTTTATATTTCTACCTTTATGTAGCTTTGTTTATGTTTGAGCTTGACATTTTAACTGGAGTGGCAAGGGGACAAAAGTCCCCTAAAATCTCATAGTTGCTGCCTTTCAACTACCTGAGGTCACACACTGAAAGTGTAGGAGGTCAGGAAGTTGCCAGAACAGCATCTGCCAGAATTCATGTGATTTCTGACTGTCTGATTTCCTTGACAATGGCAACGCCCATACTTTTACTAAGGCTGGCCATACACTATACAATTTTCTGATTCAATTTCCTTTAGATTTACCTTCAACTTTGTAGTGCAAGGGCCTGTCTGATTGCATACAAATTGAAAGGGTTTAGGTTTGACCTCATATTATATGGTTTTGGTAAATCTAAAGGAAAGTTGAACAGGAAAATTGTATAGTGTATGGCCAGCTTAACTCCCATAGTTTCTCCCTGATGCATTCCCAAGGCCCTCTATATAGTAAAAGAAAAAAATAGCATTCTGGGAAATGTATGTGGTTAATACCTGTAATGATAGTATTTAGTATACGATTTCCTTATTTTATATTCCACATGCCTTTTATTTATATTTTCCAAAACCCTCTGTCAGGACAGCACTTATTTACAGGAAAATCCTTCCACAATTTACAGCAAATACTGCAGCTCAATTCTTTAAAAAGAGGTTCCTCCCCATAAATCATCAGTTTTAGTGTTTCCTCCAGCATGGCAGGAGCTCTGCATAAGAACTGTGGGGAGCTACATTTTCTCAGGTGGAGTAGTGTTGCTCTTTTTACCCTTTTTATTTTCTCTTGCATTCATTGAGAGTCACATGGGTTATTTACTAAAATTAAAGAGTCAAAAATCTGGTGCCGCTCTGCATAGGAACCAGTTTCCAGGTTTTATTGCCAAAGCTTATTTGAACAAGCTGAAGATAGAAGCTAACTGGCTACCATAGATGCACTAGATTATGAGTAACAGTTTTAGTAAATGTCCCCTAGTGCTGATTGGAGAAGTACGCTAGGTGCAAATCAACCGAACAGGCAGCTAGGAGAACACCTCTGTAGGAGATGATCAATTTTTCAACTAGTGTTGAGGAGTAAGGAATAGCTTTCTTGAGCTTTTGGAGTATATTTAGGAGACTATTTCTCCTATCAAGCAGCTGGCTGGTAGACAAGTTGGAATATGATCCTCTGTCTCACCAGTCCAGTTAACATGGATCATGTCCTTTGGACAGTGGCACACCTTAGTTCTTGGCCCCACATTTCTTCTTTGCTTTTATTTTGTTTTAACTAATTTTAAATATCTTGACTGCACAGTTTACCCTCTTTGTCTACCCTAAGTGTGTGTGAGCCTTCTGACAGCCCACCACTTTTAAATGAGTGATGGGTTTACTTAGCAGTGGTGGTGGAGCCTGGTGCTCCTTTTTTTTTTTTTTTTTTTTTTTTTTTTATTGACCGGGTTTTTCTTTCGGACAGCAGCCTTTCCTCCCAGTACCACTTCCACACTTACAGTATGTGGCTGTCTGGACAACTACCCCTATCTGGTCATAGGGTCTGTTAGTGGCAATATTTGTGTGGGAGCTTGAAGGTCTCCTTTCAGGTGACACAGCTGACGCTAAAAGGTATGGGTGTCCTGTGCTATCTGACCCTTGCTCACAGGACTCTTCTGTGTGTATGATTTGTCGCATTTACTAGCCTCTTGACTCAACATCAAACTGAACAAGTTTATCTTAAGACCAGAGGATCCCCAGACTGTAGTGACGTACACCTTCATTGTGCCAATGGACAGATTCAATATGATCTACGCATATCCTCCTTGTATGTCTTCCACCCAGGTGCCTTTGTAGGATTGAGTTGGCAGGAATTCTGGTCATTCTTGGGGCTGTAGATTGGCCTCGAAAGGCTGGTTATGCAGATTTGGTTCACCTGTTAGTAGACAAACCTTTGAACCTTTTAGATAATCTTGATCTCCTGTCTCAAAGCCCAGTCTTCCATCCTACTTCTTAGTCGCTGGCTTATATGGCATGGCTGTAGATGCCCAGGTACTGAGAGGCAGGGACCATGCTGCAGACTCTTTAATCTACTCTTTGTACTATGAATGAATGATTTGTAAAGCGCTGCAAATGCGAACTGAATCGCCTCAAGGCGCTAGATGCATTCTCTGTAGTCGGCTTCTAGAAAAAGAAGGTCTTTAGTTTTTTCCTGAAGGCCTGGTGGTTTTCTTCCATGGGGATGTTGGTTGGGAGAGCATTCCATAGTCTAGGTCCTTGGACTGCGAATCGTCGTTCTCCCTTAGCTTTGTAGCGGTATTTGGGAACGATGAGGAGGTTTTGGTTAGCTGGTCGAAGACTGCGATTCGGTGTGTAGTGTTTTATTGTCTCCCGGAGATATAGTGGAACGTTTCCTTGTATGCATTTGTGGGTGAGGCAGAGGGTCTTGAATGTGATCTGATTCTTCACGGTTAGCCAATGAAGGTTCTTTAGGGATGGGGAGATGGATTACCAGGGTTTTTTCCTGTTAACAGTCTTGCCGCCGTGTTTTGGATGAGTTGCAAGCGCGCAAGCTGATATTGTGGTAGTCCTACGTAGAGCGAATTTACGTAGTCGAGTCGGGAATTGATGATTGTTCCCACAACTGCCGCTTTGTCCTCTTCTGGGATGAAGGGGATGAGTCTGCGTAGCAGGCGGAGGAGATGGTGGGATCCACTCACCACTGAGCTTATTTGTGCATCCATTGTCATTCCTGAGTCAAAGATGACTCAGAGACTCTTGGCTTCGGTGCTAGGAGAGATGGTCTGTCCGAGGATGGTGGGAGGTGTCCACGGAGTCTTTGTTTTGGAATTTTTGTTAGCTTGCAGGAGAAGAAGTTCTGTTTTTGATCCGTTGAGTTTGAGGGAGCTAGTGGTCATCCAGTCATCTATTAAAGTGAGGCATTTCTGTAATTGCTGATGAAGGTCTTTTTGTCCGTTGATGCGAAGGTAGAGTTGGGTGTCGTCAGCGTATGAGTGGAAGCAGAGATCGGTTTTACTATCTACCATCGCACTTGGGCTTTCCTATTTTGGCTTTTCTGATGAGTAGGATTCTTACATTTCTGCATCAAGGTGTGGGTGAATGTTTAGCTCTCATAATATTAATGGTCATACTTTTATACAGGGAGTTACCCATGTTGTTCCTCCTAAATAGACTTCTGCTTCTTTTTTAGGACCTTAACTTGGTTCTTTCGGTCTTACAAAGACCTCCTTTCAAGAATATTGAATTTTTTTTGGTGGCCATAACTTCGGTCACACGCATATCTGAGTTAGCGGATTTGTCCTGTGAATCCCTTTTTTGATTTTTGTAAGGGATTTGCTACTTCTGCTACCATCTCTTGATGGATTTGACAGAATATCTCAGGTTTATGCTATTGGGCATAAAGAACCACCTTCCCTGTAACCATTCATTCTACTAGGTCATTCAGCACTTCTTCAGCCTTCCATAATCAGGCCTTGGTTTTGTGTAAGGCACCCTTACCTTTTTTTCACCTTTTTTAGTATGTTTTTTATAAGGTGGATGTGGGTGCATTAGCCAATGCTAACTCAGTCCCAAAGTTTTATGGACAGCAGTGTAGTTTTCTCTTTGTGGGTGAGAGCTTCCCATGTTTTAAGTTTCTTGTTGGTGTATTGCCTGCCCCTTTTGTTGGGTACTGCTTGTTGAAGTCCCACTGGTTCTGACTGATCTTTTAATGAACGTAAGAGAAAATAGACTTTTTTTTGTGTACTCGCCATAAAATTCCTTTCTCTTAAGTACTTTGAGAGAGCGCCCTCCCCTCTTTTGGGTTGTTTGGACCTGTTGCCAAGTTATGTTATTTAGACCTATGCCAAGGTTATTTATATCTGTATTTTCCTTGTATTGCTTGCTGCTAAATTATGTTCTCTACAGTTGGGGGGTTAAAGCCTAACACCAGGAAAAGTAAAAGACCTCCCTTGCAGTGGGGCTTAGTCTAGGGGACAGCACCTTTTGCATACCTGATCCTCTTCTCCCCCATGCTCCGGCAGTGGACTGTGCCTTAGTGTCCTCACAACTATTGCAAGGCTAATGGTCCCAGCAGTGGACTTTAGAGTGCAGTGAAGAAGAGGCTGCAGAAATTGGTCAAGGAACCTGCAGGAGCAGAGGATCAGGTAAGAAAAGCTACTTTACCTGGTACCCCTAGACATAAGGGAACAGTTAACCCTTCCCCAGTGGGCACAGCCCTACTGTTTTTTGTTTTTTTTTTCTTGTGCACCTTGGTGTCGTCTCTACAGCAGCATAATCTACAAATCTGGGAAGGGGATGTAAGAAGGCAAGGGAGTATGTTCATGAGACAGACATGACACAATACTACAGTTGGAGGGAGTTAAAGGAGATTGGTCTAACTCCATTCTCATTAAAACAGGATGGTCAGGATCAGCATGTGCAAGTATTGTCAAACAGACATACAACACCAAACAGCGAATCACCAGGAACAGAGTTCTCTTGTGTCTGGCAGAGGAGATTCTGAATTAGCCAGAGATTAACTTGGCATCCTTGACAGCAATACACTCAAGCTTGTGGCCAATTTCCTAGGCAGGCACCCTGTACCAGAATTCAAATGGTTCTTGAAATAAGAAGTATTTGCCATGTTCTCAGGAAAATGGAGTTTGTCATGGGCTGATCTGCTTGTTAACTAGGAAAATGCAAAATTTTCCACAGACTTCTCACATAACAGGAAGGATGACACCTCAGTGATTTCTGTCTTAGCCCATTCAAGTGAAATCCACCTGTGCTGTGCCTTTCCCCCGCTGTGTGAAGAGCTATTCTAAAAGTTGGAAAGGTCAGCTTAGAAGGTAACTAAAGTTTGTTCCTTTCCTTCTAGGATATGCTTGCCTTCGTTTGAACATATGACATGGTGAACCAGGTTTTATGGAAAATAGATGACCCATTACTTTGAGCATAAGTTAAGCACTCCTTCCTTTCAATCTCCTTAACATTACCCACAAGTGAATTGAGGGGAGGACTACTATTCCCCAGCAGGTGGGAATACAAGCCTTAGCTGCATTCAAAAGATGATGCAGGAGCAGATTCCTATACACTTTTGTTTGGAATCTGGTTATTATGGAGAAGGGAAAAGAGGTTCCAGAGGAACATCAAAATCTGTAAAACGCAGTTAGGTTGTGTACTCCTTGCCAAAAAAAACAATGATTTCCGCCATGACCAGAAGATATGTAAGATGATGCCCTTTCCTTGGCCACATCGTCAACAGTCATTAAGGCACCATGGGCATTATTGTGTTTAACAGAGCTGGGGTTTGTACCAGCGAGAGAGTATTTTAAAACGGCATTCCTGTATTCTGGAGCATAAGTTGTGCTAACGTAAAAGTGACAAACAAGTCCTGTTCCCAAGCAGATAGAAAAGTGGGGCAATCCTCTGTTCTAGCAAAAATCAGTTGTGTATATAAAAGCGACAGTGAGTCTCTCAGCGTCTAGTGGTAGTGCATAAGCTCTAAACTTGTCAGAGGGCACCTAAAATTTACTGCAGAAGGGAGAGAGGTGAAGTGGTGCAATTATAATGCATTCCAAAAAGGAGGTTAGTAGGGCAATCTATGGTCAACCTGAGTTGCAACAGAAGTGAGACATTATATGTGTTATAGAGTAGACTCTGTAAAGAAGGTCCTGTCAGTGTGGAAGGAGTGGGAGCCAGGTCATTTTGTTTGATCGCCTTCCGACAGTAAGTCAGAGTCAAACCTATCGTAGGAGTCTGTGTGGTGCAACAGTGAATTTATGGCACCAGGGGAAGTTTTTTAAAGAGATTCCAGAGATGTTTTCCAAGGTAACCCAGGCCTTGTCTGGTTCATGTCTGTTCCAGCCTACCATTCTGGCTAGGTGACCGCTTTGGGTTTCATAAGGGCAGAGCATTTGATTCCAAGGTGCTTTTCGATCCAAATCAATTTTCTAATAATGAAGGCGAGCACTGGAAACTCGGCGGAATCTAGATTGGTAGAGAATTAAGAAGTTAAGAGTTTGGGCAGAATAGACATTTTAATCATATTGCATCTCCAGAACCAAGAGAATGGTTGTGAAGTCCATCTGCTGAGTAAGAACTGATTTATTTATTTATTTTCAGTAAAGGGGAAAAGTTTTTAACAAGTATATTTTGGAGGGGTTCCTAGGAATGATGGTGCCCAGGTAACAAATGGGTATGGAACCCTAATTGGATTGGATACTTAGTTTGGGGAAGTGGAATGGAGATATTAAGGGCTTCTGATTTTTGGAAATGTATTTTTAGGTTATAAAGTTCACTATCAACTTTTGGCCATAAGGTTAGGGAGTGACACATCTGGAGAAGTGAGGGAGAAAAACATATCATCTGCATATGCTGAAATGTTATACTGTGTCACCAACCCCTCTGGTGCTTTTTCTTTATTTGCATTGCTCTGTCACCAACATAGAGACTTCTTATATTAGGGTTATTTCATATGGAACATAGAACTCTAAGTACAGGATAAAAAGAATGTGTCAATGGACATCCTTGGTGTGTGCCATAAGAGATCCAAAAATAGTCTGAAAAGATACCATCAGCTTTAACTTGAGCTGTGGGATGGGAGTAAATGGCTGTAATCTAGGTTGGCATATTTTCCCCTAAGGCAATATATTGCAAGACAGTGTCTACAGCCCTGTTTCTGGGGAGCAGTTGCTAAAAATAAAAAGGACTTTCAGACTTCTTTTGTCCGCTTTATCAAGTCACAAAAAGTAACTGGAGGTAAATAGGCCAACGTGTGGACAGTTTTGACCTCTTGGTGTAAAAAAGCAAAGAAATGCACATCAGAGGACACAGTTTCTGTTTTGGAATTTTTACAGGATGGTGCTAATAAGGGATTAGCCATCAACATTCTTTAGGTGGCAGTGGAGGCTCTGAGTGTATTTTTGCATTCTATAGAGCAGGGGTCTCCAAGCTTTCTAAACAAAGGGCCAGGTAAATGTTCTTGAAGCTCTAGGAGGGCTGGACACTGGTTAGAGGGAGTGGAAATGTTCCTGGCATCAGTGGGAGTTAATATTGCCACATTTGGCATTTGTTCTCCATCGTTAGTATCATTGAGAGGAATAGTGCCCCATAGTTGATAACAAGTGGCAGAAAAATGTCTCGCATCAATGGGAGGAATAGTGCCCCAAGGGTAAAGGCAAGAAAAGGGCCACTTTCGGCCTCCAGGCCGTAATTTGGAGACCACTGCTATAGAGCATTAGCCAGAGCTAGGACAGTGTCCTTGAGCGGCTTTCCAATATAGGACCTCTTAGAAGTTTTTACAGCCTTTAACCAGTCTTCTGAGCTGCAAGCTTTGTCCATCGGGGAATCTTTTTCTGTTTATTTCCAGACTTTTTTTTTTTTTTTTCCTTACTGTTTACCATAGCACTGAGGACCTTGGAAAATTTTAGTCGTAATGCGATTTGCAGTAAAGAGGGATTTTTTTTTTACAAATTATGTAAAAATATGTATGCTGCATTACCTTGACGTAACTGAGAAGTTTAGAAGGTCAGACTTCTTCTTATTTGTCCTGTTTGCAGGTATCAAGAAGGTCATACAGCATCAAAGAAATTTAAAGCCAGATTGCTAAATATAGCTATAACAGAAGCATATGTGGTCATGAATTTGGATTCTCCTCTGAGGATCTCTTCCTAATATACTGGAGCACGGGTGCTCATCCTGTGGCCCTCCAGCTGTTGTGGAACTACACAGGTCCCATGAGGCATTGCAAGGCTGACAGTTACAAGCATGGCTCCTAAAGGCAGAGGCATATTGGTTTTGCAACAGCTGGAGGGCCACAGGTTCGGCATCCATGCATTAGATAAGCTTTGGCAACCACCTGGACAGAGTCCAGAGCAAATATGAGCAGCTACATGGACAAGCCTTTACAACCTTTACAGACTGGACAATTGGTCAGGGAGCAGTCTTTTGGCAGAAAGGTCCTTTATGCAGTTGCCCCTCCCCCAATTGATCAGGTGCTGTTCTGAAAGACAATTTGGAAAAATCTAAATTCGGCTTACTGATAACTTTGTTTTTATGCGTCTATGGTCAGTAACTATTGCCCCTATTAATATGCTGCTTTCTATGCCATGAATTATTTCTTTAGCATAGCCAGAGATACTTCTACTACAAAATTAAAGACCTATCGGAAGGCACCTCCTTTTAAAGAAATGAGCTGTAGTGATTCCTGTAAATTATGGGTGGAGCTACGCTGTCTTAAGCGCTGTCCTGAAAGGTTCCTGGAAACAGTTATAAGTGTCTAGAGCCAGGGGTTCTTAATTTTATTCATATATTTTAACCTTTTATTCTGAAAAAAATGTGAGTGCCTAAAAAAATGTTTTACCTGTATTTGGGCTTACACTAACTTAAATGCTAGTAGGATGGATTTTAATTGCATAAGAAACCTACTATAGGCAAATTTTGCAAAACTTTGCAAGGACATGTATCTTTATTTTAGCCATTTGACTGTAAGTTCCAAATCTCACTAGACTAAACTGAAAATACCGGTAACTGCCACTTGAAAATACATTTACCTTTTGCTGGCATGTTAGCTCTGCGAATTGAGAGCCTTTTGTCTCTTCGGCTCTTCTGCAATAAATGCTTCTTACCTGTCTGCTAGCAAACTTCTTTAGAACCATCTTGTGCATGGTGTACAATCTTGCCATACCTTGATACCAGGATGAATTAACTCCATGCATGCATGGGAGTTTAGTCATCCTGAGCCAGCCAATAAAGATCACCAAAGACAGTGAACCCAGAAGAGGACTGGGCAAAGATGTCAGTGGAGGGGAGGAACCTTGCGAGGATGAGTATTGCCTAATTTATTTCCGCTTTAAAGTTAAAAATATAAATCCCATAGTTTAAGGTCCCTCCCAACCATCACTGTGACATTGTCAGATCCCTCACTCGGCTCAGCAATGTCATCCTTTTCCCTAAGTAGTTTGCTCTATTGTATTTTTTAGTATTGCCAGCAAGGAAAAGATGACTGCTCAGAGTAATGCCAAAGTAGGTCTTTTCATAGGCATGCAGTGGAGCTAACCAACATATCAGTGAGGATACTTCCCTGCTAGTGACACAGAAAGTTATATTTCTAATGAAAATTTTGGAAGCTTGCCCAACAGCTACTTTTAATTTATTTTTTGACTGTATATCTGCATAGACTCTGTATACTTTTTGTGCCATGTTGTATAGAAATACCTGTAAACTCATGACATTTGAAATATGACATTGTATTATAGAGTTGAATTTTCATTTCTCTGTCTGTAATATTTTGAAAATGTTTATTGGACAATGCTATAGTGCAAGTAAGAATAATTTGAACTGTGATTTTACCTAGTAAGATATTTATTTGTACATTTTACACTTGCATTTTACATGTTCACACTTCAGGGGTTTTATGCTTATTTTACCATAAGAAAAGTTAAGATTGGGTCAAAAGGAAAATACATCATGGCCCATGTATGTTGCATTGACCAGATGTTAAATCAACACAAACTGGATTGTGTTCAGTTATTTCTCTCTACATTAGACCCACAAGATCAAATTAAAGCAGACCTATCATTAAACTAAAGGAAAAGAAAAGATGCCACCTAGGGCCCAAAATGTACCTTTATCATTGCATTATCAATCTCTAATGTGTAATCAATAAAAATCACTCTTCAAAATATTTTTATTCTTTGTTTTTCCTCTGGGGTCACATGACTGCTAACCCTCCATGCTGGTCCTTCCTACAGTGAGTAGTGGGTGGAGACAGCAGGACGGGAAGTGACATTTGTGTACGTTAATTCATATATCGTGAAGACTACATTCTAAGCACATATTCCAATAGGAATGATGTGGGCAGGAAGGTAATTCATTTATAATTGCTATGCTAATTTAAAAAATTGGATTTTTTGAGTTACAGCTCTTTGCTCCCAAAAGTAAGGAAAGGAGGGGCTAAGTTGTCAGGGCTCAGCCTTCCCAACAACGTTGTGTATTAAATAGAAGAGTAAGTTTTTTTATTTATGGATTTTTACCATCCTTTAAGAGTAAAAAACAGCAACCACTGTGAGCTTGTCACAATGGGGTTGATTTACTAAAACTGGAGAGTGCAAAACCTGGTGATGCTGTGCATGGTAGCCAATCAGCTTCTATCTTTAGCTTGTTCAATTAAGCTTTGACCAAAGGTCTTGCACTCTAGTTTTAGTAAATCAACACATTTGATTGCATTTGAAGCTGCAGCAAGACAATTTTCACATAATTTTCCTTCCTTACTGTACCTGGCCCACCACTTCCATTCATTACATTTTAAGGAATAAGTTCACATTAAAAAAACACTTTGCATATTTTCTGCCCTGAAAAAAAAAATTACTATAGACTGCCAGTGTAAACTCATAAAGGCAGGCAGTTTCACAAAGACAGAAGGACTCAATGAACTACTTGAGCACTAAACGGCACCGCGGTAGTTCATTGAGAACTACAAGCCGACAGCCGTAAAGGCTGTCGGTACTTGTAGCTCATTGATTTACAGGAATCTGTGAATCAATGAAGTGGCCAGGTGGGTGGAGCCCTGCGCGGCGACGCTATTTTCAAATAGTGACAGCAAGTATTGGGAGAAGATAACAGGCTGCAGGATTTTGAACAGGTTACATGTTCCACTCTAAAAACGGGTGGAACATGTAACATGTACCTGAAGATGAACTTATCCTTTAGCCATAGAGGTTGAGTATCAAATGCTGGCATTGCCTAGGGCAGGCTGCATGCAAATACAGCCTCCCTAATAATGCCAACTCCTCCTGACTGGCATCCACCCATTAAGGCATTTTGATATTTAGATAGCTCCTCCAAAAAGCCAACCCACTACAAGTGATGGAAATTGATTTTTTTTTTTTTTTAGAATTAGTATGTAGATCAGGGGGGTAGGGAGGAACCAGGAGAGACAAAAAAAACAGCGCTTTCTGGTTCATGGTAGTTTCTAGTCAATGTAGGCCAGTGTTTTGAAGATGCTGTTGTAATAATCATAGCTTCAGGGCTACCCAATTCAATTCAGTTCACCAAGGGACTTGTTGAACAGTTGTATATTTCAAATGTAATTGTCCTTGTTTTGGCTATTAACAAATGCCCATAACGGCACTTGCATCATTGTGTTCTGTTTTTACATGAACTCTTGCCACTGTACTAATCACAAAGCCCTCATTGTGTAGAATCTAATCTGCCTAGACACATGGCAGACATGTAATTAAAACAGAGAGGCAACGAGTGGTACAGCACCAACAAATATCTGTTATGTAACTAAAGTACCAATGCGGTTCTTATACTTTGCTATACACCTGTCTTTATGCAATTCCAGATACAAAAATGCATCTTTTAAAGTAAATATTACAAATTTGCTTAAACTAAAAATTCATTTTACTAGCTGAAATGGGATTCTGTGCAATGCATCTGTGCACAATGCAGTGGTTTATGTATGCTTGCAATCTACAGCTATTTTCTATCTGTTCTGTGATTCCCACATTGAAAAAGACTTGGCAGCTGCTGTATTATTGTAGCTGCATAATGTATTTCTGTTAATATAAAGGGCCAACTGGCTTATGCCAAGGAAGCTGTTAATGTTATGAATAATTATGCATGCCAAACTTTAAGAACTAACTTAATTTATTTGACATAAGCATAGTACACGGCATGCATAAACCAGTTCTTTATATAATATGGTGGTTGCAGTTAATTATAACAATTATTACTACATCTATAGATGGCATATAAATGACAACTAGAAATGTGTGCCTATGCATGAGCCAGGTAATTTAGGAATAATCATCACCTCTACTGTATATTTAGCAAATAGGTGAAAACTAGAAAACGTGTGCCTGTTCATGAATGATTTATTCAGGCTGAATGGTTTCTGGTCTCTAAGTCCCCTTACACATGGGGCGGGCTCCCTTCAAAGGGCAATCTGTCCGCTGATCCCTGCTGAGCAGGTGGATGACAGGTCCATATCAGCTTTGCTTATGCAGAGTGGACACAGACACAGTCTGCTTTCCTCTATGAGCGGTCAGATGTAAACGGACCGCCTGTCTGTTTAAACCTGACTGCCATCCGATCTGCTGGACAGATGGGGAACGGATCCCCAGCCATCTGTTTTTAGCGTTAGGATCAGATCAGGTGTCAACTGCTCCATAGAGGAGACTGGAGGGTCTGATCAAGCCCACCTGAAAAACTGACAGGCAGGCCCGATCGGTCCCATAGTGTGAAAAGGGCCTTAACACTCAAAACTTTTTCTTTTCATTTTGAGTAGACTGGAGAGGGATTATAAAACCAGTTATTTTTTTTTACTGCTGCCTGTGCCCCTGCTAAAGAGATTCACCCTCTATATTTGTCCTGTTTATCGTTGTACGAAAGTAAAAGAAAACCCCAAATTTTGGGTTGAACCCAGAACAGAAATAGAGGGGAAATTTCCAATAGGGACACTAGTGCTAGTGACCCTGGGGACACACTGGGAATCTCTCACTTGGGAGGGATTTCTTCTCGCTTCCTATTTTGGCTTTGGGACAGGAAGTGAAAGGAAATCTTCCCTAAAGGACACAGATGGCAACAAAACAGGGGTTATAATCCTCTTACGCTATCCAAAATTTAAAAAAGGCTTTTCCTTTAGTAACACAGTTCTTTGCATTATTGGCCAATTAGACAATATTTTTTGGACATGTGTTCTATGGTCAAGCGTGCCATGACAATAAAATGGGTCATAAGGGCAGACTGATTTCAAAATAATCATGGGCAGTATAAAAGGCAGAAAGGGGAAAATGTGTAGACCACTGGGAGAAGAGGCAGAGCAGGAGCCAATAAGGGACCATGATTCAAGAAAGGGGAGGATGAAAGGTGCCTGAACATGGCCCTTGGGGAAGAGGGGAGAGGGTATACAGGCGTTGGAACAGCAACTGGTTGTGGACCATAGGGCCAGCATAAAGAAGGCAAGTGGAAACTGATCTTGGCAGGGTGTGCAGAAAGTAGGCAGCTGACCAGGGAACATTGGAAGAGGTAGTGGAAGCCAAGTAAGAGCTGGTTTGAAGAGGAAAGATAGAAGTAGCAGAGCATGAGTTGATTAAGTACTGGACAAATTAAACAGAAGAGGCACAAGGGACATAATCCTTAGGGTGGAGAAAACAACAGAGTGGGATTTGATCATAGAGACTGGATATACTGTAGGTGGCTGAGCTTGATCTGATCATGGGCTATTTTAACAGGAGTTTGCACTGAGCTTGGCTGGGAAACACATAGAATGATAATTGTGGCTTGGAGGAAATAGTTACAAAATAATCCAATCATTGATAGGGGAAAGAGGAGCCAGGGCAAATTGCTATTGAGGGGTGAAACAGAATAAGGAGTGGCGCCTGACTGTTTTCCACCCAGGGAACACACAGTGAAGGAACTGGTTATGGACTGGAGGGTGAAAGGAGCATTAGGCAGGAGAGGGGAATACGTAAAAAGGGTCATCATTTATTAACTGTCATGTCTCCTTCCCAAGAGAGAGAAAAGGTATGAAACTTGGCATATGCAGGATTTTATATGTATGAACTGTTGGGTGGCATTTAATAGAGACTTTTGAGTTTGTATCTGTTATGGCAGCCAAGGGACAGTGTTCAAAGACCGCATACTACAGAAAGAAAACAATGAGCACAGAATGCCAGAGACACTGGAACACAAAAGGCAGCAACCAGGAGGTGCTGAGTTGAGGTATCATCTATATCAAAGCACAAGAGATTGGAGACTGTGGGGGAGATATACTAAATCTGGTGCAGCTGTTCATGGTAACCAATCAGTTTCTAACTTCCGCTTGTTCAATTGACCTTTGCCAATAAAAAATGGAAGCTGATTGGTTACTATGCACTGCTGCACCGGATTTTGTGTGCACCAGTTTTAGTAAATGTCCCCCTGTGGGTATTGCTAAATAAAGCAGACAATGTCATGTAGAGGCAGAGATGAGCAGGATCTAGTGGGGGAAGGGGGGCTACCAGAGAACTTGGGGGAAAGAAAGAGGAAAGGGGGCTTGCATAATCAGAGAAACTGTATACAATGTAGGAAAAGCTGAAACAGAGGGTAGGGTAGTTAATGGTTTGTGGAGGGGACTAGGGCAGTGATTAGAAAAGTGTAGCATAGTGGCTAAGTGGTTAGCACTTTTGCCTGGCAGCACCAGGGTCACAGGTTCAAATCGCACTACCTGCCTAGAGTTTGCATGTTCTCCCTGTGTCCGCATGGATTTCCTCCCACACTGAAAAAACATGCTGGTAGGTTAATCGGCTCCTGTCTAAAAATAGGCCCTAGTATATGAATGAATGTGAGTTAGGGACCTTAGATTGTAAGCTCCTTGAAGGCAGGGACTGATGTAATGTACAATATATATGTCAAGTGCTGCGTAAATTGACAGCACTATATAAGTACCTGTAATAAATAAATATTTCTACCAGAGCATGCCTATTACTGAATGAACAACATTTATGCAGCAAACTTATCAGCAATGCAGTAGTCAGAAGAGTCACACGATCTGAAAAGAGGCACATAAACCTGCTACATTCATTTCTGATAGTAGAATCCTCCAGCAGTGAAAGCACAAGTCTCAATCTCTATACTACACAGAGCGAAGAACTGAGACTTGCATGTCCTGTGCTGAAAATTTCTGTAAGCAACTGGTTAGGGCTGATTACTCAAATCATGGTTCTGCTATACACTCAAAGGAATCGTGGCAGAATATTCCTACAAAGTGTATATAAAAAAAAAAATTGGTGTGTTTACCCTTTGTGTTTAAAACAGCATCAATTCTTCTAGGTATACTAGAACGCAGAATTCAGGCACTGCAAGTGCATCAACTGATCAGAATAAACACAGACACTCCCAGTCAGGATTTAGCCTTCCAAGGACATAGTTGAACAGGGCTTTTTCTTCAAAGGAGAAACAGGTAGAAAGCTGCAACAAAGTAATGCAATAAAAACTGATCATTCAGAGGGTTTTTTTATATCAACAAAAGTTGATTCAGCCCTGGTTCACACAAGTATGATTTGTCATGGGATTTGACAGTTCAAAATTGCATGATAAGTCACACCCCATTGCTGGCAATTAAACCATTCAAATCATTGCGACTCTAAAAAAGGTTGCACTACTTTTTTGCAATTTCATTGCTCTTTGCATCGACTTCTGTTAAATGAAGTCCTAAGCCACAGTGAAATTGGAGGTCCAAATTGCACTGATCTGCGGCTTTTAAATCGCGCTGGTGTGAACCAGAGCTCACTCTGTAAAATTGATGGCAAGATGATTGCAACATATTATTAGAAGATAATAGAGAACATTTTACATTCATTAGCCCTACAGCTGTGCTTGGGGTGCACTTGGACATTCTACATGGCAATGATCTAAAGCAGGGGTCTTCAAACTGCGGCCCTCCAGGTGTTCAGGAACTACAATTCCCATCATGCCTAGTCATGTCTGTGAATGTCAGAGTTTTACAATGCCTCATGGGATGTGTAGTTCTGCAACAGCTGGAGGGCCGTAGTTTGGGGATCCCTGATCTAAAGCATAAGGCCAGTCAGCGGCTGCATTAAAAAAAAAAAAGTGAAGGTTCTGGATTGGCCATCACAATCTCCTGACCTCAACTGCATTGAGCCATTTTAGTGATATCTTAAAGTGGACCTTCAGTCATTTTTTCAACTTTCCATCTATTAAATCTTCTGCCCTTGTTGTTTTAACTTTGGATAGTAAAACATTTTTTTCTGCCAGTAAATATCTTATACAGCCCACTTCCTGTTTCTTGTCTGGTAAAAAGCCTAGGCTTATGACATCATGCACAGCTATCTCTCTCACTCTTGTGAGAGTTTGCGAGGAAGGGAGGGGGGATGAGTCAAAAGAGGGTCAATGAGATCTGCAGAGGTGGAGGTTTGCCTCTGTGTGTCTGTGTAAATCCAGGAATGGAACAGGCAGCAGCTTCAGCTGCCCACAGTTAAAATGGCTGCAACCAGACTCAGTGGTGGGGGCATATTTGGCAACTACAGAATCGCAGTATATATGAAATAATATGCAAAGTGGTTGCAGGGAAGTTTCAGAATGGCAAAGATATTTTTATTACAAATTATGTGAGCAGACTGCAGTTCATTTTTAAGCATGCAGTTAATGCTAAGAAACCAAATCATTTACAGAATCTGGAGGCTTTTCATCATGAAGAATGGGTAGCTTTTCTAAATCGGAAAACAAATGGCATCATTAATAGATACTGTATAACAGAAGACTGCAAGCTGCCATTAAGGCTAAGGGAGGCAATGCACACTATTAAGAACTAAAGGTTACAACTAGCCCACTTCCTGGGTTCTTTACCTCCATCTGAGCCCTTTCAAAGAAACCTTACTTCTTTTGAAATACCATATATGGAACAATCTCTAATATAGCCAGTTTCCCTGGCCTACCAACTGCTGATAGCTCCTCCACGAGACTACAAAATTCCATATATCACTAGATGGGAACGGGAGCTGGAGATCCAATTTACAGAGAAACAGGTGGATAGAATTCTTCTTTTCTCGTATAAAACCTCGATCTGCGCGAAACATCAGGTACCTGAGTTCAGAATGTGGATCTGGTGGTATCATACACCGGTGAAGATTCATAGAATGTTCCCCCAGTGCTAGGATCTGTTCTGGAGATGTGGGGAGGAGGCTGGTTCTCTTCTCCATGTCTTCTGGTCTTGCCATTTGTTGCAGTCCTATTGGACGGGGGTCCACCACATCGTTCAAAAGTTCGCTGACCAGGAGTTGCGGAGGGATCCTGTGTTCTTCCTTCTGCACCATCACAAGATTCTGAGCAAGGCATATAGCAAATCTATCCTGCCACTCTTGCTCACAGCTGCATCTCACTGTTCTGGAGCAGACACAGCCACCGTCAGTTGCCATCTGGCTGAAAAAATAGCAGAAATGAAAGCAATGGAGGACTTGGTAGCCACAGAGAAGGGCCTAGGGCAGAAATTTCTCAAAAAATGTTTTTTTTTGGCACGAGTTTGTCTACTCTGAAGAATATGCGGAACTGGTGACTTAAAGTGGTTGTAAAGGCTCGTTTCTTTTTTTTTTCAAAAAACAAACATGTCATACTTACCTCCATTGTGCAGCTTGTTTTGCACAGAGTGGCCCCGATCCTCGACTTCTAGGGTCCCACTCGTGGCTCCTCACTTCAGATAACCCCTCTAGGAGAAGCGCTCTCCTGGGGGATTACCTTGCGGGCGCGCTCCCGAGTCCAGCATTTGCATCCATAGACACGAAGCCAATGGCTGCGCTGCTATCAATCTATCCAATCAAGAGCTGGGACCCCGTGCAGAGAGGCACAGCGCGTCTCCCGCGTGGGAATTACGAATTCCTTGATTGCTGAAAGACTGAAAGACCCGTTTAGTCCTTTCTGGTTTTTCATTGTTCGCGCTAACCGGTGTATACTGAGTAAAATGTCAGGCAGGATACAGAGACTGCCTAGATCCTGACGCCCAATGTATACATTTCAGTGTTTCCATTTTTGTGCAAAGAGGTGTTTTTGTACTGCAGACCTATTATTGTTGGCAAGTTTCCTTGTGTTATGTAACATGAATGTGGTACCTGTATTTCTGTGTGCTTTCCTTAACCGCTTGCCGACTACGCTATAGCCGAATGACGGCTGCAGCGCGGTCGGATAACTCTGGGAGGGCGTACAGTGACGTCCTCCCAGAATCGGGCGCGCACCCGGGAACATCCGTGACTGGACCCGGCGCATCACGGATCATGGTAAACGGCCACTGATAGCGGCTGTTTACCATGTGACGGAAGATTACTAGTAAACAAACCGGCGTCACGTCCGGGGAGAGAGGGGAGAGATCGGTGGCAGCAGCGCTGTGGGCTGGATGTGTAGTGCCCACAGCGCTGATATGTGCCCATTGCAGCCTCATCCAGCCATCCATTCATACCCAGCCATCCATGCTCAGCATACTCATCCATACTCAGCATACTTATCCATCCATCCATGCTCACCCATCCATGCTCACCCATCCATACTCAGCATACTCATCCATCCATCCATGCTCAGCATACCCATCCATCCATCCTCATCCATACTCAGCATACTCATCCATGCTCACCCATCCATACTTATCCATACTCAGCATGCTCACCCATCCATACTCATCCATCCATCCATGCTTAGCCATCCATACTCAGCATAGTCATCCATACTCAGCATACTCATCCATCCAGCCATGCTCAGCCATCCATACTCAGCATACTCATCCATCCATCCATCCATGCTCAGCCATCCATACTCGGCATACCCATCCATACTCAGCATACTCATCCATCCATCCATGCTCAGCCATCCATACTCAGCATACTCATCCATCCATCCATGCTCAGCCATCCATACTCAGCATACTCATCCATCCATCCATCCATGCTCAGCCATCCATACACAGCATACTCAGCTATCCATACTCGGCATACCCATTTATACTCAGCATACTCATCCATCCGTCCATACTCAGCCATCCATACTCAGCATACTCATCCATCCATCCATGCTCAGCCATCCATCCTCAGCAATATTCATACATCCACCCATGCTCAGCCATTCCATCCACCCCCATCCATAATTAGCCATACTTAGCCATACCCATCAATACTTAGCTGTACCCAGCCGTACCCAGCCATCCCAGCCATACTCAGCCGCACCCAGCCATCCCATCTATACTCAGCTGTACCCATCCGTACTCAGCCATACTTATTCATGTTCATCCATCCCCATTCATGCTCATCCATGCCACATCAGTTAGCATCCATGCCACTACAGTGCCTCACTGTTATAGGTAGTCAAATTAGATTTGAAACTTATGCCCTTAGAACACCTGATGCTGCTCCCTGCATGTTGGGTCTCTGTATGTGGCCACGCTGTGGGAAAATCTCACACACGTGGTATCGCCATACTCGGGAGGAGTAGGAGAATCTATTTTGGGGTGTAATTTTTGGTATGTACATGCTATGTGTTAGAAATATTGTGTAAATGGACAACGTTGTGTAAAAAAAAAAAAGAGTTTTCATTTTCTTTACACATTTTCCAAAAACTTGTAGAGAAAAATGACATGTTCAAAAGACTCATTATGCCTCATAGATTATACATATTATATTATATATTATATATATATTTCCAAAATGGGGTCATTTTTGAGGCGTTTTCATTGTCCTGGTTTTCCAGGGCCTACAAAAGTGTAGTAGTCAAGGTAGTCCAGAAATTACCATATATACTCGAGTATAAGCCGGGTTTTTCAGCACATCCTGAAAATGCCCCCCTCGGCTTATACTCAAGTCAAGCACTTTTCTGCAGCAGAGAATGACATTTTCCGAACCGACTTTGGGGCCCCGTATCTCGGAGCCACTTGATGCTAGGAACCCCAAATTTGGTGTGCAAACCCAGTGGGAACTACCACTACAACATATCCAAGCTGGGGTTCCTAGCACCAAGTGGCCCCAAGATACGGGGCCCCAAAGTCGGTTCGAAAAATGTCATTCTCTGCTGCAGAAAAGTGCTTGACATTTTCCAAACTGACTTTGCGGCCCCGTATCTCGGGGCCACTTGGAGCTAGGAATGCCAGCTTTGGATATGTTGTAGTGCTAGTGCCACCATTTGCACACCAAATTTGGGGTTCCTAGCACTAAGTGGTCTCGAGATACAGGGCCCCAAATTCGGTCAACTGTGTCCATCTGCAGCAATGTCATTTAGGGACCCTTTGGGTCCAGAGACCCCAAATTTTGGCTGCAGCTAGGGGGGCATCTAGAAACCCTTAACTACCGATTTTGAAGTTCAGGGGACCTATGGCTGCAAATGGGCATAGTGAGGCATGCAAATGGGCACAGTGAGGCTGCAAATGGGCATTGTTGACCCTCTTTTCCACTTATAGTAGCTGCACATTTCTCACCCTAGGCTTATACTCGAGTCACTAAGTTTTCCCAGTTTTTTGTGGTAAAATTAGGTGCCTCGGCTTATATTCGGGCCGGCTTATACTCGAGTATATACGGTATATGTGTAATTTATGCTCTATGAACGCCTGATGGCGCTCCCTGCATGTTAGGCCTCTGTATGTGGCCACGCTGTGTAAAAGTCCCACACATGTGGTATCGCCAAACTCAGGAGGAATAGTAGAATGTGTTTTGGAGTGTAATTTGTGCTATGCATACGCTGTGTGTGAGAAATAACCTGCTAATATAACAATTTTGTGAAAAAAAAAGACAAAAAAATCTTGATTTTTCAAAAAATTGTGGGAAAAAATTACAATTTAAAAAAACTCACCATTCCTCTAACTAAATACCTTGGAATGTCTAATTTCCAAAAAGGGTCATTTGGGGGGTTGTTGTACTGTCCTGACTTGTTAAAGTCTCAAGAAATGAGATAGGCTGTCAGCACTTCAGGTGTGCTCAATTTTCAGAGATTGGCACCATAGATTGTGGACTCTATAACTTTCACAAAGACCAAATAATATACACCGATTTGGGTGACTTTTACCAAAGATATGTAGCAGTATAAATTTTGGTCAAAATATATGAAGAAAAATTACTAATTTGCAAAATTTTATAACAGAAAAGAAGAAAAATGCATTTTTTTTACAGAATTTTCTGTCTTTTTTTTCTTTTATTGCGCAAAAAATAAAAAACCCAGCGGTGATTAAATACCACCAAAAGAAAACTAAGTATAAAAGAGAAGAGAGGCCCCTCTAAGTGTAGCAATATGGTTACATTTAATGAAGGCACAACATTTAGCAACTCGAATGGTTGATGATTAAAAGAGGCACATCTAAGTATGCAGGCATCCAGGATAAAGCTGTCCACATAGACCATCCCCTGCACCGCCGCCTCTCACCGCTGTCAGTCTGCAATCATGACCAGGAAGACTACCCTGCAGTACAGAGATCTAAAAGTGTGGCTTGAAGCGCTCGTGGAGTGCAGCGTGGAAGGGATGACGTCAATGGCGGTGCAGAGGATGGTTTATTTTGACAGCTTTACCCAAGATGCCTGCATACTTAGATGTGCCTCTTTTAATCATCAACCATGTGAGTTGCTAAATGTTGTACCTTCATTAAATGTAACCATATTGCTACACTTAGAGGCGCCTCTCTTCTCTTTTATACCTATTTGTGACATGATGATACTTGTATATCAAGACATCGCTTGTATATCAAATTAACATTTTTTTTTTAAATTTGCTTGTCTTGCAAAATGCTCTCAAACCAAGTTACTCTCAAACCAAGTTTGACATGGGACAAGGAATCACTGTTCCAGGGTACACTGTATCAGCTTTGAATATTTGGACACTGTTTTTTCACCATTTGCAAAACCTCTTCATAAAATTGAGTGTTTTTGAATCATTTGAGCAGAGCAGACTAGTAAACTAACACTATTGACTTGAGTACGACAAGTTATTAATAATCTACCAGTGCTAAAAAGAGGTCATGGGTGTAAGTAGGACATGTAGCTAATCCATTGGCTATAAGTTTTAATGTCCTCCCACTGTTACTGTTTGCACAAAATTCCAGACTTGCTCATCTGGCACAAGTTATATCCAAAGTCCTTCAGAATTGTGGTATATGTCACCTTAGCATGCGGACTTCTTGCCATTTGAAAGTTCTGTTCAGAACACTAGTTGGAGGTCCTCACATCTACTGCAGAACTCAAGCTATGAAGGCTGCTGGGAAACAATTACCAAAGATTTATGTAACTAGAAGAATCCCCCCAGATGGAATCAAGATTCTCCGACAATCTGGAAGGTGCGTGAGCACTTGGCGTATAATATTTAAAATTTTAAATTAACCAGTTAGTTTATGCTTCAAGGCCAGCTCTGGGCACAGAGGTTTTGGTGTGTTAACAAATGTTACCTCTGCCCAAGCGCAATACATAGTCTGAATCGTTGCATTATACTTTAAAAACAATACTTTTCTTTATGCGGGATAGTACAGCTGTACTTTCAGCCTGCTAAGTACATGAGAGCTGCAAGTTTTATAGACTGCAGCACTGGCGTCTTTTTTCCCCCCTCTTTCCCCCTTGGCTATTCACAGAATACACAATGTTATGTGAATGACCAAGGGGGAAAGGGAGACAATGGGATTGATTTACCAAAGGCAAATACATTGCGCACTTTGCAAGTGAAGTTGCATTCTGCAAGGGCATTTGATTCAGAGCTTAGTAAATGAGGTGAAGCTTCACTTTGCAAAGAATATTCAATCACATGCAAGGAAAATATAAAACAGGATTTTTGCTTGCACATGATTGGACGATGGAAGTCAGCAGAGTTTCCCCTCACTAAGCTCTAGAGCAAATGCCCTTGTAGAGCGCAACTGCATTTGCAAAGTGCACAGTCTAACTGCTATTAGTAAACCAATTCTAATGGTACTAGCGCTGCAGACTATAAGACCCCTAGCTCTCATATCCAGAGCAGGAGGTACAACTGAAGCTACAGAACTCCATTTATCCCCTACTACTCTCTGTCTCTATTTGCATACAGTAAAACCTTGGATTGCGAGCATAATTTGTTCCGGAAACATGCTTGTAATACAAAGCACTTGTATATCAAAGCGAATTTCCCCATAAGAAATAATGGAAACTCAAATAATTTGTTCCACAACCATTTATTCATAAGTCCTTCAGTTTATAGTCCATATAAAAAAGATTAAAGGCAATGTGACCAGGTTGGGTAACTATAAAATGTCCATTAACAAATGGCAGCCTTCACAAGGGGATTAGAAGCAAAATCCAGCTGGAGCTACAGAGTATAAAACAGAACAGAGGTGCCTCTAAGTGTAGCAATATGTTTATAAATGTTGTACCTTCATTAAATGTAACAATATTGCTACACTTAGAGGCGCCTCTCTTATCATTTACACTCAGTTGTGACATGACGCTACTTGTATATCAAGACATCACTTGTATATCAAGTCAAAATGTATTTAAAAAATTTGCTTGTCTTGCAAAACGCTCTCAAAACAAGGTTTTACTGTATATTGATATGTAGCAAAATACTTTTGCTGTTTTTACTTCAAAGAACCCTCCCACACACTGTAGAAAAAATGCTTTTGGGAAATGTAGTTTTGGGGGTTGTTCTTTCTTCAATTGGAACTGAGCTCCCAACAGCTGTCTCTGAAAGAAATTTACAAGCCTGGTAATGATTTCACAGAGAGTAATATAAACTATATCTCACTACAAATAGATAAAACAAAAATTATGCTGAAATGTGTTCTAACATGGGAGAGGTTGGTTTGGCGGTAAACAGTAGCTTACTTAGTAGTATGTAAGTGAGCCTACGTCCTCATCATTAAATATCTGCAGTGTGAGATGCACTTCTGTCTGTGACTGCCAGTCTTACGAGATTTGGAGCAAGATTTGGTGATGTCAGATTTGGTGAATATGTTCCTGAGAAGACATTTCCCTGCTTATGCTTTATTCATTCTGTGCCTCTCCTGCTACTTCCTTCTACTTGAATAGCCCCCTCCAGCCAGGGCCGTCTTTTCACAAGGGCTGTGCCCACGGACCCCAGGTGCATGGGGGGCCCCTGCAGTCCCCACCCAACAGGAGAGATCATATATGGAGTGTATAGAGCGGGTGATCACTGCAGCAGGTGAGAGAAAAAACTGGAACCGATCTTTTGTGGCTCTCACTGCAGCAGCTGAAAGCCAACATCTCTTGCTCTAGCTGCCGCAGTGAGAGCCACAGAAGATCGGTTCCAATTAAGTTATTTCTCCCATCCGCTGCACTGATCTGGATTTCTCTCACTGCCTTGAACACCCCCCCTTCCCGTGTACCCCCTCAGTGCTGCCAGATTCCCCCTCCCCACTCCTGCTGGCAGCAGCTGCAGGCACACAGGGGGATCTTCAGGATGGAGAGCGGGGGGAAGGTGGGCGGTAAATATGTCATTTCCACACTGATCACTCACTGTATTCATTTATAACTGAAATATGTTAACTGAGTTTACTATGCTTCAGTTTGTGAATGGACAGGAGCGTCTGTCCCCTGTTCAATCACCTGCAGTGGAGCTGAGGCTACCAAGAAAGGGACTGATGCATGTTTCCTAAATCCCTTTCTCTGTCTCAAAAGTGAGACTTCAGGGGTCTTTTGACAAAAATTTTAAATTTTAAAATTTTAAAAGAAATATGAAAATAAAATGAATTACAAATTAAAATAAAAAAAATGAAAAAGTATAAAAAAAAATTACAAATCTGTAAAAAAAAAAAAATCAGACTAAAATGCCACGCCCATTATGTGGCATAATTTAGCAACACCCACTGTGTGTCATGGCACGCTACGCACAACGCAAATCACTATCTCCCTGGTAGGGGCCCCAGTGCATTACTTTGCCCAGGGGCCTATGATGCTGTTAAGGTGGTACTGCCTCCAGCCATTCGAACAACAGTCGTTAAAGGGGCAGGAACAAAGCCCTGCTCCTTTGTGAAGATAACCATCTCTACACACAGAAACACTGCAGATCAAAGCACTGTAATTCAGGTATGGAGAAAAGATCAACTGCAGGGAGCACACAGACGATTCTGGTAACTAGTCACTTACCCTATGCTTGCATTTTTTGGGTATAGATTCCACAGTTTAGTACTTCTCTAACAAGGTCAGCATGACTGCCAAATAACTATTTGTTTTTAGAAAGAGAAGTCAGCAATTGCCCTATGTTTCTCTCATGAGGGTAGGGTTGCCACCTTTTCTTCAAGCCAAACCCGAACACTTTAGCGGCCTGGGACACCTTTGGGTGCCCCAGGGAGAGTAGTAATGCGGTGCGCATAGCATGCCACGGCATACAGTGGGTGTGGCTAAATTGCTCTTGCTGACATCATCGCCCTGAGCCCAGTGATGTCGAACCTGCCCCCAGACAGCAGCCCACAGCTCCCAGATGGCAGCAGATTTGTGTGTGACTATCTTGGTTACTTGGGGAGCCACAGCCCAGTCTGAATAATGTGTCCGGGTTTCAGTCTGCCTGAAACCCGGACAAATGATTCAAAACCCGGACTGTCCGGGTGAATCCCAGACAGATGACAACCTTAGATGAGGGTTTTTTTTATTATTTATGGGACTAAGAATAACTCTGAGAATAAGAAGAAAAATCTAACTAGCTCCCTTTCTGCATTGAACAGCTTGGGCAGTTCAGCTTTTCCCCCTTCACTCACAATCCCACCACACCTCTAGTCCCTGAGGACCATGCTGTAGCATGCTGACTGTAATATTTTTTACAAATGGATATGTTGTTAAATCTGTATTGTGGCCAACACAAAACAACATTGAAACAGAGAAACTCATTTTCAAATGCTGCTCTGCTGGATTCTGTTTTACTTACATAGCTGTTTCTGGCAATTTGTGTGTCACTGTCAACTGCAGTTTCATGACCACAGCAAAGCTGAGGACATAGGTTTATCTGAACTGCATTATTTTGAAGAACTGTATGGTTAATTATTGACCGTTTATTTAATTTTTTGCCTGAGGTGCTTGGGCTGCCTACGCAACAGCTGCTTTGAAATAGCTGCTCTTGGTATTTATTTTAATTTTGCATCATCTCATGTTTTTACAAGGCCACTTTTTCTGTACTGATAACACAATGAGTAATTTGATAGTGCTGGAGCTTTTATGATAACCACACAAATGGCAATTTGGTGGAGTGATCAAAATTTTATCCCATTTTAGTTAAAATCAGAGTAACAAAGACATAAAATAGTGGTTTCTAATGACTTCAAAGAGATTTCATTAAATGTGCCCCAAATTTAAGGCAGTGGAATGACTGATCTTTTAACAAGATGTAATAAAGCATTCAGTAAAAGTGCTTAGTTTCTTAAAATTATGTGTATCTGCATGTGGGGTGGGCCTTCTCTCCCTGCATGTGTGGGTACTTTTCCTCATATACACGGTCATCAATACTCAAAACCAGGTGAGCCCGCGTTGCTGTAGAAATCGAACATTATGGCGGTTCCCCAGCTTAGAGATGAGCCTAATCTGTGACATGCCCACCAGGTGGAACTCAACGTTGGCCATGCTGCAGCGGCTGCACACGCAGCAGAGGACCATCAATGAGTACCTATGCGACTATGGCACCAGGACAGGGTTAGGGGACCTTGTTTTTTTTTTCCCCACGCCAGTGGGCTATGATCAGGGATGCATGCACTGTCCTGTCACCATTTGAGGAGGCTACGAGGATGGTGAGCACTGACAGTGCATGCATCAGTGACACTGTCCCTCTTGTCCACCTGTTGGAGCACACACTGAGTGGAATAATGGATAGGGCACTTGAGGCAGAACAGAGGGAGGAAGAGGAGGACTTCCTCACCTCTCAAAGCCCCCTTTATCCAGACAGTATTCCTGTGTGCCCGCCGATCACACAGGAAGAGGAGGAGGAGGAGGATTGTGTCAGCATGGAGGTGGAGCCTGGCACTCAGCATCAGCAGCAGTCTTCAAGGGATCATTTACAGTCCGAAGAAACCCATGGACTTGTACGTGGCTGGGAGGAGGTGGCTGCGGATCATGTCGTCCTTAGTGACTCAGAGGACTCTGGACCGAATGCCTCAGCAAACCTACGCTGCATGACCTCCCTGATCCTGCAAAGCCTGCGGAAGGATCCTCGTATTCGTGGTATCAAGAGAAGGGATGATTACTGGCTGGCAACCCTCCTTGATCCATGTTACAAGGGTAAGGTTGCAGACCTTATCTTGCTGTCGCAGAGGATGAAACATCTTCGGGAGGCCTTGCAGAAAGGTTTGTGCAACGCATTTCCAGAGCCTGGGAGGTTACAATTTCCTGGTCCTCCTGGACAACGTGTTGCTGAGGCCTCGGTCAGTCACAGAAGGAGCGGTGGAGAAGGTGGCCGTCTGACCGATGCGTTCAGACAATTTTTTAGTCCGCAGCCCCAAGGTTTGATCAGTTCCAGCAACCATCGCCAGCGTCTGATTCTCATGGTGCAGGATTACCTAGGGGCAAGATCAGACTTGGACACCTTTCCCACCGAAAATCCTCTGGGTTACTGGGTCTTGAGGATGGATCACTGGCCAGAGCTTGCACAGTATGCAATTGAGCTACTGGCCTGTCCTGCATCTAGCGTTCTTTTGCAACGCACATTCAGTGCTGCTGGAGGCTTTGTAACCGATCACAGGGTGCGCTTGTCCACCGAATCGGTAGATCGGCTGATCTTCATAAAAATGAATCAGTCTTGGATCACCAGCTACCAAGCACCTGATGCTGATGTAACCGATTGATTTCTTTTTTAATGTGAGATGCCTTCAAGACTGCCTATGCTGATGCTGAGTGACTATCCTGTTATGCTGAGTGACAATCCTCTTCCTTCTCAATTTTCATGCTGATAGCTTGTAAGAACATTTTTGGTTTTGGGCACCGCCACCAGTGGCCAAGGCCCAATTTTTCTGCCCCTGTTCAACAGGGGCGTAAAATTACAATTTTTGATGCAATACTTTGCAGCAGGGCTCATTCCTGCGCTCCAACTATTGTATCTGTGAGGGGTTGCAGTGTTGTGGCACCAGCACCAGTGCCCAATGCCCAAATTTTCTGCCCCTGTTTAACAGGGCGTATAATTACAATTTTTGATGCAATACTTTGCAGCAGGGCTCATTCCTGCGCTCCAACTATTGTATCTGTGAGGGGTTGCAGTGTTGTGGCACCAGCACCAGTGCCCAGGGCCCAAATTTTCAGCCCCTGTGTAACAGGGGCATATAATTACAATTTTTGATGCAATACTTTGCAGCAGAGCTCATTCCTGCGCTCCAACTATAGCATCTGTGAGGGGTTGCAGTGTTGTGGCACCAGTGCCTAAGGCCCATTTTTTCTGCCCCTGTTCAACAGGGACATGTAATTACAATTCTTGATCTAATATTTCACAGCAGGGCCCATTCCTGCGCCCACCAAGCATAACTGTGAGGGCTTACAGTGTTGTGGCAACACCACCAACACCACCAAACGCCCAATTTTCTGCCCCTGTTCAACAGGTGCATGTAATTACAATTCTTGATATAATATTTCACAGCAGGGCACGTTCCAGCGCCCACCAAGAGTAACTGTGAGGACTTACAGTGTTGTGGCACCACCACCACCAAAGGCCCAATTTTTCTACCACCGTTCAACAATGGCATGTAATTACAATTCTTAATCTAATATTTCACAGCACGGCACGTTCCTGCGCCCACAACACCAACACCTAAGGCCCCAATTTCTGCAGAGTATATAGGGCAGGCCCCTACTTTCAAACATCCAACTTACAAACTACTCCTTCTTTCAAACAGAAGGAGACAACAGGAAGTAAGATGAAATCTACCCCTAGGAAGGGAAATTCTCTCCTGTAAGAGTTAATATGGAAAAAACGTGTCTCCTCTCCACTGATGCTTTATCACCAATCCTTGTTTCACTAAAAACCCCAAATTTTTAAAAAACATTTGTCATTGGGACAGAAAGTGAGGTGAAATTTTCTGAAGAGGTGCACAGACAGCAAAACAAATGTTACAGGGGTGATAACTCTTCCCTATGTTTTCCAAAAAGCTTAAAAATAGATTTTTTGGCTGGAGCTACACTTTAAAAATGTACCAGTTCAAAATTAGAAACAGATTCTACTTTACAACAAACCTACAGTCCCTGTCTTGTTTGCACTGCCTGTATACTGCTGTTCAGAGTATATAGGGCCTGGGATCCCCACGCCTTTCCTTTTTTAAATTTGGGTGCGGGGTTCCCCTTAATATCCATACAAGACCCAAAGGGCCTGGTAATGGACTAGGGGGGTGGGGGGTACCCATGCCGTTTTTCTCACTGATTTTCATCCATATTGCCGGGTCCCAACATTACATTAAACCCACAAGCAGTTTTAAATGACTTTTATTCCTTTAAAAATGTCATTTTGTGCAGGGACTGTTCTAAGCACGGGAAACACGCACCACTTTACAGGCATACTATAGACACCCCCAGGTACGATATTTAAAGGAATATTTCACTTTTTTTCACTTTAAGCATCATTAAAATCACTGCTCCTGAAAAAAACGTCTGTTTTTAAATCTTTTTTTTGCATTGATACATGTCCCCTGGGGCAGGACCTGGGTCCCCAAACCCTTTTTAGGACAATAACTTGCACATTAGCCTTTAAAATTAGCACTCTTGATTTAGAACGTTCGAGTCCCATAGACTTAAATGGGGTTCTAAAGTTTGCGTGAACTTTCGGTCCAGTAGCAGGTTCTGGTGTGAACCGAACCAGGGGGGTGTTCGGCTCATCCCTAGTATTAAACAACACATACTATGCGCTTTTGCAATGGGCATATTAGCACTTATAAAAGAGTTAACTATCAGGCTGCTTTCACACTGTCCTGCGGAAACAGCGCAGTGCACCTGTGGCTTTTCTGTAGGTTAGCTGTGCTTTGGCATAGACTTCTATTATATATTGGGGTCGTGGGGCACTGTGTGAAAGTACCCCCAAACTCCTGTATTCATTTTTGGTGCGTTTTCACAAATTGCACCACACCGGGGTAAACCCCCAGTGCATCAGTGTAAAAGGAGCCTTATAGGGGGCTCAGGACAGTAAGGGCTTGTTTTTATTTGCGGTTTGGGGGGCAGTAAAACTCCACAGTTGAGACCAACCACTGGTGTAGCATCAGGGGTCGCACTGGCGATTCTGCCCCATGCTCCAGTAGGCCCGTCATATTTTGTTTCATATTTGGACAGGAGGGACGATGAGGGGTGCCATATACAGGAACTGACCCTCTCCATTTTCCTCCCACAACAGCTGAAAGCCAGCTTCTCCTCCACTCCCTCCTGCCGGCATTCGGTGGCTGCAGGAGAAAATGTTAATTATCCTATTTAAAATTAAAAAAATGAAATTCTGCACCATTTCATTTTAGCCTGCGACTGGTTACCAAATCACTTAAGTGGCCCTTGCTCTTCAAAAGGTTGGGCAACTCTGCCCTATGCTCTGAAAAAAAATATTAATCTCTGAGAGAATACTGTTTATTAGGATTCTCCATGCCATCAGGCACATGTGGAGAAATTTTAAAGCTAGGACCCATGCAAGGTCACTTCTTTCTTAGCTTACCAAAACCAAAGATGTCTGAACCAGGATCCACAAACAAAGGTCAGGTTTTATGACAACATAGGAGATTACAAACAAGAGAAGAAATGGGAATCCCGCCTGTATTTGGACAGAGAGTAGCACTCACCGAATAGGTATCGGGAGGTGTAATCAAAATACTGGAGCAAAAATAGAAAAAATAACAAACCAAAATGACCATAAACACACCCTGAAGAGTTAAACTGCATGATTTTATTAGCTATAAGCGAAATACAAAAAGGCAATAAAAAGTCCCTAGATCCCCTATAGATAGACCAAAAAGGAAGTCCCAGCAAAGTGGGAACCTTCCAGCTGGTCTATAACCTCCCACAGAGTCACCTGTAAAACAGATAATCCATATAGTAATCACCTCTCATAGAGGAATGGAAACCTGCAGGCCATAGAACCCTCCCTCCCCCGATATAGAGCACTCCCCTTCTACACCTATTAGTACCCCCAGCTAAATAAGGGTGAGGGCTGAACTGTGAAGTTCCTGGAGAGACAGCGTGATTCTGCAAACGCAGAAATGTAGACGCTGTCTCCTCTATGGAATGACACGGTTACGGACCTCCGAAAATATAAAAGTTGTTATCAACCAATGGTCAGTCCGTCAGTCAAAATGAGAAAAAACGTCAAGGAAACTACAGGGGACAATACTGAATGATGTGTGGTAGTCCAAACAAAGGATGTAGGGGGGAGGAGAGCAATGTACTCCTTGAATTTTAAATATCCTCAAGTGTGGGTAATTCCCATTGTTTTCATCCTGTAATCCAAGTAAAAATCATAGTGAGATGACAGACACTGTTAATAAGTCACTTGATACTGTAGTCCCCACCAGTTGGATGTACTATCACGGAGATAGAAACAGACTTTCAGATATGTGTACAGTGTAACCATATGCCGAGGTATCCACTGCATGCAGGTGTATCCTCCAGGCTTTTGTAGCAATAAGAGCTGTAAAAAAATACAATTTTGGTTACTTGCTGATAGCTGTGTATCCTCCAAGCAATTGTAGCAAGCGGAGGTATATGGAAACACAAGAACGATTACTCACTGTTTGCTGATCACTCAGATGTCTCTCTGATACACAGTGAGGTTCAATTTGCCGATCAATGTACGAGCTGTGGATATCCAGTAGATTATCTGTGTAGTCTGTATTAAAAAAAGAGATGTCTCAGTACATCTCACGTAGGTTAGTTGCGGTCCAAAGGATGATTGTAGTACATGCTTATGATGTCTATCTGTAGTATTAATTATCAGTGGTAGCCCATCTGAAGGTCATTGAGATTGATCACTTCCAAAGTAAATTTTTCAGGTAACAATTCAATGCCCTCAAACCCACAAACAAGTGTTAGCTGGGGTGGGTGGATAGCGGGGGTGCTCTCCCAGCGTAAAAAGCTTACATGTTTCGTTCCCTAATTCATGGAACTTTGTCAGGTAGCTGGGGGTACTAATAGATGTAGAAAGGGAGTGCTCTATATTGGGGGAGAATTCTATTGACTGCAGGTTTCCATTCCTCTATGAGAGGTGATTACTATATGTATTATCTGTTTTACAGGTTACTCTGTGGGAGGTTATAGACCAGCTGGAAGGTTCCCACTTTGTTGGGACTTCCTTTTTGGCCTATCTATAGGGGATCTAGGGACTTTTTATTACCTTTTTGTAGTTCGCTTATTTATAGCTAATAAAATCATGTAGTTTAACTCTTCAGGGTGTGTTTATGGTCATTTTGGTTTGTTATTTTCTCTATTTTTGCTTTTGAACATAGGAGATTATCCATATTATTCTATGTTAGCTGTGATGTGAGTCATCTTTATGTAGTCGGGTGTTATGGGCACAGACACACACTTTCCAGGCTTTTGGAACTTGAAGGGCAACTGTTCTTCCAATGTAATGAGATTAAAAGTGTTAACAAGTCATTTACAATGGATTTCTTTAAAGTTCATATAACTTGGTAATAACGATTTCCAGTGTAGCACTCTGTGAACAGTCCCAGTCCTTACAGCATCCTCTGGCATTAATCCCCAAAGCACATGCAGACCTGGAGTTCTAGGCCAAGATTCTACTCACAATGTCCAAGGACAGCTGTCATCCGTGCAGCTGCCATGCGATACTTTGAGGAGAAGAGGTTCTTCTCTAGCCCAGCTTCCACAGGTGATGCCCTCCAGCAAATATCTTTTAATCTAAATTCCTTCAGGCCAAACACATGCTAAGGCCTAGCAATAGCTCTTTATTACATCAGCTGCTTCCCAGAGGCAGCAGCCCCAGGAGAATGACACTGCTGAACAGGCCTCCCAAACATTTATCTTCTCCCCAGCCACCTTCTGGGTACCCACCCCAGGGATTGGCTGAGGTCACATAGATATTCATAACTCAGTAGGTCAGATAGACATTAGTACCTCAGTGGCTGACCCTCCTACTCTATTTGTGGAAACATCTTCCAGAGGCAGACAGGAGCAATTAACCATCAAGCTTGGGGAAACCTGCCCAGACCTAGAAAATAGATTGCTGCTCCACTGAGTACACCATAGGCAAAAACTAAATTTAGCCTGTCTCGAGAATAGGGTGCTACATCAGGAATACGATAAGCCTATTCATATTGTTATATCAATTATAATACATGTTATTTAAGGGTTAGTATCTTGGATCAACAATGTATATTTCATTAAACTGTAAATTTATACCTGAAAGTGAGGGATGATTTATCTGTACATATGTTGTATCCTATTTTTTTGATAACTAGGTCTCAACAGCAAGTGCATGAACTGCTATGGGTATAAAAAATACTAGTGTGCTTATGCTGAGAACACTAACTGACTAACCTTATGATTTAACATTTCAGTTGTGAAATTGAACAGTGGGATTCTGATGATCCAGTTCCACGTTCTGAACTTCTTAAGAAGGTTGCTGGAATTCAGGGCCTTTATTGCCTTTTAACAGAGAAGATTGACAAGGAATTGCTGGATGCTGCAGGTAGGATTTTTAAGAGTGTTTTACCTCTTTCTCTGCTACATGTTAACACTGTTTACTCTAGGGCTACAAGGGCAAATTTTAGGTACTTAATTTTGCTACTAAAATATCATGAGATCAATCTTTTTTTTGTATTATATTACTTCTAATGTGAGTTGCTATTGCCTCAATTTGATTGCATAGCAGAAACCATTAGCAATTCTGTTGTTGATGGGTGCAGTTTCTACTTCACCCAGCAGGTGGCACCTTGCCGCCTCAGGGATGGAGTGGAGTCTTATGCCGCGTACACACGGTCGGACTTTTCGGCTACAAAAGTCCGACAGCCCGTCCGACAAACTTTCGACGGACTTTTGGCGGACTTGCGGCGGACTTTCTAACGAACAGACTTGCCTACATACGATCACACAAAAGTCTGACGGATTCGTACGTGATGACGTACACCGGACTAAAATAAGGAAGTTGATGGCCAGTAGCCAATAGCTGCCCTAGCGTGGGTTTTTGTCCGTCGGACTAGTATACAGACGAGCAGATTTCTGGGTCCGGCAGAGTTACGACGTAAAGATTTGAAGCAAGTTCCAAATCTAAAGTCCGTCAGATTTGCGACTGGAAAAGTCCGCTGAAAGCCCGGGGAAGCCCACACACGATCGAATTGTCCGCCGGATTTGGTCCGTCGGCGTCCGTCGGACTTTTGTAGCCGAAAAGTCCGACCGTGTGTACGCCCCATTAGGGGGGATGATGTTCCTTTGCAGCCTCTATAGGTGTCACCTGGAGAGCAGCTGTCTGACTGGATGCTGCAACCCTCATTGACCCTCTTCAGCCATCTTGGTTGGGTAGTGCTTATTAAATAGCAGTGCCCTGATGGGTTTAGCATGCATTTTCGAGTGGCTAGTGTAGGAAGAGGAACCCCATCTGACAGGGACAGAGGAGTAATGATGGGGAGAGGTTCCAGTGCGAGGAGGGAAATACCACTGCACTCTTTCCACAGCACCTGTATACAGAGCTGCTGTCGCTACCTGTTCCAGTCTTCCAAAGCTTTTGCCGCTACCTATCCCAGGAAGGGTATGGGAATCTTAAAAGGTATGCAAAGCTAGCGTCAATGACACTGGGGGGCCAGACAGATCAAGAACATATTAGGATAAGCAACCCTACACCATTAGCTTATGTGCATTAACCCAGTCTACCCAGATTTTATAGATTTTTGGGGACAATTTTGACCTAGGTAGGTACATTTGTAAAAATGTAGGTTTTATTTAGTTAATTGCAGACTTCCACATGTGGATGGTAGGTGGGGTAGGGATTTTCCATCTAAGAGAAATCATCTGTCTAGTTTAGAACACAGCATAAAAAATAACTAGCTACTGATAAGTGGTATTTAGGCCTCATTAACATGGGTGCATTTATAGGTACACCCATGGAAGTGCCTTCTTTACCTGCACAGGATGCACAGGTGTTCCATGCATCTGCGTGCAGGCAGTGCCACTCATGTCATAGTGGCTGCACAGTAACAGCTGCTGGTCCAAATCTGACAGCCATGCAGGTGCAGGTGCATGTTTCTAAATGCAAACTGTCTGTGTTCAGGGATATGCACCCATACCTGCATGGCTGTCAAATTGGGACCAGCTGCTGCGCCCCAGCAGACATGAATGGGACTGCCTGCACATGGATGCAAAGTACACCTGTGCATCCTGTTTGGGCAAAGACAGCCCTTTGTATGGTTGCAAGCATAAATACACTCATATGAACCAGACCTTGTAATGTCAGTGATTTTCAAAAGCATACATCCAGCGAGAGCCCTCCCACAGTATTTATATCAGCTACCACCTCTTGGCAAAAAACCTGCATCCAAGGGTAGGACAATTATACCATATGCATATCTCAGATTGGTATCTGTAACACATTGCACCAGAGGTTGGATAGATAATGGAGATATTTTGTGGGGTATAATAAACCCAGTGCAGAAATGTAAGTTGCATATCTCTGGGGAGATATTGCTTTATACCTTCGTCCCAGTCATGACCTGTCAGGTATTACTGCTGTCATATTGTAAAATGATGGGAGACCCTGGAGTTACTGATAATTTGAGCAGAAATGTAATCAAGATCTACTAGTTTCATTGTTATGGTGGGATAATCTGAATATGAAACAATTTTGTATATGATCTACCTTATACAACAGAAAATAGTTAAATGAAGTTGCACTGGCTCCTAAAATATATCAATCACTTTGTTTATACCCCATTGCTGTTCTAAACTTAGTACCGTATATATTATCCAGAGGTGTTTTTACTTGTTACATTCAGTAATGATCCAGCAGTAAGGTGAGTGCACCCAGCAATTTTTAATCATGCTACTAAAACTGCCTGTGATTAATTGCTATACATATGGTACAATGGACTATATCCTGTAGTAGTAATTATTTGCAAATGATAGCACAATACTCCAAATTTGTTTGATCAATCGCTAGTAGAGGTGGTCGCTAGCAATTATGCTGGACATAATTGCAACCAACCATCTTCTACACAACAAAGGGATAATGTGATTGGTTTATATGGAAAACTGTCCCATGACCAATATATTACAAAAAAAAAAAAACAGGCAGAGGGAAATGCCGATTCATGAACTCCCTACAGTATAGCAAAAATACTATTTGTTGTAATGTCTACACAGGTCCCAGCCTTAAGGTAGTCAGCACAATGTCTGTTGGGTATGACCATTTGTCACTGGATGAAATTAAAAAACGGTAAGATATAAACATTATGTAACAGTTTAACAAGTTTCTACCTTTGAAATTAATTTACTACTTCTTATCCTGAATTAATGTTCGGCACTGCAATATATAATTTATCTTGCTTCTATTCAAAGCAATCATTTCTTTTTTTTTTTTTTACAATGAGACCATTTGGTTATTTCTGTGGTTATTTTTTAAGAGGATTAAGTGAACTATACATTCTTTACGCCCCTAATATAAAGTATATAAAATAGTCTACAGTTATTAAATTCAGAACAGGGCCCTGGGTTTAATAAGCCTGGAGTCTCAGAACAGGACATCGGACCTCAATAAAAATGAAGGAAGGAAAAACATTGTCAAATGCCCTGTACACACGAGCGGAATTTCCGTCGGAAAAATCTTGGATGGTTTTTTTCAACGGAATTCCGCTCAAACTTGTCTTGCATACACACGGTCACACAAAAGTTCTCTGAACTTTCGAACTTTTGACCATCAAGAACGCGGTGACGTACAACACTATGACGAGCCGAGAAAAAGAAGTTCAATGCTTCCGAGCATGTGTCGAATTGTTTCCGAGCACGCGTAGGAATTTTGCGCGTCGGAATTGCTACAGACGAACGGAATTTCCGATCGGAACTTTTTCTGTCGGAAAAATAGAGAACCTGCTCTCAATCTTTGGGAATTTCCGACCAAAAGCTCACATCGGACTTTTGCTGGAGGAATTTCCGATCGTGTGTACGGAGCATAAGAAATCCTGTGCTATCCATAAAATAATTCATTGTACACTGTTACAAATGAGGTCCAATGGCTGACACATTAAAGCAGACTAATCTATATTATGAGGTTCATCAATTCAAATTTACTTGGTATGTTAAACTAATTACTGTTAAATGAGGAGCTCAACTGCCTATCTTTCCTGTGGAAAATGCTGCAACTGACTCTCTGCTGATGGTCATGTGACTTATGCCAAGGAATAAGTCAAGTGTTCTATGCCAAAGGGTTCTGGGGATCTGACGTTCAGGAATAGCTGGCCAATTAGTGTCTCTGCCAAGTAAGCTACTTACCGCACCAGATACTATGTGTGACCAATGCTTTGGCAATTGGCTACCTCACCAGCACCAGAGGGAGCCAGAAGCAGTGTTTTTTAGCAGTAAAAGTTAGTATTAAAGCCCTTAACATTTATTAAGCTAAATGAAGCAAATTTGGCAAGCCAAATAAACAATGCACTTTTACCATAGGTCCACTATGAAATTGTTTTATTTAAAATTATTTTATTGAAATATTAGTAATCTTAAATATTTTATTCATTAGCGGCATCAGAGTTGGATTTACGCCTGATGTTTTAACAGAGGCTGTGGCTGAGCTCACAGTGGCATTGTTGCTGGCAACATCACGACGACTTATTGAGGCTGTGGATGAAGCAAGAAGGTAATGGGGAAACAGTGAAAGCCTGGTCCAACCAGGAGGTATTCAACTAAAGCTGGATATGCACAATCTGATGTTCACTTGCAATGGAGCGAGCTGCTTAAGTATTTCTGGAGATGTCAGTGTGGCATAGGCCTTAAAATATAAGTAGTAATGAGTAACCAGACAAAGATAAACTCACAGGAAAAGCTTTAGCAGAATTGAATGAGCAGTGTTTATACAGTAACTGTTATAAATGAAAGTGGTTCTGGCAGTGCAGGCGTGGGAAAAATCTGCTTGCAATGTGATGGGGATTTGTGAAGTAGGAGCTAGAAGAGAGTTGAAAATCAAATATGTCAGTGGCATGGTGGTGGTTGTGGCATCCCTAACATATTTTTTAATGTAAAAGGGGAAAATATAGAAGAACCACTTGAAGCTATATTTTTGTTATTTTCTCTACGAATACTGCTTATATCAAGTTTGGGTCTGGGGATGAAAGTGAAGTCGTAGTGTATAGAAGATGGGAACCAATTTAATCTAAATCACAAAGTATTAGCAAAGAATATAAACTTTTTTGGAGTCATGGATGCCATCAAAGAAAACATCTCCCTCACTGGTAATGCTCTTTTAGTGTCTTACACTCTGGTTGTTAGGACCGGCTACTAAGTTGGAACTGTGCAAATATCAATGGCTTGAAAATGTATCTTTTACATTGTCAGACTACATATTCATTGCATTATTTAATATAAGGCTATTCAGGCACACAGCTGAGAATTACTAGTTTTATGCAGACTCGTTTTATGTATTACTAGTTTCTGTGGGAAAAGCACAGTGTCCAACAACAGCAAGTCCATCCTTCCTCTTGTCCTTATGCTATTTTGATTGGTTCTGAGTCCACTTACTAGCATAATGCCCTTCACTCATTTGGCAGTCATCTTTATTGGAGTGTCTGACAGGAAGCAAATATACAGTATCTCACAAAAGTGAGTACACCCCTCACATTTTTGTAAATATTTTATTATATTTTTTCATGTGACAACACTCAAGAAATTACACTTTGCTACAATGTAAAGTAGTGAGTGTATAGCTTGTATAACAGTGTAAATTTTCTGTCCCCTCAAAATAACTCAACACACAGCCATTAATGTCTAAACCGTTGGCAACAAAAGTGAGAGTTCTCTCTGTTCCCTCTGTTCTCAGCTGCATAAGAGCTGGGGGGAGTAGAAGCAGCAGGACACTGAGCTTCCCAGTGAAAGGCTGTGCAGGAGGGGCGTGTCAGGACATGTCTGATCATTGGAGGAGACCAGGCTAAGTTACCAGCATACCTAGAGAACTGACCACGATGTACTGCTTAGTGTGCTCAGTTTTTAGTAGGAAAGCAGAGGGACTGGCAGGAACACCTGGGATTTCACACAAAGGAAGCAATACAAAGAGTCAAGGATACTTTTTCATACAAGTACATGGTACAGCAGGCACATATCAGGAATATGAAATATCTTTCTCTAAAAATAAAAAAATAAATAAAAAAACAAACAAAATAAAAGCTTTTCCTCCAATGTATCTTTAAATTGCCAGTAGCATGCTGCTCTTCTGGGCTTCTCTCCATGCAGTTGGGCAGGGCCATCTTAATAGCATCATGGGCCCCTGGGCAAAGTAATGGACTGGGGCCTCCACAAGCCTGCACTACCTCTCACCAAACGCAACCCATTTAAATAAAATGGTCTGTGCTGCAAGTTCCTCAACCAGGGGTGATGCAGCATTTAGAGCAGAAGTAGGCAACCCTTGAGAGGTGGAGATCTACTTGAAAATTACAATGACATTAATAAAACTAATGTCATTGTAAAAATATAAACTTAGCCTACTTTAAAAGTTGACTTTGTCACTAAATGAGCAACTAGTTTCAGGCCTAATTGCAGGGCAGTGTATAAAAGTCAGTAAAAAATAGGATGGTGTACAGAGGTCAGAAATAGGTAAGCCAGTGTCTAGAGGTCAGTAATAGGTAGGGTGGTGTATAGAGGTCAATAATAGGTAGGGTGGTGTGTAGAGGTCAGTCATATGTAGGGCGGTGTGTAGATATAGGGTGGTGTGTAGAGGTCAGTAATAGGTAGGGTGGTGTGTAGAGGTCAGTAATAGGTAGGGCGGTGTTTAGAGGTCAGTAATAGGTAGGGTGGTGTATAGAGGTCAATAATAGGTGGGGCAGTGTGTAAAGGTCAGTAATAGGTAGGGCGGTGTGTAGAGGTCAATAATAGGTAGGGCGGTGTGTAGAGGTCATTAATAGGTAGGGCAGTGTGTAGAGGTAAGTAATAGGTAGGGTGGTGTATAGAGGTAAGTAATAGGTAGGGCAGTGTGTAGAGGTTAGTAATAGGTAGGGCGGTGTGTAGAAGTCAGTAATAGGTAGGGCAGTTTGTAGAAGTCAGTAAAAAGGTAGGGCAGTGTAAAGAGGCCAGTAGTAGGTAGGGCAGAATACAGTAGTCAGCAGTTTGTAGGACAGATTATAAGGGTCAAGAGAGCAGTAGACAGTGTCAGTAGGACAGAGTATGGTGGCAGTTAGTAGGGCTGTGGATGGTGTCAGTTAGTAAGGCTGTGGATGGTGTCAATAAGTAGGGCAGTGGATGGTGAAAGCAAGTAGGGCTGTGGATGGTGTCAGTAAGTAGGGCTGTGTATGGTGTCAGTAAGTAGGGCAGTGAATGGTGAAAGCAAGTAGGGCTGTGGATGGTGTCAGTAAGTAGGGCTGTGTATGGTGTCAGTAAGTAGGGCAGAGGATGGTGAAAGTTAGTAGGGCTGGGGATGGTGTCAGTAAGTAGGGCAGAAAAAAGCAGAATTTTTCCTCACCTGCAGAGAAGGGAACTGCCGACGACAGATGACTCTTCTTTCTTCTGGCGCACTGATCCTGGTCAGCCCTCCTCTCTCATCCATCCCATGTAATGTCACACACAAGCGCCTGGGATGGACGTGATAGAAGGGCCGGCCTGGATCAGTGCAGCATACAAGGTTGTTCCTTCCATGCGCTGCTCTGCAATGTGAGAGGAGCAGTCTGGGGGTCAGCAAAGCAGAATCGCCGATCTACCCGTCACCTGGCCGTAATTGATGGGTAGATTGCAGTCAATAGGTTGCCGACCCTCGATACAGCTTGGCTCTCTCTCTGGTGGTGCAGGTACAGCGTGGCTCTCTCTCTGGTATTGCGGGTACAGTGTGGCTCCCTCTCTGGTGGTGTGGGTATAGCGTGGCTCCCTCTCTGGTGGTGCGGGTACAGCATGGCTCCCTTTTTGGTGGTGCAGGTACAGCGTGGCTCCCTCTCTGGTGGTGTGGGTACAGCATGGCTCCCACTCTGGTGGTGCGGGTACAGCGTGGCTCTCTCTCTAGTGGTGCAGGTACAGCGTGGCTCCCTCTCTGGTGGTGTGGGTACAGGGGTACAGTGTGGCTCCCTCTCTGGTGGTGTGGGTACAGCATGGCTCCCTCTCTGGTGGTGCGGGTACAGCGTGGCTCCCTCTCTGGTGGTGCGGGTACAGGGGTACAGCGTGGCTTCTTCTCTGGTGGTGTGGGTACAGTGTGACTCCCTCTCTGGTGGTGCGGGTACAGGGGTACAGCGTGGCTCTCTCTCTGGTGGTGTGGGTACAGCGTGGCTCTCTCTCTGGTGGTGAGGGTACAGCGAGTCTCCCACTGTGGTGGTGTGGGTACAGGTGTACAGCGTGGCTCCCACTGTGGTGGTGCGAGTACAGCGTGGCTCCCTCTCTGGCTTCCCCATCACAGTCCTCTCCTGTTCTCTTCTTTTGTAGCACTCAATTCCTCTGCTTCTTTCTGGGTTCCAGGTTTTCTCTCTTCCCCAGCAGAGTTCATGCATTCTGGGGGCTGTAGCCTGCTGTCTGTGGACACACCTGGGGGCACCAATCTTCTGGGACTACATTTCCCATGATGCTTCCCCAGTGTCTTCTGATTGGTCCTCTGCTGTGGCCAATGGGGAGAGCAGGCAGGAAGGTGGGTGGTGTCGCGGCGAACTTAACACATTAGCGCCGCTCTCTGTTCTCCCGTTCAGCCGACAGGAGAAAGGGGAGGGGGCGAGCAGGGGAGTAAGATACACCCGCAGCTCTCCTCTCACCTGTCACATCGCTGCTGCCAAGTTCTCTGGCAAACAGAGCAGGGGAAAATCGACCCGCTGTACTGATGGCCGACACCCCTTACAGCTTCTTCTTGGTGTCACCTTACCCCCCCGCCAGCCGCCAAACCCCCATAGGGACGCTACCGTACTAAAGTAACATGCTAGTACTGCATCCCCCCAGATCGGAGCCAGCCCTGATGGGGCCCCATGAGCACTTGGGGCCCCCGAGCAGTGTCTAGGGGTGCCCGCTCAATAAGACGGCATTACAGTTAGGTGCAAACCACTACCATTATATGGAGTTGTACTTATCTCTGAGACCATTGGGTTACCATGTTGACTGTTAGGAATAATGCACAATGATGACAGGTAACTCTACAATAAATGTAAACACTAATGTGCTGCGCTTTAGTAAATATGGATGTAGCGCCCTGGAGTTTAGTCAGGGAGCTCCTCACCAAATTCCTTGTCAGGAGTAGCTACTGTAGTTAATTACTAGGGATCCATTGACTTCTCCCTAAGTTTGGCCTAGTTGTACTTTCCTCTTCTATCACCAGGTGGCTGGGCACTTGGAGGTATTAGATTGAGAAGGACAACTCAAGGTCACGTTATGGGTATATGGGATATCTCAGCCAATGGGAAGGGATTTTGTTGAATCCCTTGCCCTGTTGGGAGAGCCTATATATTCTGGTGAGGTCAGGTGATCCAGGTTCTTGTGTGCTACTCGGACCACCGTTTGGGTGGACATGTGTCGTACGCCCCGGCTGCTAGGCTGGAGATTGGGCCTATCCCGGGGGCATCTGGCTGCCAGGCTGTGTGAGGGCCTATCCAGAAGTAAGAGGGCAATGCGGCTTGCAAACCAACCAAAAGTGATGGTTCTGTCAGAGAACCTGTCAGTGGTCAGAGGTAGAAGGGAAGCTGTTGCCAGGAAGGGACCAATCGCCTTTACCAGGGACCACAGTGAGTAACTGAAGCAGGTACCACAGCAGTATTTAGTGTCCTGGCCCTAACCCTCTTTTCCCTACAAAATATAAAAAGGACTTTTAAAGAAAAAAAAACCTCTTTTATATCCAAGAAGTGTCTGGCGCCCAATTACTTTTAACACCTTTGCACCCACTATGCCTCACAACCCACCACTTGTTGAAGGATGTCAACTATTTTTGGCCTTGAAGGTTCCCAGTAGACTGGAAGAGGTCAGAGATTCAGCTACATGAAAAACACCATTGTGCTAGATAGCAATGTAAAGAAAGTTCATGTTACAAATCACAAAGATTCCAATGTATAAAAAATGTGCAAAAAAATTTCAAAGTCCACTTGAAGACAATAAAGTATATCCCCCGCATATGTTGTTATGCAGATCCACCGCAATGGCACTCTTTAAGAACCAGCCACTCTTTGCATGCTGGACACAGGTTCACTTTAGGCACTCTGCTGTATACAAACATGGCCCAAAAAGCACTCCCAAATTCCTCACATGTGGCACCACATGTTGCTCCAAGTCCCCCACATGACCACGCTCAGAGAAAAAAAGAAGATCCATGCTCCAAAATCTGTCAGGAATTTTATAAAAAACAAAACAAAAACTTAAAATTGCACTCACATGAGCAGAAAATAAAACAGCACTTTATACACAAGGCAACCAAATTCCACCTCTGGGGACACTTCCAGTGCGTGACAACGTCAGCGTTGCTCTGCCCTAACTAGTTTTGTAAAAAAAACGTTCTCAAAGGGCAGGGAAGTGCAAACCATTACCAACATATTGAGCTGTATTTACAGTATCTCTGAGACCATTGGGTTAGTTTGTTAACTGTCAGGAATAATGCACCATAATGACAGGAACAGGTAACACTACAATAAATGTGTCATGGAGTTTAGAGGCAAGACCTGCCATTCTTTTTTTTCACTGTTCTTCTTGCAGCAGAGCTCCACATCACAAGAGCAACACAACCAACTACTGCTAGTCTTTCTGTTTAATATGTATAAGCCAAAAAGCTTCCATGACATAACACCTCAATTGCCATTTACACAAGCTCCCTGCGTGTCTCGTGTCATAAATTTAGTAGTGCAGAAATTCTTAAAAAAACATCTAGGGTTAGAAAAGGGTCATTGAAAAGAGAGAGAAAATTGCATTGCAGAAGAGAGGGAAAAAAGTGAGTCTGTCCTCAGATTCTGTGTTGCTAAAATGATCTCCTGGTGTAAAGCTAGATTAGTCTATTTTGTCACACCTGCAATATCCCCATGTAATATAACTCCAACTTGTAAATCAGTGGTTCTCAACTCCTGTCCTCGAGACCCACTAACAGGCTAAATTTTAAATATTACCCTGGGGAGATGCACACTAGAATACTGCAATCACTGAGCAGCTAACCTGGCCTGTTAGTGGGTCCTGAGGACAGGAGTTGAGAACCACTGTTGTAAATGGTTCTGCATTGTTACGACGAGTAACCAAAAATAGGTCAACAACTACGTTATGCACCACAACAGAAAAACATATCACCTACCAAAGCCCTTCAAAGAAAGAACCAGATCTTCACAATTGAAGAAAGAGCAATATAATTTTCATTATATCTATATTAAAGAAAGCTGTGACTTTATTGCAGCAAGGAAGAAGACAAAGCTAAGTGTCTAACTTGCTTCTCCTATGGATCTGTATAAGGGGACACAATGCAGAATGAAATGGAGAGGACGAGGAAGGTTATTGCTAAGATAATTTTTAGGAGATAAGTTTGGAAGTAACATCACTGACAGATCTCCTTAGAGATTAGATTGATTCTCTGTAAAGCAGACCAGCCAGTAATGACTAGAGTGTGCTAAAACAAACCGAACATATGGGGCGTTAGCTGGAAATTCAAACGCCGCGGAATGCCCCATAATGCACTGCGAGTTAGCAGTGCGTTGCTGTATGATGATTGGCCAAAGCATGCACCTGACCTGCATGCTTTGGCCAATCACAGCGTGCTCTGCTGAGAGAGCCTTAATTGGCCAAAGGCAGGGTGCCTTTGGCCAATCATGACTCAGGGGGACTAAGTCCATGCCCCACACTATATAAGGCTGCTTACATAGCAGCCATGTATAGTGTGTAGATGGAGATAGCTTGAGCTAGATTAGGTAGGCAGGTTAGTTAGTGGCAGTGTATTTGATTATATATATTACCTTTTGTACCACCACCCCCTCCCTTTAGAATGTAAGCTCTATGAGCAGGGCCCTCCTGTCCCTTCTGTTTTGAACTGTACTGTAATTGTGTTGTCCCCCCTCTACATTGTAAAGCGATGCGTAAACTGCCGGGGCTATATACATTGTGTATAATAATAATTTATTATATATATATATATATATATATATATATATATATATACACACACTTTGCATTCAGTGTAGCCTATATATTCAGTGTAGACTCTATATTCAGTCAATGCAGGCAGTGTAGTTTATATAACACAGTGTATTAAAGTGGTTAAGGGGAACCCTGGGCCAAAATTTAAAAAAAAAATAGCGTGGGGTCCCCCCCCCAATCCATACCAGTCCCTTCAGGTCTGGTATGGATTTTAAGGGGAACCCCGCGCCAGAAATTTTTTAAAAAATGGCGTGGGGGTCCCCCCAAAATCCATACCAGACCCTTATCTGAGCATGCAACCTGGCAGGCTGCATGAAAAGGGGGACGAGAGAGAGCGCGCCCCCTCCTGAACCATAGCAGGCCACATGCCCTCAACATGGGGAGGGTGCCCGGGTGGTTGTGGGGGTCTGTGGGTGGGAGGCTTATCGGAATCTTGAAGCCCCCTTTAACAAGGAGGCCCTCAGATCCCGGGCCCCCCCTATGTGAATGGGTATGGGGTACATTGTACCCCTACCCTTTCACCAAAAAAGTGTCAAAAAAGTAAAAAACTACAGCAGACAGTTTTTGAAAATTCCTTTATTAAAAAAAAAAGTGGCCCGCGATGTCAATCCATCTTCAATTACGGCGCCAACAGTCCCAAAGAAAAAAACGGAAAAACTCTGCCATAGGAGGTGCTCCGCTGACTGCAGCCTTTGTGCGGTGACAGCTGTTATATAGCCAAAGACGGGGCCACCCAGTGACGTAACCGGTTGATCCCGCCCCTTCTGACATCATGTGATGTCAGATTGGGGCGGGGTCACCCGTTTACGTCCTCGGGTGGACTGCCCTTGACTATACAACAGCTGTCAAAGCCGTCAGAGCCATGATTGACGATGGATTTACATCACGGGACACTTTCTGCTGTCGTTTTTACTTTTTTAACACTTTTTTGGTGAATGAGTATGGATACAATGTACCCCATACCCATTCATATGGGGGGGGGGGGGATTTGGGGCCCCCTTGTTGCTGCGAGCAATTTTAAATGACATTTTTTCCTTTAGAAATGTCATTTTGCTGCGGTACTGTTATAAACATGGGAAAGAGGCACTACTTTACAGGCAGGCATGATATTTAAAGGAATATTTCATTTTCATTCTTTCATTTTAAGCTTTAATTAAAATGACTGCTCCTGAAAAAACGGCCTTTTTTTTTTTTTTGCATTGATACATGTCCCCTGGGGCAGAACCCAGGTCTCCAAACACGTTTTATGGCAATAACTTGCACATAAGCCTTTAAAATGAACACTTTTGATTTTACAAGTTCGTGTCCCATAGACTTTGATGATGTTCGCATGTTCGCACAAATTTTTGTCTGTTCGCATGTTCTGGTGCGAACTGAACCGGGGGGTGTTCGGCTCATCCCTAGTGATGACCATGAGGATGACAGCTATGAATTAATTAATGGAGGCAAGAACAGTGCAAGTGGGACCTCAGATGGGTTGGCAAGCTGTGTGCTTGTAGTATGTCAAGAATATCGTCCAAATTAAGCAGAGACTGTTGGTTTGTTACATTGTTGAACCTTCCCTTTAGAAGAAAATGGAGGTAATTTTTTCAAGGTTTCAATGAGAAAGCCAAACCCAGACATTATAAAATAATGAACTAAATTTACCTTGCAACATTTGCATCCTTGCAGATGGCTCTGATTTCTTGCTCTTAAGATGAGACCCAACTGTAAGGTAACTCTACCACGTTTGCATCTTTTAGCACTGCAAATCTGCAAAACCATTGTCAATAGCTAGATATGATGACTTTTATTCAACCTGCTGAGGCACACGCACGGAACCAAGTTCATAAGGAGCATCTGGAAAAGATGATAAGAGGGTATTCTTAAAGATGTACTTATCATAAAAAAGACCATGAAGTTGCTTTACATAGAATTGTGGAAAGATAAATTACTTTAATGTTGGCCATCTTTTTTTTTTTTTTTTTAATTAATGTAAGTTGTCAGGTACACTGTAGGGCTGATTTACAAACCTCAAGCAGAGGAAACAGAAGCATATACTAGCCAGTTGCCTATAGCAACTGATCAGATTTAATATTTTTGGGTTGATATAGAAAATCTGATTGATTGCCATAGAGATCAGTTTTACTTTGTACTTTCTATTTTTTACTTTTCTTTTTTTTTTTTTTTTTTCATCCTGTTCTGTGGATCTTTTTTGCCTTTATTAGTGGAGGATGGGGAACATGGAAACCTTTGTGGATGTGTGGAAGTGGATTGACTGGTAGTACTGTTGGAGTCCTCGGTTTGGGAAGGATAGGTGAGTAACCAAGGCAAAAAGGAAAATTGGTGATTAATTGAACCAGCATACAATATGACATGTAACCTATTGTACTTGTTTCAAATTAGGTAACAACTACAAAATATTATGGTGTCTTTGAAAGGAATATGATTCTAAAACCAATGTCCTTTTCATTAAAGGTGAAGCTATTATTAACCGTCTAAAACCGTTTGGTATCAAGAAGATCCTGTACAATGATATAGCACCAAGGCATGAATTAGCAGCAAAAATTTCTGCTGAATTTGGTAAAACATGATTCTATTATATTTCCTATTTGGAGAAACAGTAGATTAATATAAACTTCTGCACTACTTGGTATGATAATTATTTGAAGTAGATTTTAAAAAGTCTTATCAATGTATATGTGGGTGTTTTGATTGTTTTGCATCTTTGTATTTCTGTAATGGTTCTGTGTTAAATATTTTATGGTCTGAAAGTATTTCTCCAGGCTCTTTCATATACTTAAAAGGCTAGTTTTAGGTAGAACTTGGCTAGTTTTAGGTAGAACCTGGTGAGTCAAGTCAGTCTCTGGCTTATTGGACATGTCTTGGGTGCTTAAACAGTTAGATCTCCCTGCTGAAATTTTTAACTCTTGTCCACTTTTAGGTTTTGGGTGTTCTCACCCACCTTTGCATGTTTTGACACCTCTTCCTCATTCAAATATTTTATTAAAGAATATAGAATAAAGAACAAGGGGTACATGGTACAGAAGCAAAGGAGGGAGGCCGCCCCCCGTGTACAGAAGGGGAAGGAAGTTACACAGCATTCTGATGAAACAGTAGGGATGCAGCCCACTTTGAAAAAACTCAAGTAACAACAATAAGACAATAAAGTATTGAGAAACAACTCGGTGTGTGTATGGCTGAAATCACTAAATTAATCAGCGGCGGGCTACAGATAGAGGACAATTTGGGATTGACTCCTGTAAGTGAGGACTAATTACAGAGAGTGCCGAGTTACAGGGTCTGGTGGAATTTTTGGCATCTCTTATTATACTCTCCTTATTATAAAATAACTAAAAACACTAACAAATACAGTGGGAACCCTCACAGCAGGTGTACATACCAGGGAACAAAAGCACAGAGATCTCACTGAGAAGTATACAGAATTGTCAGGTAGTTTAACTTCCTATCATGACCAGTGCCACAGGGAAACTGAAACAGTGATTTCAGTAGGAAAAGTATTTAAGCCTTGTGGATCGCTGCACAACTGAGATCTGCCACACAATTTTGTCACCAATCAAGAAGACATAACGTATCGGGTAAGACAATGGAGGAGTTCCTATAGAGTAGACTGGTGGGAGGGGGAATGGGAAGGGGGGCAGGGGGTGTTAGCATCAGTCAAAAGAGTCCAACATTGGAACTTGAACCCTTCAGACATGTATTGCTCCAGCATGTGTTTTTTTTTCCAGCAGAGGTACAGTATAAAGAATTGCTGGCATTTAACATTTTCTTTATAGTGTTTTTAGACCTGAGCATAGAGCTATAGGAGGTGGGATCTGGTCACAGAGATCGCAACTAAGGTAGCAGGCAATTGGAATGTATTGAAGTATGAAGTTTGTGCAAAGTAGTTGAAATAGCCCTTTTTCATTTTGACCCTTCCCCATTGTATGTATACCCCTCTGAACACAGTTTTAAGAGCTGAGAGAGAGAGAGAGCGAGAATGCATGCATTGTTTTCATGATTAGATATAAAGTTATAAATCACAGCGCAAAGTGCAGCGCTTATAATAGTTATAAATTAAATCACAAAAATGTACTGCTTTGCATCAAGAAATAATTAAGTTGTGCAGAGATCCAAAAGGCTAAAATACTTTTCCTAACTGTAGAGGTACCCCCGTAGGGGCTGCTGAAATGTTGGACAAAATTGTCGCTCTTTTTTTTGTTTATATTGCAAACAATAAAAAAAACGCAGAGGTGATCAAATACTACCAAAAGAAAGCTCTATTTGTGGGAAAAAAAGACATCAATTTTATTTGGATACAGCATCGTACGACCGCACGAATGGCAGTGCCGTATCGCAAAAAATGGCCTGGTCATTAAGGGGGCAAATTCTTCCGGTCCTTAAGTGGTTAAAGGGAGAACGGAGAAACCTGTGTGTCCTGGATAGCATCTTCAACAGGAAGAGCAGGGTTGGGCATCGGTGAGTGCGAGCCCATCAGAGTCTATATGTGACAAAGACTTCCTCATCTTGTATATAGCACATGATTCTCGGGCTTGTTCTCCTGCACCAAAAAACACAGGAATGCTCTTCTGAAGAGTCACTTTTGGTGGTGCTGGGTGGGTGACAGGAGGCAATTCTACCCCTGTGAACCATGTTGAGCAGAGAAGGAGGTGTCAGAGTGTTCTAGAATTAAATATTTTCTTGGCTACAGCAGGTACTCAACATTCACACTTTTGTCCTTACCATTTGCCCCCTGACCACAAACATCTTTAATAAGCTAGAAAATGTCTGATTATGAGAACTTCCAACCTTTGAGATTTTCCCTCATAGTTTGGGAAACAACCTCTACATGGCTCTTTTTAGCTCTTCAATTGCCTCTAATGCTGTTTTTCAGTGTCTTTATTGGAACTGGCTAATCAGTCTGATGTTCTTCTTGTCTGCTGTGCACTAACACCTGATACACATGGCATTTGCAACAAACAGTTATTCTCCAACATGAAAAGCAATGCTGTGTTCATCAACACCAGCAGGTAAGAAATCTGAATATATCATTTTGTACATAGACTTTGTAAGGAACTGGAAAGTTATCACACACTGACTTATTCAGTAATGCATTAATGATGTACAAAATGTAGGTACTCATAGCAAGCAGTGAGGTGTGGTTAACTATTTTACATCAGTGATGAATTTTGATTTGACAAGAGTTCCAAGCATTTCGAACAAACACTAAAACATAACTGAAGTCATGCTCTGTAAACTGAACTACATTCTAGTCCAGAAAAAATGTCATTTAATGAGTTATGAGTAATCAAAATAAGGCACAGTGCAGCCTCATTTGACAATCGTGTCATGCAAAAATTGACATTTTTACAGTAACAATTAAACTTGCATCGTCAAGCTGACATTTTCCACTGCAATTTTGGATTAGGATTTGTGGCTATTGGGCAACAGATCTTTTACTTAAAGTGAACTTTACCCGATTTTAAAATTAAAAACAAATACAAAAATAAACGTTTAGCTGAAGAAAAGATACCATAAAAGGTCATCTTTGATTTGTATTAGTGCCCATCTCTGATTTGGTTCCACTTTAATACTAAAGCCCCGTACACATGATCAGAATATCATACAAAAATTACTGCTTTCGTCCGATTTATTTACGAAAGGGTCAAACATGAAATTTTCTTCTCATACGATACCAGATCATACGATTTTCATTTAATCAGTACAGTTTTTGTTCGAAAATACAATACAAATACATTACATCACTTACTATTTTTTATTTTGTCGTATGAGAATTTACATACTTTAGTAACCTATTCCTTTTCGATATGGAGACCAGCATGCAAACAAAAAACGTTCGATCATTCGTCTGATAATTTAATCATGTGTATAGGGCTTAAGACTTTATTTTCCTGAATTGATGGCTAAGCTCTATCAGCTGTCTGAACTGAAGTGTGCCTTTGGGTTTTAATATGTATCTTTACCACACAGGGGAGCTGTGGTAAACCAGGAAGATCTTTACCAGGCTCTGGTAGCTAAACAGATTGCAGCTGCTGGTCTTGATGTTACAGTGCCAGAACCCCTTCCTACAGATCATCCACTTTTCAAATTGAAAAATTGTGGTAAGTGTTGCTGTACCTAAGGATTTGTGAGTTTTTTCAAATCTCAGTAGTATTAAACCCTCAGCATGTGTCCTGCTTCTTAATATAGGGGGTCAACAATGCCAAGAGTTGGTAAAAGTAGGGGTCTATCATCCGGAGATAATTCGGAAAATCATCTGGATTATTCTCCTGGAGCTCCCGCAGCAAAGGCATATGACATAATTGGTCACGATTAATAAAGCAATCAATTTTTGGTCCAAGAACTCCTCCTCCTCCTGTTCCTGGACTGGACTTGGGTGAAAGCAATAACTCCAAGGCCAATAATAAATAACACATTATCTCCTTCGATTCCACAACATGTCTGGTTGATGAACGGCCGTTCAGAAACAAACTGAAAAGCATGAAATGAAAAGCGCAAAATGAAAAGTGCGCATTAACACTCACCAAACTTCTACTAACACGAAATTAGCAGAAGGAGCTCAAAGGGTGGCGCTAAAGAGCTGAAAAACCACGTAGTATGTCAGTATGTTCATGTTTGTTGGCCAACAATTCCTTGCCATTTGTATGCAAGACAAAATCCAGGCACACGCCTTCAGACAAAAGTCTGAGGTTTTGTCTGCGGAAAATCCAGTCATGTGTACGAGGCTTAAGTCTGCCACCAGTCAGTAATAACTCAAAGTAATTGTGAGTCTCTAACATGACAGCTTATACTTTTATAGTGTGTACTGACCTCAATCCAAAGCACCAAGTGTCATTTCTCTCTGCTATCTGTATGAGTCACTCCTAATAGGTTAGGCCCTACCCCACTCCAGCACTAAGCAGGTGACTGACTGTTGTGTATGTTTGTCTATGAACCTTTGTAGGTGTGTGTGTGGGGGGGGGTGTCCATTCCCTTTACTCAGCTCTCAGATTACATAGAACTCTGTGCCCTAGCTGTGCAGTGTGTGAAATCATTTCCCTGCCCCCTGTCTTCTACTGCTGAGAAATTGCCTTTGATTATGTACAGTACTTTGAACTGATCTGGAGAAGAGATGACTGCAGATAAACAGGTACAACTTATTTGGAGGATTTATTTAATCCCTGTCTATAACCTGAGGATAGTCACTTCCCTGGGTAGTATGTAAGGGTTTACAACCACTGTAAGGTGGCCATACAATGTTCAAATTTCTTGAAGCAAAAATTTGCTAATTAGGTGTCCCTGACCGTCCCCACCTGACATCCTTCAACTAAAGAAAAATCGAATGAGCCAAGCTGAAAATCTTTACATAAACAGCACTGTATCCAATAAGATGCAGTTGCTGATCGAGTATTCTTACAGTCACTAGTGTTGGCTGTCAGAATACAATAGCCTAGCAGGGGAGATTTGTCCATCCACGCTGTTAGCCTGGATGGGGGAATCTGTTAACTGCAGACTGGCGAATAAAAATCTATCATTGTATGGCTAGCTTTAGTCACCCTGGTGCAAATTTTCTGAATTTATATTTTATTTGAAAAAAAGTCTTTGAATATTTTAAAAGATGTTACCAGCAGTCTTTAACATGAGAAACCTTGTCTGGCAGCCAATAAGAGGGCATACACCACAGAGAAATTTTAGGGGGAAAAAAAGCCTCCCCCTTTTTTTTTTTTTTTTTAAGATTTTTAGTTTTCCCTGGACTGATGTGTACTTATTAGCCAATTTGGATGGGACTGGAATCAAAGCACTAAAGAGAAAGTCATATGTTTTGATACAATTTAATAAATATGCTATTTTAAATTACGCAAGTATAAAATATATTACAAATTTATTTTATTATATAATATATTTTAGAATTTTTTTTCTTTATTGCAGTCATTCTTCCCCACATTGCCAGTGCCACTGTGGAAACCCGGAATGCCATGGCTGCACTTGCGGCAAATAATCTTTTAGCAGGATTGAAAGGTGATCCAATGCCCAAAGAAGTGACATTGAGCTAGTAGAAACCGGAACATTACATCCACTATATTTACCAGTTAATAATTAACAGCAGCAATGAGGCTGACTGGTGATGTAGCCTGAAACTGCCACAAATTGAATGCTGCTCACACGTTTTCTATAGACTAAAAGGAAAATATTTAGGAAGTCATTCTTATATCTTTCCCTCTATGTGGGTTACAGTATATTATTACTCCGCATAACTGTGCAAAATGTGTTTTTCTAACCTAATGCAGTTCTTAAAACATGTTGGTTACTCAGCTAAGGTGGAACACTAGAAATTTATATACCTATATTGGAATTACATATTTAAAACCCAAGTTATGTAATAGCTGTTGAGGTTTACCCTCTCTATTTGTGGAAAGGGGATGGGAAATCCAAAATATTACATTTGTCACCAGAACAGGACTAGAGGGAAATTCTTCAATTGTGATGTTTCCTCAACAATTTAAGAGGAGATTTCCCTTGGGCCCCTTTTCACACTTGTGCGACTTGTCCTGCGATTTGGGACTGCAAAGTTGCATGACAAGTCGTACCCCATGATTTCCAAAGAGTACCATTCATATCTGTGCGACTTCAAAGTAGTCCCTGTACTACTTTGGTCTGACTTTGATGCGAGTTACACAGGCATTCCCTGAAATCACGTCAAAATCTCGGTCACAAAATTGCGCAACTTTGATGTCGCGGTAGTGTGAAAGGGACCTAACTTCCTATCTTCAGGGCAGGAAGTGAGGGAAAATCTCCCAAAAGAGCCACAGTCAGATAGCACACTGTATTAAAAAAAATACAGGGAATTTGGTAAATAGCGGCAGTGCCAAATGTACAACCCCCTGTGGTTATTACGCAGAAGGGAAGCTGCACAGGACCCAAAGGGTCCTGGTAATCACTTTATTGGCAGTGACTACTACAGTGATTGTCACCTTCCACAGGTATGAGATATGCATATTTGCATTGTAGGCCTAACTTCAGCTTTAACCCAACCCTAACTATTTACACTTATCTCCTAACCCAGTGTTTCTCAACCTCTTTTTAGCCAAGACACCCTTTAAAAAATGATAGACAATCTCGAGGCAGCGTTTAAAAATTATGGATAGTCTCGAGGCATTCCATTCTAAAATATAAAAACTTTTCTCATAGTTTTACATAATTCAGCAACATCGACACATGTTGTTTTAGAGGTGATTTATTCTTCCAAAGCAAATACACTTTTGCAAACTGGTACTGACTAATATTCCAATGTTTCTCCATCACTCAGCTAATGTGACCCCAATGCTGATGGAGAGGGGCAGGAAGGGGTCAAACAAGAATGCTGTGCAGGCAACGGACGTCCTCCTTATCAACTGATGAAGCCATTGGTCGTTAGGACACCGGCAGCTAGAAGGTTGTAATGGTGCACAATGAAAACCTGTGGCTTTGTGTAACTAAAAGGCAGGCTTCGTTCACACACTGGCTTGTATATAATATTTTGGCAATTTTTAGGCATTTTGCCAAGGCACCCCTGAAGAAGGCTCAAGGCGCCCCAGCCTGGTTGAAAAAGGCTGTCCTAACCTAACTATGAAACATCACCCTTAAGGCTCCCTTAGGGCTCGGTTCACTCTGCTGTGACATGGGATCCAACTTGTGAGACCCCAAGTCGCGTGAAATCTCAAATGCAATGTTTCCCTATGAGAGCTGTCTTAACTGATGCTACACAAGTCGCTCCATCTTTAGAAGAGTTTCCTGCACTATTTTGGTCTGACTTGGGTGCGATTTCAGCCCTTGTACAGGCTCCCTAATAGCGTCCAAGTCGGTAGGAAGTCGCAGGGCAAAGTCATATGAGTTTGCCATCGTAGCAGTGTGAACCGAGCCTAATGCTTAAGCAGACCCCAGTGCCTTATACATTGCTTTTTTACCAAAAACTAACTGTGAAAATGAACCCCTAATACGTAATCTGAGCATTAAAGGCTGGGTTCACACTATTGCGAATTGGATGCGGGTTTCCAATTCGCAAAAGCAGAAGATTTGGACCGGCTCTCTATGGAGCTGGTTCACATATCTCCGCTGCGGCTCCGGTGCGAATTTGCACAGGCTTTCCTGTGCGTCTTTTGGTCCATTTCAGATCCAAATTCAGCCAAAAATTTAGGCTGAAATTCGGACTTGAAACGGTGAACGGGGACGCACCGGACCCCTGATGGGAGCCGCATGCGAATATAGTGTGAACCCAGCCTGAAGATGAACCTGGAATTTAGCTCCTTAAACCCTAAATTAAAACTAAATTCTATTAACCCAAACATAAGCTCATTAATAGTATCAGGGCCGAATGCTCCCAGTCCTGCTTCATATGCCCCTGCTGCTGAATCTAACCCTGGGGATTTGTCAGCACTGAAATTAACAGCACCAAATCCTCCTATTCTTCCACCATGCACTATTGCATATAACTCTCAAAAACAAATCCACCTGCTTTGGAAAGGAGTATGATTCACGTGTACAAATGTTCAAGTTTAGCAACCAACAGTACTGTCAATGTTATCATTATCTGAGGTAAAGGTCTACAGTTTGACAACTATGACTTTAAAGTATTCTGAAGTCTTTCCTGTGCATGTATATCGTCTTGCTGCTTTTTTTCATATATTACATTTTATTTCATGCAATAAAACAATGAATTAATCTTAAGTTTGTTGTTCTGTTTTGTTGCTAATTATGCATATATACAATATTTACTAATAATAATGTAATAGGGAAACAGTATGTGTGCATAGAACTACATTATTACATTATACTGTATGTACTCCAGTGATAACTCCTTCATAACTTTGTGAAACATTAGAGGAAATGTGTGGGATAGCAAAAAAAATAAAATAAACACACATACCTCTATGCTGTAGCATGCTGCAGCTGTCCCCCACCACCTCTAAAACCTGAGAACTGAGCAATCACATGACCTCCGATCGCTCAGTGTTCTGCCCCTCCGGTACTTACTGCAGCACTGTGCTGTAAAGAGGGTGAGAGCAGCTGGCTCAGGCTGTCAGTGGTTCGCTGGGAGGCTGAGCCAACTGTCGGTCAGGATCCCTGGAGAATTAAAATCAACAAGAGGGAGAAGGCGCTGTTCTATGCATCCAAACTATCATGAATGTAAAATTCTCATGGGTGATGAGTAGAGAGTATAAAAATGTGTGATACAAGGGAATGACTTCCCAAACACAGGTGAGAAGCTGTGTAAACTGTCTGAGAAAACCGTGTGAAGTCTAATATAGTGTATCCAGCAAAAAGTTATTAATGGTGACCTGATCCCGGGCTGTATCCTCCTCCGCTCCCTGATACAAACGATCAAATCTTTACCTGGAATCTTGGTCCCTCTTGGGGTAAGTAGTGTATCGTGGGGTATGGACCAGTGGCGGCTGGTGAAGTTTTAGGATCGGGGGGCGCCAGACCCCGCCCTTCCTTTTTGACCACTCCCAATTGGTGACAATGGGCGTGGTTTCAGCTAAATAGTGGGCGTGGCTCTAAGGTGATGTGGTTAGCGTCTGAGATGAACGAGGGATGGAGGGACAGCAGGCCTAGATCCTACACAACAATAGAAATATGTGTATTCTAGAAAGTTTAACAATTAGCAGATAAAGATACTCCAAACACCTGGTGTTAGCACTTCAATCATCCCGGCACCATGGTTGTTATGGTGTCAGGATGATTGAAGCGCATTATTTCTATTATTACATTGTAATATAAAATGAAATAATTCAACTCACCGTAATGCAGAAGTCTATGGGTGAAATCAAAAGTGCTAATTTTAAAGGTTAATATGCAGGTTATTGTCATTAAAAGTGTTTGAGGATCTGGGTCCTGCCCCAGGGGACATGTATCAATGCAAAAAAAAGTTTTAAAAACGGCCGTTTTTTTGGGAGCAGTGATTTTAATAATGCTTAAAGTGAAACAATAAAAGTGTAATATCCCTTTAAATTTCGTAGCTGGGGGGTGTCTATAGTATGCCTGTAAAGGGGCGCATGTTTCCTGTGTTTAGAACAGTCTTAGAGCAAAATGACATTTCTAAAGGAAAATGTTCTTTTTAATTTTGGTACGGGGTCCCCTTAATATCCATACCAGACCTGAAGGGCCTGGTATGGAATTTGGGGGGACCCTTACACATTTTTTTTTTTTTTTATTTTGGTTCGGCGTTCCCCTTAATATTCATACCAGACCCAAAGGGCCTGGTAATGGACTGTGGGGGAATCCCATGCCGTTTTTTTCAATGACTTTTATGTGTAGTGCAGAGACTCGACAATTCATTAATAGCCACGAGTACTTTTAAATTACTTTTTTCCTTTAGAAATGTCATTTCTCAGACCGTTGTAAACACGGGAAACACGCGCCACTTAACAGGCATACTATACACACCCCCCAGGTATGAAATTTAAAGGACTATTTCACTTTTATTGTTTCACTTTAAGCATTATTAAAATCACTGCTCCCAAAAAAATGGCCGTTTTTAAAACTTTTTTGCATTGATATATGTCCCCTGGGGCAGGACCCGGGTCCCCAAACACTTTTTATGACAATAACTTGCATATAAGCCTTTAAAATTAGCACTGTTGATTATTCATGTTCGTGTCCCATAGACTTTAACGGTGTTCGTGAACAAATTTTTTGCCTGTTTGCATGTTCTGCTGCGAACCGAACAGGGGGGTGTTCGGCTCATCCCTATTAGCCACGTCACCTGCCACCAGATGCCATCAGGTGTCCCCAGCGGAGTCCGTCCTTACATCGGGTACCCCCAGCGGAGTCCCTCCTTACATGCAGCCTGTGTCCCATCAAATGCAGCCTGTGTCCCATCAAATGCAGCCTGTGTCCCATTAAATACAGCCTGTGTCACATCAAACCCCCCCCCCACTTCTCCGTGGAAGCACAGCAGTACTTACCTTGCTGTGCTGTCCTCTCCTGCGGTGTATCCTTCCACTGGCAGTGGCGATGGAGGAGTCCGCTCCTCATACTTCCGGTTTTCTCTTTCTCGGGCGCAATGGGAGAGAGCAAACAGGAAGTGACATCTAACTCCGATGTAAATCAAACCGCCCGGCCGTAGTAATAGATACTACGAGCGCCGGGCAGAAGCTACTCGGCACTTCGGAAAGCGCTGCAAGGTGGGACAAAAGACCGCAAATGAAGCGCTGCGTCTGCAATCTTGTGATTGCATAGACGTGGCGCTTCCCATAGTGCACTGTGTCCGGTATCTGAACTTAGTGCACTGTATCCGAACACAGTGCACTTAAGGACCTTTTTTTGTATTTTTTTTTTAAAGAGCCAGTTTTAATTTTTTTTTTTTTGTGACTGCCTGGAGGGGGGGGAGGCACCCGTGCGCCCTCACTGTTAACGGGGCCAGCAGAAAGAAGTCCTCCTCTCTCCACTATGAACCTCTGTGCTGCACTCTTGTATATATCCAAGATATATAGAGATATATACAAGAGTGCAGCGCAGAGGTTCATAGTTCATGCCGTTTTGCACTCTTGTATATATCCAAGATAGAGATAGATATAGACAGGGGCGTTGCTAGGTCTACAAAAGATCTGGGGCTAGAGCCCATAGCAGCGTAGTAAAGAAAGTCATACGCTTGGGCGGGCATACACATGTATAAACAATAATATACGTGTGTGTGTATATATATATCCCCAGAGAGCCCCCCACTTACATCAGGGTCCACAGAGAGCCCCCTTACATCAGGGTCCCCAGAGAGCCTCCTCCTTACATCAGAGAGCCTCCCCCTTTCATCAGGGTACCCAGAGGGCCCCCATTTACATCAGGGTTCCCAGAGAGCCCCTCTTATATTAGGGTCCCCAGAGAGCCCCCCCTTAAATCTGGGTCCTTAGAGAGCCTCTGCCTTAAAATCAGGGACCCCAGAGAGCCTCTCCCTTGCATCAGGGTCCCCAGAGAGTCCCCTCCCCTTTGGGGACCCCTGTAGAGACTCGGGGCTATTGGCCCCAGATTCGGGGCTATAGCCCCAAAAGCCACCCCCTAGCAACGCCCCTGGATATAGATATATACAAGAGTGCAGCTCAGAGGTTCGTAGTGGAGAGAGGACTTTTTTTGGCGAGGTTTGCATGAAGTAGCGCTCGCTTACACTAGATGGCGCTGTGGTATTATGTAGAGTGTCTGGAGCAGCTCTGATCTTGAGGCTCGGGAAAGAAATGCATTTGACCTGTTTGCAGTCACTAGAGCTCCTCCTCCTCCAGCTCTCTCCGGCTTTCTCCTTCCTAGTCCTAGCAGGCAATGAAAGCAGCACAGCAGCTCATGAAGGTGTTTGTGACTAGAAGACTACCCCCGGAGGGGCAGAAACTTTTATCTCAAGCTGAAAAGTGAGTGTCCTTCGAGGCTGCATTACTATTTACTGTATGCAGTCAGTGTTCGTTTATTATCCCCAACCAGGTTCAGGGGGAAATGGTATATAGAGGGGGTTTAATAAAACTGGAGCACAGCTGTGCAACCAATCAATTGCTTTCTTCAGCCTGTTCAAAGAATGAAAGAAAGAAGCTGATTGGTTACTGTGCTCCATTCTTTCTTGGAAATTACAGCTGCCAGGGGTTCTGCGATTGATAAACAGTTAAAGTGGACTTTTACTGCATGCCCAAGAAAAAATGTCATATAACAGTCATTGTGAAAATCAAATAGTGTGGGTTTTTTTATTTTTTTAATAAGCTTATATGTTTCTTCTTCCACTTCCTGGTTTCCGTGAGGCACTGGGAACGTAGCCAGGACCTCATGGGTGCTACCTCAGAAGAGCACGTCACCAATGTTGCAGTGAACTGTCATCCGATCTTACATATGCACTATACAGTATTTTGGGTGGCTTGTTGCAGTATAACAGGCCATATACAGATCTCTTACAATCTGTATGAGACCTGGCACAAGTGATCTGGGGCAGGCTGCTGTTAAGGATAGGTTCAGACATATCCCGTGCGATCAGTGGTTCAGCTGCGATTTCCAGATATGGTTCAGAGGCACATTTTTTGAGCCAGCGAGGAACGTAAAAAAAGAAATAAAAGCAATAAAAAATTAAGAAAAAAAAAACGGCGTGGGGTCCGTCCCCCCCCCCCCCCCAATCCATACAAGAAAGGACCTGGTATGGATAGGAGGGGGACCCCCCCATGCAGTTTTTTTTTTTTTCCCAATTAGTGTTTAAAACTAAGGACACGTGCGATTCAGATGTGTTCCCATGAAAGGCAATAAGCCTGGAATTCACAGCTGAATCGCACCGCAGTGCTCAGAAAATGCACAGGACTCTTTTTAACTGCTTGCTGTGTATATACGGCGGCAAGGCGGCTCTCCTACGCAGGGTCGCGTACGTAGTACATGATCCTGCATTGCCAGGTCTGGGGCATGCACTCACCCCCCCCCCCCACACCCGCTTCTACTGTGATTGGACACAGCGGGAGCCAATCAGCAGGTCCGGCAGACTTGATGTCCACCAGAACCCACTGATCGTTCGGGACACAAGCAGAACGGCGGTCTGCCTATGTAAACAAGGCAGACTGCCATTCTGTCAGTAGGGAAGGTATTGATCCTGTGTTTCTGCCTTCCTATAGTACAAGCACCTCCCCCACAGTAACCAAGCACATTTAACTGCTTGCCGATCGTATACAGTACATATATGGCGGCAAGGCGGCTCCCCTGTGCAGAGTCGCGTACCTGTACGTGATCCTGCACTTCCGGGCCTGGAGCGCGCCTGGAGCGCGCCGCCGGCCAATCAGCGTGTCCAGCAGACATGACATCCGCTGGGACGAGCCGATCGTTCCCGGAAAGAAGCAGAACAGCTGTCTGACTAGGTAAGGAAGGCAGATCGCCATTCTGTGAGAAGGGAAGTTAGTGATCCTGTGTTTCTGCTAAGCAGGAACACGGATCTCTGCCTTCCCACAGTACAAGCACCACCCACAAAGCATAGGAACACTTTTAACCCGTTGATCGCCCCTGATGTTAACCCCTTCCCTGCCAGTGTCATTAGTACAGTGACAGTGACAGTGTATATTTTTAGCGCTGATCACTGTATTAGTGTCACTGGTCCCCCAAAAAATGTCACTTAGTATCCGATTGGTCTGCTGCAATCCTATAAGTCGCTGCTATAAGTCGCTGACCACCGCCATTACTAGTAAAATAAATAAATAAAAATTCCACAAATATATCCCTTAGTTTGTAGACGCTATAACTTTTGCGCAAACCAATTAATATACGCTTGTTGGTATATTTTTTTTTTTTTTTTTACCAAAAATATGTAGCAGAATACATATTGGCCCTAAATTGATGAAGAAATTAGATTTTTTTACTAGATGCGTTTTATAGCAGAAAGTAAAAAAAAATAGTTTTTTTTTTCAAAATTGTCTGTTTTTTTTTTTTTTTTTATTGGCGCTAGGCCCTTTCACACTGGGGCGTGGGGGCGTCGGCGGCAAAACAGTGCTATTTTTAGTGCCGCTTTACCGTCGTTCTTGCAGCGGTATTCGGCCGCTAGCGGTGCAGTTTTAACCCCCGCTGGTGGACGAAAAAGGGTTAAAACCTCTCTCATAACGCCGCGGTATAGCCGCGCTGCCCCATTGATTTCAATAGGCAGGAGCGGTTTAGGATCGGTGAATATACCGCTCCAAAGATGCTGTTTGCTGGAATTTTTTTACTCTCCTGCCAGCGCACCACTTCAGTGTGAAAGCCCTCGGGCTTTCACACTGGAGAAACAGCAGCAGCAGTTTTAGGTCGGTTTGCAGGTGCTATTTTTAGCACAATAACGCCTGCAAACCACCCCAGTGTGAAAGGGGCCTTTATATATATATATATAAAAAAAAAATAAAAATACCACTAAAAGAAAGCTCTATTTGTGGGAAAAAACGGACATACATTTTACATGGGTACAGTGTTGCACAACTGCGCAATTGTCAGTTAAAGTAACGCAGTGCTGTATCACAAAAAATGGCCTGGTCATGAAGGGGGTAAACCTTCCAGAGCTGAAGTGGTTAAATTCGCACTGCCGCTGCACCGCACATATGTGAGCCAGTTTGGTTCACGTGTCATGCGAATCGGATGTGGTTCAAAACGCACCAAATTTGCATGTATGTGAACCCTAAAGGGTAACTTCACTGTTGTGGGAAAAGAAAATTTGCAAAGAAAAAAAATGTAAATAGTATATACAATTGTGACACAAGTCATATTGTAATTGAATGTTATTAAAAAGTACCTTTTCCTTTTCAGTCTGCAGCTCTGTCATTTTCTGTAAAATGCAATATGACCACCGGGAGGTGTTCAGTACACATATGGTGTACAGAACGCCCCTTGAAAATGATTTTGGCTTACTGATTTTCCCAGAAGTCTGCTCTAAGATACAAATCAGATTTTTGGCATCCCCTGCAACAAAAATGTCATTTTTGGTGAGATACTCCCAAAGGGAAATCACATGTAAAGAGATACAGACCCCTGACACGTTCCTCATTAGAGCCCAGCAGGTGATTGATAATTATCCCATACCGATTCACTCTGAACACAGACCAACAAACAGCTATTTCTTCAGAATAACAAATGGTAGGAGTCTGCAACAATGTTTGTTAAAATCCCTGTAATGCACATAGATCACCCAGAGGGGAGTGTTTTTTTTTTTTTTTTTTTTCTTTTCTCAACAAAATGGAAGTTACTCTTTAAAGTATAACAGGCTGTGTCAGATCTCTTGTGGCTTTTACAATGTATGAGATCTGGCACATGTGCCAAACATAATCTGGGGCGACCTCAGTTATCGGCTGCCACAGGTGACATATGGTACATGCGCCAGATGTGTCATTACATCATTGGTGGGCCAGCAAGATTGTTAGGAAGAAGAAGACGGCAACCAGCCAGCAACTGCTTACATTGTTTTTGAAACTAGCGGAGTGGGTGCCAGGCACAGGGATTCATACGTATGACTGTTGTGGAAAGGTAGGTGGAAAAAGAACTGGACATATATAATCCAGTGGTTTCCACTGCAAACATATCGAAGTGAAAATGGGTACATCAAATCCAAAAGAGAGAGCAGCACCCACGTGTCTTAAGAGGTGAACGTACCAGTGAAGATTTTGTTTCAACAAGGCATAAGCTTGTCTTCCTCAGGACAACAAACAAGTGAAGCAACACAACATGCTGTATATATCCTTAAACCCCTCCCATCATTACCATCCACATGTGATGACATCAACAAGTGTGTATGTGTGTGTGTATATATACACTGGGCAAAATTATAAACGCATCACTTTTGTGTTTGCCCCTATTTATCATGAGCTGAACGCAAAGATCTACGACTTTTTCTATGTACACAAAAGGCCTATTTCTCTCAAATATTGTTCACAAATCTGTTAGGCTGGCCATACACTATACAATTTTCTTATTCAATTTCCTTTAGATTTACCTTCAACTAAGTAGTGCAAGGGCCTGCCTGATTGCATACAAAGTGAAATGGTTTAGGTTTGACCTCATATTTTATGGTTTTGGTAAATCTAAAGGAAAGTTGAACAAGAAAATTGTATAATGTATGGACAGCCTTAGTGAGCACTTCTCCTTTGCCGAGATAATCCATCCACCTCACAGATGTGGCATATCCAGATGCTGATTAGACAGCATGATTATTGTGCAGGTGTGCTTTAGGCTGGCCACAATAAAATGTGCAGTTTTACTGTATTGTAGGGGTCCGAAAACCAGTATCTGGTGTGACCACCATTTGCCTCACGCTGTGCAGCACATCTCCTTCATATAGAGCTGATCAGGTTGTCGATTGTGGCCTGTGGAATGTTGGTCCATTCCTCTTCAATGGCTGTGCGAAGTTGCTGGATATTGGCAGGAACTGGAACACGCTGTCGTATACGCCGATCCAGAGCATCCCAAACATGCTCAATGGGTGACATGTCCAGTGAGTATGCTGGCCATGCAAGAACTGGGATGTTTTCAGCTTCCAGGAATTGTGTACAGATCCTTGCAACATGGGGCCGTGCATTATCATGCTGCAACATGAGGTGATGGTCGTGGATGAATGGCACAACAATAGGCCTCAGGATCTCGTCACAGTATTTCTGTGCATTCAAAATGCCATCAATGAAATCACCTGTACTAGCAAACACAAAATTTCCGTGCCCAAAGACAGAACCGGTATGCAGCCTCCCCTAAATCACACCTCCCAAAGGGGGGTGAAATAAGATAACTGAGAAAAGAAAGAGTAGGGGTGTGTGGCGCTCCCTATGGCGGGGTATCCTGTAAGGTGTCTGTGCTATAACCCCTAAAAAATGAAACCTTATGAAAATCTCCTAATGAATATAGTGTAGCATAATATTACATATGTGTGTAAAAATCTGTATAAAACACATATACCACTACCATATAAAGTGACTAAAACGTCTAATTGCAGTGGGAGAAGTTGTGACCATCAAAGTCTCCCCTACTGACCCACAATAGTTGACATCAAAAAATATATATACCCTATAGGTATCTTAGTGAGTGATAATAAGTGTCCACTCCAACAGGTGAAAACAGATATACTGATCAAAATAAAATAGAATAAATTGTGAACATCAGCTGCGTTCCAAGCTCGCTCTGACTTCCGGGTGTGAGCTCCGGAGGCGGAGCTACACACTTACGTCACACCCGGAAGTCAGAGCGAGCTTGGAACGCAGCTGAGGCGCATGCCGTTCGGCTGATGTGCCTCATCTTTCTACGTTAATTTTTCCCAAGATAAGTGTGAGTTTCGGCTGCCCTTGAATGGGGAGTCATGATTGATTTTATTGGGTGCTTTTTGAATAAAGTCTTTTTATAAAACTACTACACTATGGGAGCCCTGTTTTTTCCTATGAGGACGTGATGAAAGAAGTTGGTGCACCATCCACTGTTTGGAGCTGGGTCACAGAGGAGATACGTGTTGACGCCTGCATTGGACCTCTGAAGCCCTTCATCTTCTGCTGCTACATGCCTATTGCCCCTGCAGGGGTATGAGGAGCTGGTGAGTGGGGACCCTTGAGGGGGAGCACGGAAGTCACCGGTTATAATTTTCACCACAAGAGTCACAATTCTTATGAACACTTTGCCATTTTGGAGCTTCACATTTTTTCATTTATTTCTATTTCTATTTCTCTTATGGGACTGATGTTCACAATTTATTTTATTTTATTTTGATCAGTATATCTGTTTTCACCTGTTGGAGTGGACACTAATTATCACTCACTAAGATACCTATAGGGTATATATATTTTTTGATGTCATCTATTGTGGGTCAGTAGGGGAGACTTTGATGGTCACAACTTCTCCCACTGCAATTAGACGTTTTAGTCACTTTATATGGTAGTGGTATATGTGTTTTATACAGATTTTTTCACACATATATGTAATATTATGCTACACTATATTCATTAAGAGGTTTTCATAAGGTTTAATTTTTTAGGGGTTATAGCACAGACACCTTACAGGATACCCCGCCATAGGGAGCTCCACACACCCCTACCCTTTCTTTTCTGAATGAAATCACCTGTGTTCTTTGTCCATAGCATATGCCTGCCCATACCATAACCCCACCGCCACAATTGACCACTCGATCTACAACGTTGACATCAGCAAACCGTTCACCCACACGATGCCATACATTCTGTCTGCCATCTGCCCTGTACAGTGAAAACCGGGATTTATCCGTGTAGAGAACACCTCTCCAAAGTGCCAGAAGCCATCGAATGTTAGCATTTGCCCACTCAAGTCCGTTACGACGATGAACAGCAGTCAGGTCGAGACCCCGATAAGGACAACGAGCATGCAGATGAGCTTCCCTGAGACGGTTTCTGACAGTTTTTGCAGAAATTCTTTGGTTATGCAAACCGATCGTACCAGCAGCTGTCCGGGTGGCTGGTCTCAGACGATCTTGGAAGTGAAGATGCTGAATGTGGAGGTCCTGGGCTGGTGTGGTTTCACGTGGTGTGTGGTTGTGAGGCCGGTTGGATGTACTGCCAAATTCTCTGAAACGCCTTTGGAGATGGCTTATGGTAGAGAAATGAATATTCAATTCGAGGGCTACAGCTCTGGTGGACATTCCTGCAGTCAGCATGCCAATTGCACGCTCTCTCAAAACTTGCAACATCTGTGGCATTGTGCTGTGTAATAAAACTGCACATTTTAAAGTGGCCTTTCTTTATCGTACATCACGGGACACAGAGCACTATAATAATGACTATCTGGTTTATATACTACCTTTTAGGTGTTTGGACACTGGCAACCAATAGTAAGAAGGTTCCTCCCATATAACCCCTCCCACACGGGAAGTACCTTTTTAGTTTTTTGTCTGTGTCTTGAAGGTGATGGTCATGGCTGTTGAAGCTCTTCAAATTCTTCAATGATGTCCCAGTGAGGATGTTATAATCGGATCCATTCGGATGGCAAGAAAGCTAAAGTGGATGGTAACCGAGCCTCGGTTCAAGGACGAGGTTTTGCCTGTAATGTGTCCTTTATGGCGCTGGACCCTTGTTATATGGTATTCCTGGTCTATTACTTGCCCAAGGCAACCAGAAGGGTGCCTTACAGGTCCAAGGGTGTGGACCCCAAGCAAAGGGGACCCGATCCTTGAAGGTCTTCAGAGGCGCTACCCGCCGTGATGGTTGTTGTTCCCTATGTCATGTTTTTAGGTCCCAAATTTGCGGTGCCTTGTGTCCCACTGTGTCTGAGGTTACAGAAGACAGCCAGCGGGTGCACTTATGCGTGTGTTTCCCACACGTGTGCCGCGTGCCTGTGTGCGCGTGTGGCGAGCGCCACGTGTTCTGTTTGCGTCGCGGGCGTGCGCATGTGCCGCGGGGGTTCCCGGGCTTGCATGCCGAGAGTCACGTAGCCTGTGCCCGTGTGCGGCGATGCCGCTTGTCAGTATCGGTTAATGGGCTCATAAGAGCCAGGATCCTGGAGCGCGCAGTTGGGCATGATCCTGGGCGTGTGAGTTGGGCAGTTGCAACAAATTTGAAGGAACTTTGTATAAGGCTGTGATAGCTGCTATACGCTGGATTTCAGCCATATAGCTCAGAGGTAGTACTTTTATTCCTCAACTCTTGTAAGCAATGTCTTCCAGAAGACGAGGTACAGGGAGCAGGGCAAGTCCAGGGGTTAAAGTGCCTCCTTCAAAAACAGGAGAACTGCAACCTCAGTCTCCCCTGAAGGACCTGATCTTCTGTTAAAGGACCAATCTTGCTCCATCCTAGTAGAAAACGTTACAACATTTCGTTTCGTGTTCAAGCCTTGGATCGTCCCATGTCTCTATCCCTACAGGTACAACGGGACCTCTCTCGCTCGAAAACCAGCAACTTGAGGGGTGGAAAATCCTTTCCACCTGTAACCTGGAAGGTGGTAACTACAGACGCCAGTCATCTCGGCTGGGGGGCAGTCCTGGAAGAGGCATCCGTCCAGGGAATATGGTCCCAAGCGGAAAAGACCTTGCCCATCAATCTACTGGAAACTCGGGCAGCTCGCTTGGCTCTCCTATTCTGGACATCCAGATTGCGGGGTCTTCCTGTCCGAGTCCAGTTTGACAACGCCACGGTGGTGGCATACATCAACCACCAAGGGGGCACCCAGAGCCAGGCGGCCCAAAAGGAGGTAAATCGCATATTAACTTGGGCAGAGAGGCATGTGCCGTTTCTTTCAGCAGTCTTTATTCCGGGTGTGGACAATTGGCGGGCAGACTACCTAAGTCGCCAGCAATTGTTACCGGGGGAGTGGTCCCTTCATCCCGAAGTTTTTCTTCAAATCTGCCAGCACTGGGGGATCCCAGATGTGGATCTTCCGGCATCCAGATTCAATGCCAAGGTGGACAGGTTTGTATCTAGGACCAAGGATCCGCTTGCTGTCGGGATGGATGCATTGGTGGTTCCCTGGGATCGGTATTCCCTAATCTATGCTTTTCCTCCGATCCAGATTCTGCCGCACCTGCTACGCAGGATACAGGAAGAACAGAAACCAGTGATCCTGGTGACCCAGGAGGTCCTGGTACTCAAAGATTGTGAGGATGGCGGTGGGGGACCCATTGTGCCTCCCATACCGTCCAGACCTGTTGTCCCAAGGTCCCATATGCCATCCTTCTTTACAGTTGCTAAATTTGATGGCATGGCTATTGAGACCAGGGTACTGAAAGACCGTGGCATTAGAGGTTTAGTCTTGTCTACTCTGATAAATGCTAGGAAACCAGTTTCTAGAAGTATTTGCCATAGGGTCTGGAAATCATACATTTCCTGGTGCGAGAGGAGAAGATGGTGCCCTCGCAAGTATTCGATTGGGAGGGTCCTTGCCTTTCTTCAAACAGGAATTGATTTAAACCTATCTTTGGGGACCATTAAAGGACAAATTTCGGCCTTATCATTTTTTTTCCAGAGACCAATTGCATCTCATTCTTTAGTGCATACCTTCGTCAAGGGGGTATTGCACTTAAGGCCCCCGCTTAAGCCACCCTTATGCCCCTGGGACTTGAATTTGGTGCTATCAGCTCTACAGTGTCAACCTTTTGAACCTATTAAGCATATTCCTTTTGATCCTATTGACTAGGAAATTGGTCTTTTTGGTGGCCATAACCTCGGCTAGAAGGGTGTCAGAGTTGGCCGCTCTTTCTTGTGAAAAACCTTTTTTATTTTTACATCAGGACAAGGTGGTCATGCGCCTCCGTCCGGATTTTATACCTAAGGTGGTTTCCAATTTTCATTTGAATCAGGATATCATTTTACCTTCCTTTTTTTCCCAACCCTAAGTCTAGGGAAGAAAGGTCGCTTCACTCACTGGATGTGGTGAAAGCAGTCAAGGTTTACTTAAGCATGTCAGCTCCTTTTCGGAAAACTGACTCCCTTTTTGTCCTGCCAGAGGGTCCTAAAAAGGGACAGGCAGCAACTAGTTCAACTATCTCTAGGTGGATTCGCCAGATCATTATCCAGGCTTGAAACACAAGGATCCACCTCGGTATCTGAAAGCTCACTCCACTAGAGGAGTTAGTGCATCATGGGCAGTGCGCCAACAGGTGTCTATTGCTCAGGTTTGAAAAGCAGCCGATTGGTCTTCGGTTCATACGTTCGCCAGGTTTTACCAGGTGGATGTTAGATCTCAAAGGGAGACTGTTTTTGGCCGCAGCGTGCTGCAAGCAGCTTTATAAACCCTGGGCCTGAATGGGGTCTAGGAATATTGTTCCCTCCCCTCAAATGCATTGCTTTAGGACATCCCAGATAGTCATTTTTATGCTGCTCTGTGTCCCGTGATGTACGATAAAGAAAAATGGATTTTTAAAACAGCTTACCTGTAAAATCCTTTTCTTGGAGTACATCACGAGAAACAGGTCCCTCCCTTCTTTTCTGGGATCTTTATTGCTTGCTACAAAACTAAAGGTACTTCCCGTGTGGGAGGGGTTATGTGGGAGGAACCTTCTTACTATTGGTTGCCAGTGTCCAATCACCTAAAGGTAGCATATAACCCAGATAGTCATTATTATGGTGCCCTGTGTCCCGTGATGTACTCCAAGAAAAGGATTTTACAGGTAAGCTGTTTTAAAACACCTGTGCAATAATCATGCTGTCTAATCAGCATCTGGATATGCCACACCTGTGAGGTGGATGGATTATCTCGGCAAAGGAGAGGTGCTCACTAACAAAGATTTAGACAGATTTGTGAGAAATAGGCCTTTTGTGTACATAGAAAAAGTCATAGATCTTTGAGTTCAGCTTATGATAAATGGGGCAAACACAAAATTGTTGTGTTTGTAGTTTGTCACATTATACAAAAAAAATGGGCTAACTTTACTGTTTTTAGTTTTTTTTTTTTTTAATTTATTAAAGTGTATTTTTTTCCAAAAGAATTGCATTTGAAAGACTGCTGCGCAAATACAGTGTGACATAAAATATTGCAATAACCACCATTTTTTCCCCTAGGGTCTCTGCTAAAAAAATATATAATGTTTGGGGTTCTAAGTAATTTTCTAGCAAAAAATACTGATTTTAACTTGAAACCAGCAAATGTAAGAAAAAGGTTTAGTATTTAACCACTTAAAAAACGTGCTATAGCCGAATGACGGCTACAGTGCGGCTCGACAACTCTGGGAGTGCGTACTATGACGTTCTCCCAGAATCGCGCCCCCTGGGGCACGCACACGGGAGTATCTGTGACCGCCGGGTCCCGAGGGCTCGGCACATCGCGGATCACGGTAAATGGCTGCTGGAAGCGCCCATTTTCCATGTGATCGCTCTGTCAAATGACGGAGTGATCACTTGTAAACAAACCCGGCGTCATGTCCAGTTCCTCTCTGTACTGATCAGTACAGTGAGAGGGGAGAGATCGGGTGCAACAATGCTGTGGGCTGGATCTGTAGTGCCCACAGCGCTGCTCTGTGCCCATTGCAGCCTCAGCCATCCCTCTGTCATGCTCAGCCATCCCTCTGTCATGCTCAGCCATCCCATCCATACCCATTTATTCATCCATCCATCCATCCATCCTTCCATCCATGCTCAGCCAGGCCAGCAATACTCAGCCATATGTAGCAAGACCCAGCCATACCCAGCCTTACTCAGCCATGCAACTGCAGTGCCCATCAGTGTCTCACAAAAGTGTAATAGGTAGTCAAATTACATTTGACGTTTATACCCCTAGAACACCTGATGGTGCTCCCTGCATGTTGGGTCTCTGTATGTGGCCAGGCTGTGGAAAAGTCTCACACATGTGGTATCGCCATACTCAGGAGGAGTTGGAGAATCTATTTTGGGGTGGAATTTTTGATATGTACATGCTATGTGTTAGAAATATTGTATATTGTATAAATGGACAACTTTGTGTGCATTTTCTTTTTACATTTTCCAAAAACGTGTAGAAAAAAATGTTCAAATGACTCATTATGCCTCGGATTATATGTTGGGGTGTTTTCTTTCCAAGTTGGGGTAATTTTTGGGGCGTTTCCATTGTCCTGGTGCTCCAGGGCCTTCAAAAGCGCAAGAGGTAGTCAAGAAATGATGTGTAATTTGTGCTCCTAGAACGCCTGGAGGTGCTCCCTGCATGTTGGGCCCTCTGTATGTGGCCAGGCTGCGTAAAAGTCTCACACATGTGGTATCGCCATACTCAGGAGAAGTAGTAGAATGTGTTTTGGGGTGTAATTTGTGGTATGCATATGCTGTGTGTGTGTGAGAAATAACCTGCTAATATGACAATTTTGTGAAAAGAAAAAAAAATCTTGATTTTGCAAAGAATTGTGGGAAAAAATTACAACTTCAAAAAACTCACCATGCCTCTTACTAAATACCTTGGAATGGCTACTTTCCAAAAAGGGGTAATTTGGGGGGGTATTTGTACTTTCCTGGCTTGTTAGGGTCTCAAGAAATGAGATAGGCCGTCAGTACAGGTGTGATCAATTTTCAGAGCTTGGCACCATAGCTTGTGAACTCTAACTTTCACACAGACCAAATAATATACACCAATTTTGGTTGTTTTTCCCAAAGATATGTATCAGTATAAATTTTGGCCAAAATTTATGAAGAAAAATTACTAATTTGCTAAATTTTATAACAGAAACAAAGAAAAATTTGTATTTTTTTACAGAATTTTTGGTCTTTTTTCTTTTATAGCGCAAAAAATAAAAAACCCAGCGGTGATTAAATACCACCAAAAGAAAGCTCTATTTGTGTGAAAAAAAGGACAAAAATTTCATATGGGTACAGTGTTGCATGACTGAGTAATTATTATTCAAACTGTGAGAGCACCCGAAAGCTGAAAATTGGTCTGGTTAGGAAGGGGGTTTAAGTGCCCAGTGGTTAAGTGGTTAAACTTCCCTCATTTACACACCAAAGTGTATTCCTTTGATCTAAACCTGTCATAAAGTATTGAATCCAGTGGCTAAGCATAGCAGCCAAGCAGCTAGCAATTTCAGAAGGTGGTCATCAGTGGCAACCCCATATGTCATGGCGAGACTTGTGGGCACAGACCATAGTTGTGATGAACCCAGGTATGTAACCAATAAAGTAGAACTGAAGCCATAGCTAGTTTTTTCATTTTGGATAAAGTAGGGAAGAGTTTTAACCTGATGGCAGTAAACATTTGTCTGGTTTGCTTGCTGGGTGTGCTAACTGTATTAGCTGTATGTAGTCTTAGCTACACAAAAACACAAGCTGACAACACAGGCGAGGTACAACACTAGACTCCAAGTGTAGTAGCTGGGGTAGGCTGTTGTCAGCTTGTGTTTTATGTGAATGAAAGCCCTTCTCTCCAGCTTTATTCATTCACGGCGCAAGTTTACACTTTTCACACTCCCTGTTCCCCTTAAAATCAGACTCTGTATGTTATAATGAGGGGACATGGCATTGCAGAATGGAGAGGGGCAGGGCCCAGTGCTGACAGTGAATCACATAAGGCAGCCCATTTGAAATCAATAGGCTTCTGATACATTAAAGTGGTTGTAAACCCAGATAAGAAAAAAACAAACTTGCAAGACAAAGGCATAATGAGCTAGATCCAAGCTGTTGCAGCCGTTTCTTCATGCGCATGCGTCGATGATGTTGGCGCAAGCATATATGGTAAATATCTCCTAAACTTATTATAGGCTTACCTGTAGGTACAAGTGGCATAACTAGGTTTACAACCACTTTAAAAATGTCCCAAATTTTGGGCATATCACAAACTTTTGCTGCCACGCACCCAATTGACAGCACTGCATTGGATTGCTATGCAAAATGAATGGCAATCAATGTGTCAACGCATGAGGGTGTGTTGCCGTAACAAATGTTCTTGAATTAAGCCTTAAGGTTCAGTTAATGTTTTAAAACAAAGATATGGGGCATTTACATGGTCTGTACACTGTAAAAAAATAATCTTATTTCTGCACCTAGACTCACGTGTTGCATAAAGCTAGCTGCACAAATCAATGACAGTCTGCGGCTGTACACAGGTAACTACACATCATAGCGTTTACTTGTATACAGCGACACATAAATAGTTGCATCCACGGGTGCAAGTCGGTTTCTGAATGCATGTAAACACTTTGATGCGCCGTTACCAGCGTGCAGCGGCAGCCTATCACTGCTTTATAAAGACAGCTGTACACAACATCTGTAACTCCCGGGCACAGAAAGACGCTTATGTTTTACAGTGTACATACCTCTGTGCTCTTGTGAATGCATGCTAAAGATCTTTATCTTGGCTATATGATTGGAATTTTCAACTCTCATTGGACACA